>OZ012736.1:499052845-499652845 GCA_963859935.3 Lathyrus sativus | reverse complement strand
GCAAACTAGCAAATGAGAAAATCAGACTTCTTTGGCTAATTTCAAACCAACAATCGCTACTTCATATTCTGCTTGATTATTGTTGGCCTGAAAATTAAAGCAGAGATATTGTTCTAGTACCAATTCCACCGGTTCCTATAATACTATCTTTGCTCCGCTACCTTTGAGATTGGATGAGTTGTCTACTGATAGGTTCCACTGCTCATACACTTCCTCTGTGGTGGGCAAACTCAACTCTATTAGGAAATCTGCCAACACTTGTGACTTGTGACTTGATGTGATGTTATACTCAGACAACTCTACATCCCAAGCCACCATCTTTCCTGATTGATCCAACTTCTTCAGGATTTGTTTTATGGGATAATTCATCTTCAATATGATATGGTGGCCTTGAAAGTACTGTATGAGTTTCCTGGCGGTAATTACTATTGGAAAAGCTAATTGTTCGATCTTTTGATAACAAACTTATGATCCTTTGAGAACCTTGCTGACAAAGTAAATCGGCCTTTCATCTCCATCACTGTTTTGAACCAATACCGAGCTAACGATCTACTTAGAAACTGCTAATTATAAGGTAAGGGGTGAATTTTCCTTCGGACAGACCAAGATCGGTGTGGTAGACAAGAATTGTTTCAGCTCCATAAATGCCCTTTCACGTTTTTCCTTCCACTTGAACTCTGCTAACTTCTTTATAGCCACAAAGAAATGTATGGACTTATCGCCTATACAAGACAGGAATCGAGACAAGGCGGATAATCTCTTGGTCAACTCTTGGACTTCTTTCACTAATGTCGGGCTTCTCATATTAATGATTGCATGACACTTGTATAGATTTTCCTCTATTCCCTGGTGTGTCAACATGAAGCCCAAAAATTTGTTAGTTTGTACCCCAAAGGTACACTTGTCGGGGTTAAGCTGTGAAGAAAAGTTATTCTTGTCCTAGGTTATAGTTTTTATGAAGACAAACACATCAACAAAAAGAAGAGTCAAAGCTTGAAGACTAGAGCAATCAAGTTTAAATTATCAAAAAGTTTTGAAAAATTAATGGAACAATCAAGATTGTTAAATATGCATTACAATTCAAGTATATATATCTGAATTACTCATAAAAATTATGCATATTCATCTTAAACCTTTCATGTATCTTTTAAAATTATTTTTAAATTAACTATTCTATTTTTAGTAAATTATGGCATTTCAAACCACCGTAATAGCACTTAAAACTGTCACAATTTGCATAATTTTTCTCATATGTTTTCATAAAGTGTTTTTCAAAACTTTCAATGAGGTAACCGGTTACATGAACATTTTAAAAAAATTGTTACATTACTTTTGAGGTAACCTGTTACGTCTCTGAGGTAATCGATTACCACTGAACCAATGACACTTTTTCATAAAAATTCTGATGCAAACAAATTTTTGAAAGCCTTTTTGAACCATGACATCTTTTCATGTATTTGTAAACTTTTAGAGAGGTGTTAAGGCTCTATATAAACTATACTTTTTAGAATTCAATCTCATCTCTCTTTGATAGCAATTCAAAACTCATATTCTCTCATTTTCAAAATCAAGTGTTCTTGACATAACTTTTTGTTGAAACTTATGCACATCAATTTCATTACATTTTCAAATAGTTTCAACTACATAAATCATTAAGCACTTGTACTACATATTACGAATTTCCTACTTGATAGAGAAGATAAATTCTAGGAATTGATATACATTATTATGCAACTTCAAACACTTGTAAAAATTGAGATTGTTGTGATTTCCTTGCTGTCCAGGATTGTTGGAAGCAAGAGAGTGAATAAGGGAAGATTGTTCTCTTGTTGTACTTTGTAAATATCATAAGGGGATTTTCCTTGTTGATTGTGTTGCTTATGTTAGAATATTGTAGGATAGGTCTTAGTGGAAGACTTGTACAAAGATCTGACATAGTGGAAATCTGTCACGGGGAGTGAGGGGTCTGGAGTACTCTCAGATTGTGAGGGGAACCAGGATATATCATTGTGTCCTTTATTTCTACATTTATTTTTCAGCATATTTACTTTCATATCATTTTTGAAAAATAACAAAACCAGTGCTAACACTTCAAATTGAGAAAAGTCTAATAAATCTAATTCACCCCCTCTTTGAGATCGTGCATAAACTTACAATTGATATCAGAACATGTTTAATTAATTTGCTCTTGTGATCCTGAATGGCTTTCGAAAACCCGGTATTCAGAGATGGTAGAAGCAATAACAAGTCTCTATTGTTCTGTGGTGAATACTTTGATTTTTGGAAAATCCGTATGAAATCACATCTAGAAGCACAAGGAAAAGATATTTGGGATGATGTACAAAATGGTCCATTTGTTCCTACTAGTGTTATCGATGACGTTGAGACAAAAAAGATTAAAATTCATGGCATGAAGATGATAAGAAGAAGGTACTCTACAACAAGAAAGCAATCAACATACTTCAAAGTGCACTTAGCATGGATGAATTTTTTCGAATTTCTCAATGCACAACGACGAAGAAAATATGAGATACGTTAGTAGTAACTCACGAAGGAACCGCTAAAGTAAAAAGATCAAGATTGAATACATTATGTCAAGAGTATGAATTATTCAGAATGCAGCCCAGAGAATCAATCCTTGATCTATAAAAGAGATTTGTTCACTTAACTAATCACCTGATTGCTCTCGGTAAGACTTTCACTAACGATGAATTAAATATTAAAGTTCTTAGGTCTTTAACTAGGGAATGAGAACCAAAAGTGACGATGATATCAGAAAAGAAGATTCTTTCTACCATGACGTTCGCTTCCTTGTTTGAAAACTTCAAGAACATGAAATAGAACTTGAAAGATTAGAGCAACATGAAATATAAGTAAAAGATATAAAAGATGTTGTATTAAAGACAATAGTCAAATTTCATGATAGTAATCAAGAGGAGGAATCCACTGATGACGATGATAATCTTATTAAAAAGTTTGAAAATAAAGAAACACTAATAAGGAGAGTTACATGTTTTGAATGCGGAAATAAGGGACATGTTAAGAGAGAATTTCCCACACTTGAAAATAAAGAAAAATTCAAAAACAATAATCACAAAAAGGAAAAGAAAACATATGTAGCATGGGATGATAATGAAATAAGTTCATCTTCAGATGAAGATTATGCATGCAATGCTTTAATGGTCTCACATCATTCAAGTGATGAAAGACATGAGAAAATTGGGTACCTAGTGTTGTACCCTAAAATTTGACCAACCATTTCTTGTACTTGGCTTATGTTTCATTTTCATTTTCGCATTTCTGCGTCGCATAACATTTTTTCTTGAGGCAGGGGATCAAGGTTTTCCTGTGGCTCAGGGTTCCTTTTGTTGCAAGAAACCGAACAACGAGCATCAGAGGCTCCGACATTTATTTTGCCCAGCGATCGAGCGGTCGATTTTATTTTGTTTTGCAGGTAATTTTCAGCTCAGGAAGCAGCATTCAGGCTATCTCAAGTATTCTCATAGTTTTGATATTCAAGAGCAAGTTTCAAAGGCTAGACAAGGCTTAAAACGATTGAAAATGGACAGTTGTGCACGTTTCCCTCCAAAAGGCGCCAAAATTCAAAATTTTAAGGTGTTAACTGATTAACCAAGGGAAAATCAGGCCAAATTCAAAATTTTAAAGGTGTTAACCGATTAACCTATATGGTTAATCGATTAACCAAGGCAATTTTCATATCTGCACGTGAGTTTTTCAAGTGTGCCACTTTGGGGTCCAATTTTGATCACTTATGAATTGATTTTACACCAGAAGAATGATCTAGAACCACTTTGAATTTGGGTTAATTTTCAAAAATCATTTCAATTTCCCTCCAATTTCCCATGCCTAATCCCAAACCAACTTTCACAAACCACACTCCAAACCACATTTGTATCCAAACCAAGAGCAAATTTAAGTGATTTGCTCCAAATTCACACACACAATCCTCATAATTTCATCTCCATTTCAGGATTTCGATCGCGTCCTTGAGATGGATGCAGTCTTCGGTCATGTGCCCGTGGCTCCTGTAGAATCGGCAGTATTTCGATTTGTCCACATTGGGTTTGGGGGGCGTTGGCCGGGGGAAGCGGACACCTCCCTGGGCAAATTCGGTTTTGGCGCACTCGGCCAGTATGCGCTCACGGGAAGCGACTAAGGCCGTGTATTCCGTGAATCGGACGGTGTGGCCGCGTTGTTCGTGTTATTCGCGGGGGCGATCTTCCCAATGACGGTCACCTCCCCGCCGATGGCTCGAGGCTCCGTCATCTCGGTTCCCACGGGGGGCCTCTCTGTCTCGGGTGTCTCGTGCGAAGTTGGCTGCTTGAGTTTCCTCGAACCGGATATAATGCGCGGCTCTGTCGAGGAAATCCTGCAGGGAGGTCGGCCGATGTATGCCCACGACCTCGTAGAACTTGGAGTCGTGGCGTAGCCCCTGCTCCATTAGGTAACGCTTCATCTCATCTGACATCGTTACCTGCACCGCTTCCCGGGTGAATCGTTCGATGTACTTTCGGAGAGGCTCGTCGGGGGCTTGGATTATCGCGCCGAGGACGGCTTCCGTCTTCGGGTGGCGTCGGGACGCTGTGAAGTGCTTTGAAAACAGGTCCTTCAGGACCCTCCACGATGTAATCGATTTGGGCTCCAGACTTTTGTACCACGTCATGGCGCCTTTCCTTAGGGTCGTCGGGAATAACCTGCACTTGATAGCTCCTCGGACGTTTCGGTAATCGAGTATGGCCTCGATGTCTTCCAGGTGATCATCTGGGTCGGATGTGCCGTCGTACATCGAGAGCGTAAGGGGCTTCTCCATTCCGTGGGGAATGGGGGTCGCCATGATTTCCCGGGACAAGGGAGTCCGATAGTCGTCTTCGTCACTGAGAGCGGGTGACTGAGGAGGAGACGGGCCGTTTAGGATAGGCACCTGGTTTCGGGTCCTCGGCATCCTGACCAGGGGTTCGACGCGCAGATTCCTGGTCGGGAAGGCTGAAGTGTTCTGCCACCTCCCGCGAACTTGTCTTGTCGGGGATCTGGTGCGCTCCCGCACTACTTCTGTTCGGGGCCTCTCCAGCCGAGGTCGTCGATTTCTGGGTTGAGGCGAGAGACTCCTCGAGCCCCCATTCTGGTCTTCCCGCGGAGGGGACCTTGGGGGGCCCTCTCGCTCCAGCGCTCCAACTCGTGCGTTCTGCTGAAACAACAGCTGGTTCATCTGGTTGATGGCCGCAAAGAGGGCGGCCACCGTTGGGTTCGCTCCTGCCGGAATAGGAACGGGTTGGAACGCTGCTGGGCTCGGGGGCCGGTGGTCGGCCTGGCGTACCGGCTCTGCGGACGACGGAGAAGCAGTATGGCCGTCTCTCTCGTCGGTCTCCGCGGGGTGTGACGTCCCCATCTGTTTGCTGCCGTTGGCTGCGGCGTTGAGCACGAAGTCGTGCATGGTGTCGTCGTGGTGTGGGGTAGCCATGATCGTGGAGTACTGGTGAAACTTTGGTTTTCTGCTCGGAGTAACGGGGAAGTTTTTGTTCCCACAGACGGCGCCACTGATCTGACCTGATCAGAAGGGGATCACGGGCTGGCCACACGCTGTTGGATTGCTACCTGTTCACCGTTGATGAGGAGGAGAAGGGGGGTGTACCTGCAAAACACTCCGATGGCAAAGTAAGGAGTTGGGCAGAGTGAGAGCAAAGCACAAAAAGTGGGTAAGAAATGAATTACCTGACCCTCTTGCGAAAGAGAGTATTTATAGAGAGACCCCAGTGCTGGGCCAACGGTCACTTGTGTTGGGTTGGATTGCTAGGCCCAACGCAAGTGACTGCTAGGGCTTACATGGCGTAGTGAAGAACAAGACGTGGTCTTCACCCTAGTCCAACTGTCCCTTGATCTCCGGAAAGTGGGTTTGACCTGCTCTTTCGGAGGTGGGCAGTTGGTCGGTGACGTGTCCCCGCGGAGGGGAGCACGTGGAGAACGTGCGCAGGGCACGTTGTTCTGCCCGCAGAGAGGGCTCGTGAGGTTCCCTGGAGGCACGTTGTTCTCCCCGAGGAGGGGAGCACACGTGGGCGTGAGAGAGCTATGGGGTCTTGCTCGACGACATGGGGAATACCGCCCGCGGAGGGCGGTGCTTGGTCGTGCAGGCGATTCTCTTGCCCGGCGTGGTTGGGACGGTTCTTCCTTGCAGAGAGATCTTTCTAGTGTGTCGGGGATCTTGTGCCCGACGCGGTACCCCGAACTAGGTAGGGCCTGGTAGAACATTATTGGGCTGGGCCGACGTAATTCTAGCCCGGGGCCCAGGCCAGAACAATGATTATTTGAGTTAATTAATTAGTCTTGTAACAATAGATTGTGCTCTTTATAAAATCAACTAATTATTCACGCAAATAGAAATAAAATATAAAAGTTTAACTAAATACAAGTAGTAAGAAAAAAATTTAACATGTATACAAATTTTACATAATCAAATACGTTATTGGAATTGAAATTTACCATCACAAATGCATACTGGAATTGAAATTTTAAATAATTCGAGTAGCCAATAAAACTTATTGGAATTGAAATTTACCACCACAAATAGATTATGTAACTAAACCAAGTTTTAAATTACTAAACATTTTTTTCATCAATACAAGTTTATCAGTTTTTGCTTATAATCATTATTTGTTTCCCCTTAAAACGTAGAATTTTTTTTATTAGCTAGATTGAAAAGTTAAGTTAAGTTTGCTTGCTCAATTTACTCTTTTTCATGTGTAGGAAAAGTTACAAGCTGCAATTAGCGATTCTCTGTCTGAAAATGAGGCATTTCAGAAAGTATTTGGAAAAGAACAACATGGATATGTTCGTAGTATAGGACTTGAAGTTACGTCATCTCATATTAATAGATCTACAAGATCGACATCTTTTTCTGCAGAAAATGAAAAAAGTAAAGGAAATGCAACAAGAAATTATTGCACTTAAAGAAAAAAAATTCAAAAATTGATGAATTGATGGAGACAATCGCATTCTTAAAGCAAAAAGACAATGTTATGAAAGAGAAAATTGAACTCTTAATGCAAATGAAAAATTCTAGTGGAAGACAGATATATTATTTTGATGAATTTAAAGTTAAAGTTTAGGAGTATTATTTTAAAGAGTATTATTTTAATATAATTTTTTTTCAGGGATTGGAATCACCTGCTGATGCTGATGGTAGACGTCATCTGAGTCTAGCTACCAATTTCCATAATGACATACTTTCTAGATTATGAACCTTCTTATTTATTTTTGGCATAATGATACTTATTGTTATAAGATTATGATTTGATATGTTTTCAGTTTTTTGTATTACATGACATGATTATGCAACTTTCATTTTACATAATTATGTAAAATGAAAGTTGCATAATCATGTCATGTAATACAAAAAACCGAAAACATATCAAATCATAATCTTATAACAATAAGTATCATTATGCCGAAAATAAATAAGAAGGTTCATAATCTAGAAAGTATGTCATTATGGAAATTGGTAGCTAGACTCAAATGAACGTCTACCATCAGCGGGCGATTCCAATCCCTGGAAAAAATTGTATTAAAATAATACTCCTAAGCTTTAACTTTAAATTCATCACAATAATATACCTGTCTTCCACTATAATTTTTCATTTGCATTAAGAGTTCAATTTCCTCTTTCATAACATTGTCTTTTTGCTTTAAGAATGCGATTGCCTCCATCAATTCATCAATTTTTGAATTTTTTTCTTTAAGTGCAATAATTTCTTGTTGCATTTCCTTTATTTTTTCATTTTCTGCAGAAGAAGATGTCGATCTTGTAGATCTATTAATATGAGATGGCGTAACTCCAAGTCTCATACTACGAACATATCCATGTTGTTCCTTTCCAAATACTTTCTGAAATGCCTCATTTTCAGACACAGAATCGTTAATTGCAGCTTGTAACTTTTCCTGCACATGAAAAAGAGTAAATTGAGCAAGAAAACTTAACTTAATTTTTCAATCTAGCTAATAAATTTTCTACGTTTTAAGGGGAAACAAACAATGATTATAAGCAAAAACTGATAAATTTGTATTGATGAAAAAGATGTTTAGTAATTTAAAACTTGGTTTGACTAGTTAATCTATTTGTGATGGTAAATTTCAATTCCAGTAAGTTATATTGGCTGCTCGAATTATTTAAAATTTCAATTCCAGTATGCATTTGTGATGGTAAATTTCAATTCCAATAACATATTTGATTATGTAAAATTTGCATACATGTTAAACTTTTTTCTTACTACTTGTATTTAGTTAAACTTTTACATTTTATTTTAATTTGTCTGAATAATTAGTTGACTTTATAAAGAGCACAATCTATTGTTACAAGACTAATTAATTAACTCAAATAATCACAATTCTCAATCTAATTTAACCAGTTTTCAGACAGGTTCTCCCCACCTTTAAAAGATGCCAAAATGTTTATTTTTTCTCATACCTTAAGGAGACTAACAAATATTTAAAAAGAAATAACTTGTACTTACATTATTATTGTATGTATCTTCACTGACAAAAGACTCGTCAGACTTTTTATGAGAAACTGCATACATTTCTCCTCTACTGTATGTTCGTCCATCTCTCAATTCCTACAAATAAGAACAAATAATAATTATTTTTACCATCAGTAATACATTCAACTCTATATAGATTTAGACATACCAACTCATGTTTCTTCCTTGCAAGCGACTTAGATCCGAGTTGCACTTAGCATCGCATAATCTTCTTGACCAATCTCAAAATTTGACGCAGATGGTATTTCATTAGCATGATTCATATCAACTCCAAATGCATCGTTGATCATGTTATGAATAGGATCTTCGAAAATGATAGTATCTTCAACCATATTTTGAGTAGTACTAGGGGAGATAGTACTAAGTACAACAAAGGACTCTCCATTATGAATCCACATGGTGTATCCCTGCGGAAATGGTGACCATATTAAGTGGTCGAACATGTCACTCCTACTCTTTGATTTTTTGAAACCACAGTGTTTGCAATGGCATATTACTACGTCATTTTCTTTTGCACCTTTAAATGTAAAATCAATAAATTCTTTTATCCCTTGCTGATATGCAATCGATGATTGTGATTTATTAATCCATGACTTATCCATTCCTTCAAAAAATAGACATAGATAGATACAAAGTTCAAAGTAAATCCTATAAAAAAAACAAACACTCTAAATACAAATATTTACAGCAACAGAATCAAACGCCATTGAAAGACAAAAGTTACACTCTAGCCTTATAATCACAAACTAACCAAAATGAACCCAAGACATACATTTAATTTTAAACAGGATATCAATGTAACTATTGAGGAAAAAAAATACATAAACTAATGTTGTGACAATAACATCATCATCTTGTTTAGAATTAACAAGCTCATATAAAAAATTGACATTGTAAGAAATTTGCGTTATTCATAACGTGTTACCTAGGACATTCTAGAATCTGTCTACTGCTACATTTTTATTCTCACACTAATTCACTTCATTTGACAACAGACAGGGAAGCTCACTCTCCAAAGTGATGTTTATGCTTTTGGTGTTGTTCTTCTGGAGCTTTTGACTGGACGACGGGCTGTAGATCTAAACCAAGGTCCTAATGATCAAAACCTTGTACTACATGTAAGAAGTGAACACAAACTCATTCACACAAGGCTTCCATAGGGACTCCAAAGCAATAAAGACCATATATAACCTTGAAATTCGCAATTGTGATTTTTCTTCATTTCATAAGTTTATACAAAAATAATTTGACATTATTGGTAATTGGTATTTTTCTGGTGTATCTTGCATAGGCCATTCTTATTCTTGAGAATAGAAGCACATATCTTAAATTCCGAAGTTCCAGAAATTATGTCGTGCAACAACAAGACTTTAATATATTTTATATTTATATGCAGGTAAGACACATACTGAATGATCGCAAGAAGCTGCGTAAGGTGATAGATCCAGATATGGCTAGAAATTCTTACACCATTCAGTCTATAGTCATGTTTGCCAATCTGGCATCAAGATGTGTACGAACTGAAAGTAATGAGCGACCTTCAATGGAAAATTGTGTAAAAGAGATCCAAATGATTATCTATACAAATTCAAAAGGCTTGAAAATGGTTATGCATAGTTTGAGACTGATCTAATGACACCATAAGTTTAGACGCCAGAATTATGGTGATTTCTTGTTGAAAATAAACAGAATGAACTATGTTTGGTACTTTTCTATATATATAGACCAGACTAATTAATAATAGTATTGCGTAACGCAAGAAAGTTACAGAGCAGAAGTGAAAAATTAAATTAGTCAAGAAAGCAAAACGGTATAAGACATAAGCAAAACCGTAACACAATGGTCACAAACTGATTTGGCCATTTGCAAACTAGAAAGCAAAGATACAACATGAGATATGGATAGAGTTTTTTACAAAATAGAGCACATCACTACTGGAAAAACCAATAGGTAAAATTAGCATAAAGTTGATACAAAAACACATCTAAAATTGAAAGAGAAGTCCAATGTGTTAAAAGTTGCACGAGTCATTATAAATTCTAAATATGATAAAAGGTTGTCATGTCACTTATCTAATTATTACACAGGCATGAGTCCAGCACAGGTATGAATGACACGGCACCGCTGTTTTCAAATGTTGGTGCTTTTACTAGGTCATGCTTTGAGGGAAAAAGAACGCAAGGTGTGTACCAGAAAGAAAAAGGAATGGTTATTATTAGGACTATCAATATAATATAGGGCCGTCTGGGGATTATTACTACATCCTTGATTTTACCAACATCCATTCAGATCGACCATTTACCAGACACATTTCATTGGGCTATGAATGCCGTCCTGCATCCCTTTCCATGGAAATCCATGATAGTGTTTTCTATCAACATATCGGTATACAGTGGAACATGGGAGACGCAGTTGCAAAAAGAGTGATTCAAACAGAGAAATCAAACACATAATGCTTAAAATCTAAACCAATTAAATACAAAATGCAGAGTAAAATTCAAACATGGATCTGATTCAAGGTTTGAAAAGTAATTTAGGGTTTGAGAAGACAAACCAGTTAAGACTCAAATTGACGGTGGTTGTTTTGACGGTGATTCACAATGACGGCGAGAGTGTCTGAAAACACATAATTGTTTTCCTCTTTCTCCAAGGGTGTGAGTGGAGGTTTCTGGAAAAGAAGAAAAAATGATACATAAAAGGGAATGAATTCTGCATTTTAGCCGGAAAGATGAAATTTTAGATGACGACGGGTGGTTATCACCGTCGCGGTTGCGAGGGAACCTGAGGATGAAAGTTTTGAAAATTTTGAACACGCGATGATAAATTCACAGTTGATCTATACGGTTTTATTTTAATTAATTTTTTTTATTTCACTTTAATAAATGGATGTTATTGAATTGTTTTCTTTATTTGTTATTTTATAATATTAAAAGTATATATAGTTTAATTTTATGTTTAATTTTTACTATAAAAATTATTTTTAAAATTTTGAGTTTATAAAATTTTAATATATAGTAAACTTTTGATATTTTGAATTTAATTTTTATTAAAAATAAATTGTTTTTAAAATTAATGTTTTATTTTGAGAATATATAATATTTTAATTTTTATGTATTTTAATTTTTTAGTCATTTATTTATTTAAAATCTATAGATTAATTTTTAGTTCCCACAAATAAATAATTCTAGATCCGCCGTTGGTTATAGTTTGTGTTATTGGGTTTAGGCGGCGACAGTTGTTCTACCATTGTGACATAAAATTTAGGGGGTTTTTGAGACAGTCGTGAACTTATTTGTAGGACGGTTTAATGATAACAGTCGTAATATTTAATAATTTTTTAAAAATATAAGGGCGGTAGGTGTATACTATCGTGAAACACATCTCTATACGACGGTTATCAAGTAACTGTCGCAATTTTTGTGTAATAAAACCCTAATTTTTTTATTGGGTTACTTGTATAACAAAGACTTTCCTTAATTTAAAATTATATCCTCTTGAGGGATTTTGGTTTTGGTTTTGATCCCCCCTCTTGTGTTTTTCTATCATGTATTTTTCTTCTTTCTAGTAATATATTGGATCTAGCTTTTGCATAGAAAAAGAGATCATTATTATATAAATACTTGTCGGGATAATTTGAAAATTAATAAGATATTTCTATTTTACGAAATTGTAATATAACAAGTTCATTTTTTTAACAAACAAATTCATTACACGTTTTAGGTATCAACGATTTCATAAAAAATTTCAAACATAGTTCATACATGTTAGAGAAAAATGTTTCTTTCTCTTTAAGAAATAAGGGGTATAGAAAATTGAGAGAATTAAATTGAGGATTGTATTCTTGTTTTTTTATTACAAATATGAGTTACATCACTTTTATATATATATATATATATATATATATATATATATATATATATATATATATATATATATATATATATATATATATATATATATATATATATATATATATATATATATATATGATCATTCTACTAACTAACTAATTACTCGTTAGTAACTACATATAGAGTTAATAGTAACCACATAAATAACTAGTTGTAACCACGTACAAAACTAATGGAAACCATATATGAAGTTAGTTGTAACTACCTAACCATCATATAACTAATTTCTAAACAACCTATGGTTGATTAACTAGCAACATGTTCCCTTAAATAAATACTTATAACAAATCATTTGACAACAACTACACCTAATGCATTCCTTAGAATTGGAAATGTGTCCGTCTTCAATAATTTGGTTAGCACATTTGTAGCCTTTTTAGTGATACAACAATGTGCAACCTTTAGTTTTCCTTGATTGAATTGCTCCCTCAAGAAATGGAACTCTGCTTTAATATGTTCTCCTTCCATGCAAAACTTGTTCCTTTTCTAGATCGATAGCTAAGTTGTTATCAATTTGCAACTTGATTGGCCTCTTAACTTCAATCTTGAATTTCTTTATAACTGAATCCATATATATAGCTAACATGCAACATAAGATCCAATTATGTACTCTGAATCACATGACGAATGAGCAATAGCTGGTTACGTCATTAAGCACCAAGGAATTGGTGAACCGAGGAAATTAAAGTAGTATCATGTGATTCTTTTTCTGTCCACTTTATCACCCCATCCATCTGTATTAAATTAGAAAATAATTTTTGCATCATAGTACTTTCCAAGCGTTGGAAAAAATTCCATAGTTCATTGTGTCCCTAAAATACCTATACACGCTTCTAATTGCACTCATATGATTTATCCTTGGATCATCCATAAACATGCTCACCAAACTAACAATAAAACAAATGTCTGACATATTATTGTATAGATATCCAAAGAACCAACAATCTGTTTGAAAATTATGGAATCCACCATTTCTTCCTTGTCTCCATTTTTTAGCCTGAGATTTGCTTTAATAAGGGTTGCTACAGAGGTAGATTCTTTTATCTTAACCCCTTTGAATATTTCATCAGCATACTTTCTCTAGTGTAGCATTAACCTTCTTGAGATGTTAAGAATTTCCATTCCTAGGAAATAAGATAGCATGCCTAGATGACTAATTTCAAATTTTGACATCACGAGTTCTTTGAATCTCATGGTCTCTGCTTTATTGCTTATAGTCAACATATCAGAATTATGCTTGATGTTGTTTCCTACACATACACACCATACTCAGTCATGCATTTGTTAAAGTTAATTTCACTAGAAATCCATCTATTCTCTTGTTCTAGGCTCAGGTGTCTGTTTCAAGTCACGAAGTGCCTTGTTCATTCTATACACTACGTATTCCTTATCTTTGATATCAATTCCGGTGGTTGAGTGACAAAAACCATTTCCTTAATTAGCCCGTTTAATCATGCTCACTTAACATCTAGGTGGATCATGGACCATCCCCCTACATTCGCTATGGCTATCACAAGCCTAATTATCCCAGTTCTTTCTCTAGAGGCATAAACCTCTAATTACTCTAGACCTTATCTTTTTAAAAAATGTCTAGAAACTAACTTGGCCTTGTGTTTTGGAATTGATCCATCTATATTATATTTCATATTAAACACCCACTTTAATTCAATAACCTTCTTATCAAATGCCAATTCTATTAGCTCCCATGTATCATTCATTTCAATTTTGATTGGCTCTTCTTTCATTTCTTTTATCCATGCCTTGTTTATTAAGGATTTATGATGGTTGATAGGCTGAACCACTCCCATCAGTGTCATATGAACCAAATCACTTTCTCCAGTCATCTCATTATCATTGTTCAGTTCACATTCTTGCAGCCTTCTTGGAATGTTCCTTGTTCTTTAAGGTCTCTGATTCACCTTAACATTCGGAACTTTCTGATCTTATTTAGATTATTCATCACTATCATCCATGTCATTAAGTAATGAACTCACCTAAGACTTGTTTGATTTTCTCCCTAATTTTCAATCCCATTATCTTCCCTCATCCATCATTATATTTATGCTGATATAAATATTTTGAGTAGTCGGATCATACATTTTACAAGCACCAATTGCATAATTATCAACTAGAATTATTGGTGTGCTCTTATCATCCAACTTTCTTCACTTGACATCAAGTATATATTTGTGACATAGTGCACTAAATACTCTAAAATGATGTACACTAGGCTTCTTGCCACCCCAAACCTCCCATTGTACTTTATTTTTTAACCTTCTGGTTGAACATATGCTCAACACATATGTTGCAGTGTTAATTGCTTCACCCCAAAATAATTTTGGCCATACCTCTTTGCTTTCCCATACATACGGCCATTTCCAAGATAGTTCTTTTTCTTCTTTCATATAATCCATTATGCTATGGTGTATAAGGAGTTATAACTTCATGGTGTATACTTTGATCATCAAAAAATGATTCAAAGGCCTTTAATGTGTATTCACCACCACCATCAGTTCTTAGAACCTTTATTCTTCTACTAATTTGGTTTTTAACTAAAGCCTTAAACTTCTTGAATATGTCAAATAATTCATCCTTAAATTGAATCAAACAGATCCACATCTTTTTGCTATGCTCATCAACAAATGAGATGAATTATATATTGCCTCTTAGAGATTTCTCCTTAAAAGGTCACACATATGAGTGGACAACTTCTAGTATATTGTTGACCTTATTGGTAAACTTCCCTTGAATGAGTTCCTAGGTTGCTTACCAACCAAGAAACCATCACACATCTTATCAGACATTTTGAATCTTGGCAAGCTTAGCACCATATCTTAACTAATTAGTTCATGGATCTAAGTTTAAGGTGACCAAGCCATATTCAAATTTTCTTTTCCTCCACCACAACTTTCCAACACTCTACTCTTTGGTATTGATCAATGTCTTGAATGTCATATTCTTTGCAAGTGGTGACCTCAATACAAGGACGTCGGTAGGATCATATATCTCAAAGACATCATTCTTCATGATTATAGAGAAGCCTTTCTCTATAAGCTGGCCAAGACATACTAGATTGCACTCCATTCCTGCTAGAAATAAGACATCCTTAATTATTGCAGATATGTCGTCATTCCTTATGATTAGGGCTGGCAATGAACCAAACCAACTCGAAGATAGTTCGGAATTCGACTCGACAATTAAATCGTTGAACTAGGTTCATGAACCAAATGAGTTGAGTATGAGCGAAAAATTAAGTTCGTTAACTAAATGAGCTGAACTTGAACTATACATAGTTCGACTCGTTAGGTTCATGAGTCAACTCGATTACATATGAAAAGAATTATACTGTCTTTAAGATTAGGTTTAAATATTTACTTCAAATCTTAGACAATTTAATCTTCAATTTATTAGTTTTTGAATTAGACTCTCAAATGTATCTCTTGAAAGTTGTGTAGGTTTTGAAGTAGTAGATTTCGAAGATAAAGTTAAATTTCAATATGATAACTTTTATTTTATTTTAATATTTTATTTTAAAAATATATATTTATTTAAAATGTCAAATATACTAAAAAATATATATATTTAAAAAAATAGTTTTTAAGTTCGTGAACCATGTGAGCTGAACCTAATGAGATGAACCTAACGAGTCGAGCCGAACTGTTTGTGAACTTATAACGAGTCGAGTTTGAGCTTAAAAAAAAGTTCGTGTCAAACTCGAACTCGAACTCGAATTCGAACAATTCTTAACGAGTCGAGCCGAGCTGAGGTGAGTTCGACTCGACTCGACTCATTTCCAGCCCTACTTATGATTACCATGTTATCAGTTCCTTCAGGTTGAAGGGTTCTACAATATACTAACTTTACCCTGCTCTTTCTTGTGCTATCAAACTTTACCAACCAATTCTTGTGTCTCGTCATATGATTTAAGAAAACTGTATCTAGAAATCATGATTATGCTTTATATTAACCTTCAGACACTGCAACCATGAACACTACAATGCCATTATCTAAATCATCTTGGACTATCTTGGCTTCATCACCACTATTTTCTTGAGACTTCTCATTATACCATCAATATAAGGCATAATGACCCCCATTTTTTCACAGTTATAGAACTAGATGTGCTTCTTTTCCTTGCTTTGCGTCTTTTGTTGATTGAGGTTTGATGTCCTTCCTCCTTTCTGGAAGGATTCATGTTTACCATAAAGTTTGGTCTTACGGGATCTTGAACCCATAAACTTCTTGAATTTATCTTGAATCTTCTTGCCTTTGTGCCTTTTCAAACCACCAATTTTATTGAAAGTTCGAGCTTGTAGATCTTGAACTGACTTTTGCACTCAATTTCATTCAAGAATCCTCATCTCCTGTGCTTCTAGAGACCATATAAGATCCCACATCTTCATAGTTGCCTATGTGTTAGATTCTTTCATAAAAACTATTACAAGACCAAAATGAGGTGTGAGTTTTCTCATCACCTTTCGATCAACATATTCTCGGTCAACACTCCACAACAAATTTTCATGTATGAACCAAACTTTGAATCTTTTATGCATAGGATACAACCGCTTCATTCTTCTCCATTTTCAACAACTTATAGTCTTATAGATTTTAACTTAACATCTTCACTTTGTCGCCTCCTTCAAAGTATTTGATCAAGATATCTGATTGGAAAAATAGCAAGTGACTATTCTGCCAATTGTAGTTAAAATATGGGTTTTATCCCCAGTATCGATCTCAACGAATGCATCAGACAATACAAGCTCAATTTGGATTCATCCAAACAAAAATCAATTGGGGGTTTTAAAAGTGGTTTTACTTTTAAAAATTTCAATATTAAAAATAAAGCAAATTATAGAATAAGATTCAAGCAGATATGAGAGCATACTAGGCGTAGTGTATGAATTGCCTTATAACAATATCAATCCTTATTTCAAAGACATAGTCAAATTTTATCAAGTTCTTGACTGGAAATTTGCTTACTCCTAAAGCATTAGTGAGAAAACCTCTTAATATCATAACCTAATTTCTATGTTCATAGATAATTAGTTTGAAATCAAGCATTGAAAATAGTCTCAACAGTGTTCAAGTACAACAGGGTATTCCTAGTCCTAGGCAATATCTATTGAAGTATTATCGATCAAATTACGTTAACAATAGTTTGTCCGACCTAAGGTTAACCATAAAACTAAATCAATTTGTCCGATTGAAAAAGCCGTAAAATCAATGAACGACAAAACTTGATTAATAAAATAAGCGCTTATGTCATTCAAATAAAGGAAACAATATCAGTACATAAGTAATTCAGGGGCACCCCCTAGCATTGGAGGGTTTAGCTACTCATAGTATTCAAAGTAAATTCAACAATTAGATTAAACATTACTAGAATTTTTGGAATTACTTTGATCTTCAATCGCTTCTGAGCATGACAATCTTTCGTTCTTCCTTGGTTCTTGATCGCTCAATTCTTGATCGTCAATTTCTTCTCTGGTCAAAAGGTCTTATTTTCTTTCTCAGAACGCGTCCAAAACACCACCAGATCCAATACTGCAGTAAGGAATTTCCAAAAATACCCTCAGGGGTTAAAACAATCAACAAAATCAGACAAAAGAGGATGACACGCCCTGGCCAACACGGGAGACTGTGTTGGCTCCCTGTTCACAGCATGAAAATAACAACTTCCACAGACTTGCTGACATGGGCACCCGTGTCAGCCCCCTGCTTTCACCTTCAATCCATCTGCCTAGGCCTTCTCCTGACATGGCTCGTGTCAGGTGACACGGGTGGCCGTGTCAGACCATTGGTTTGCCTCTAAAATCTTCTCCGACTTTTCAGAATCTCTCATTTCTTCATCCGAGTCCTTTGCCCTTTTCCGTATGGACCTGAAATCATCAAAACTACCACCAAACGCGTAAAATGCACAAAACATGACATGATCACTAGAAAATATAAGATTCAAGAAAAACATAAAAACGGTAGAGTTTACTCAAAAACAATTAAAAAAAACTAAAATAAACATTCCTGATTTGTGGATGAAATGTTGAGCAAGTGACGAGAACACAATAAAAATGGTGACCGATCAATATCTCATGCATCCTTTGCATTCCCAGCATGAGAAATCCAGTTAAAATTTACAACATCTAGAGCTGCTTGTATAGAGAACATATCATTGTAATCTTTTTTATTCTTTTTCTTATGAGCATTTATGAGATTTTGGGTCGAAAGTCGAGGAATAGCTTTCATGTGTTTCGACAGGAGACAAGCATGAAGTCGAAGATGGGTCGCATGTTGTAGTCGAAGGATGCATATTGCAGTCGAAATCAGTTCTAATATGTATTATCGAAATGTATTTCGAATTGGGCCTTGTGTTAAGGATCCAACTGTTTAGTTAGCTTGGGTTGCAAGTTATCTAGTTAGTCTATAAATAGGCTAGATCACTCAGGTTGTTGAGTGAAGCCAATTGTGATATTCATTTGTAATCATTTGTAAACCCTTATAAGAAAGTGAATAGTAAACAATTTGCCCTAATCCTTCTTCTTCTTTCTTCTTTATCTTTTCTTCTTTCTCTATTTGTTTTAACAGTTTTCATTGTACACCCAAGAACTCTATTTCTCAATCTTGATTAGTTGAAGGGTATCATTTGTGATCACAACAAACTGGTGCGGTGAGCATGGAGAAGATGCCGTCAAAAAAGTTTGAAGTTGAGAAGTTCACCAGAGTTAATGATTTCGGTTTATGGCATTTAAAGATGCGAGCCCTTCTTGTTCAATAAGGATTGTTAGAAGCGTTAAAGGGAGGAGATATCATAGATGTTGCACTGACGGAGAAGGAAAAAATAATGATGATCGAGAAAACCCATAGTGCAGTTATTCTGAGTCTTGGTGATAAAGTTCTCTGGTAGGTTTCGAAGGAGAAGATGGCGGCTGATGTTTGGATGAAACTCGAAGGACTGTATATGGCAAAATCCTTGGTGAATCGTTTGTACTTGAAGCAGGTTTTGTTATCTTTCAAGATGGCTGAAGATAAAGCATTGACGGAGCAGCTGGATACGTTTAGCAAACTGATTCTTGATCTTGAAAATATTGATGTTACCATCAATGATGAAGATCAAGCGTTGTTATTATTGTGTTCTTTACCAAAATTGCATGCTCACTTCAAAGAAACCCTCTTGTATGGAAGAGAGTCCCTGACCTTTGAAGAAGTTCAAGCAGCCTTGTATTCGAAGGATTTGAATGAAAGAAAGAAGCAGAAACCATCATCATCATTTGGCGAAGGGTTGTCCGTAAAAGAGAAATCATCAAAGAAAGATGGTAGGTTTGAGAAGAAGAAAAGTAAAACTCAGCAAAAGTCTTATGGTGGTGATATTTCTAAGATTAAGTGTTATCACTATAAGAAGGAGGGTCACACAAGAAAGGTGTGCCCTGAGCGTCTGAATAATCATGGAGGTAAGGACAATGGGAATAAAGCTATTGTGAAAGTGTCGAGCAGCAACTCTTGCAAAGAGTGGATTAGGGATTCTGGATGTACTTGGCATATGACTCCAAACAAGAATGTGTTTGAAGAATTATGTTATCAAGATGGTGGATCAGTGTTGTTGGAAAACAATAAAGCTTGCAAGATTGCAGGTATTGGATCTGTAAGATTCAAGCTTCATGATGAGTCAATAAGGATATTGACTGGGGTTAGGTATGTATCTGAACTTAAGAGGAATTTAATTTCTCTTAGTGAATTCGACAAGAAAGGTTATGTCTTCAAAGGAGAGAAAGGTATTTTGAAAGTCATGAAGGGGTCGAAGGAAATCTTGAGAGGCGTTAAGAAACAAGGCTTGTATACCCTTGAGGCTGAGGTTGTAACTGATTCAGCAGATTTTACATCCACGAAAATGGTATCGAAGACAAAATTATGGAGCATGAGATTAGGCCATGTCAGCGAAAGAGGCCTGGTTGAACTGGGGAAACAGAACCTGTTAGGTAGTGACAAAGTCGAGAATTTGGAGTTTTGTGAACCTTGTGTATTTGGTAAATCCTGTAGGGCGACGTTTAACAAAGGTAAACAAAAACACATGGATCCCTTGATTACATCCATGCTGATCTTTGGGGGCTTGCAAGAAATTCTTCACATGCAGGTGCAAGGTATTTTCTATCCATAATTGATGATTATTCTAGAAAATTATGGGTATTCATTTAGAAGACTAAGGATGAAAATTTTTAGAATTTCAAAAGTTAGAAGGTTCTGGTTGAAACTCAAAATAGCATAAAGGTTAAGAGGTTGAGAACCGACAATGGCCTTAAGTTCTACAACAATGCTTTCAACAGTTAATTTGTTGAGTCTGGGATTGCAAGACATAAGACTGTAGCAGGTACTTCTAAATAAAATGGCTTAGCTGAGAGATTCAATCGAACAATCCTTGAAAGGGTTAGATGTATGTTGGTTAGTGCTGGATTGAAGAAGGTGTTTTGGGCGGAGGCTGTTTTGACAACAACTTATCTGATAAATAGATATCCCTTGACTGCTTTGGGAATGAAGACACTGAAGAAGTTTGGTCGGGTCAGCCACCATATCTCGACAAACTGAGAGTATTTGGCTGTTTAGCTTATGCTCACATTATGCAAGACAAGGTCGAACCTAGAGCTCTGAGATGCATATTCCTTGGATGTCATGACGGAGTCAAGGGTTATAGGCTGTGGTGCCTAGAACCAGGTTACATAAGATGTATCACAAGTCGTAATGTAGTTTTCAATGAATTCGAAATGACGTTCAGGAAAACTGGTGATGCTGGTCGAAGTGTAGAAATCTCTGAAGAGGAGCTGGAACAGGTAGAGATGCCTGTTGAGGTGGATCATAGTGATGTTGAAGTGCATAAACCAGATGAAGTCGAAGAAGAAGAGCAAGATGCTGAAGAGATCGAGGAAACTGTCGATGACTACCTACTGGCAAGAGATAGGTCGAGAAGAGTCATCAAGCCACCTCAGGGACTTGGTTATGCATATCTTATAGCTTTTGCCTTAATCTCTACAAGTGAGGTACTTGACGAAGAACCTAGAGATTACAAGGAAGCTATGAGGAGTCGAAATAAGACTGAATGACAAAAAGCAATGGATGACGAGATAAAATATCTTCATGATAATAACACTTGAGAGTTGATTGAGAAACCAGCAGGGGCCAGGTTAGTCAGTTGTAAGTGGATTTTAAAGCTCAAGGAAAGAATTGAAGGAGTGATGTCGAAGCGCTTTAAGGTAAGGTTGGTTGCTAGGGGGTTCACTCAGAAAGAAGGTGTCAAGTTCAATTATGTGTTCTCATCTGTTGTAAAGCCTAGATTCATTAGAATGTTATTGGCCATGGTGGAGAAGTCCGACTTGGAACTTGAGCAAATGGATGTGAAGATAACATTTCTGTATGGTGACCTAGACAAAACGATCCTAATGCGTCAACCTGAAGGGTATGCAGAAAAGGATAAGGAAGATTGTGTGTGCAAGCTGAATAGGTCGTTGTATGGTCTGCAATAATCTCTTCGACAGTAAAACAGGAGATTCGACAAGTTCATGTCATATATTGGTTTCATTAGGAGTCAGTTCGATCACTGTGTTTACTTCAGATTTTGACCTGGAAATTCACTTGTTATTTTGTTGCTTTATATGGATGATATCCTCATAGGTAGCAAAAGTTTCGAGGATGTAATGGAGGTGAAGGATGAACTCAACAAGGAGTTCGAAATGAAGGATCTGGGAGCTACCACTAGAATTCTTGGGATTGACATCCGAAAAGATAGAAAGCAGTCGGAGTTACGCTTATCTCAAGAGACATACCTACAAAAACGTCTCGACAAATTTGGTATGTCGAATTCAAAGCCTATTGTGACTCCAACAAATCCTCAATTTAATCCCAGTACTACTCAAAGTCCGATTACAAAAGCTGAAAGAATCTATATGAGTTGCATTCCATATGCTAGTGTAGTAGGTTCTTTGATGTATGTTATGTTCTGTACGAGGCCAGATATAACGTATGGTGTGAGCCTTGTAAGTAGGTATATGGTCAATCCTGGAAAGGCACACTGCCAAGCTGTAAAGTGGATTCTCAGGTACATAAATGAGTATCTGAAAAGAGTTTTGATTTATGGTGGAGCCTGTGGTGGTGATAGTATAGTCGAAATCGAATGATTTTTCGACTCAGATTATGCAGGTTGTATGAATTCCATAAAATCTATTTCTGGATATGTGTTCACTGTGTTCGACACAACAATCAGTTGGAAAGCAACGCTTCAGAAGGTTGTTCCCTTATCAACTACTGAAGCAGAATATATTATCCTCACTGAAGCTGTGAAAGAAACATTGTGGCTTGAAGGTTTTGTAAAGGAGATGAAACTTCAAGGTTGAAGAATCACTGTTAAATGTGATAGTCAAAGTGCAATACACCTGTCGAAGAACTCAACATATCATGAGTGAACTAAGCACATTGATGTAAGGCTGCACTTCGTCAAAGAGATAATCGAGTGTGGTGAAGTCCAGGTGCTGAAGGTTTCAACTGATGACAATGCTGCTCAAATGATCACCAAGACATTGCCAAATTGCAAGTTTTTTAACTGTATGCAGTTGATAAAGTTGCATGATGAAAGCCAATTTATTCCCTGTTGTTGTAGAGTTAGATCCAAGGTGGAGACTTGTGAGATTTTGGGTCGAACTCTAACTCTGTCGAGGAATAGCTTTCATGTGTTTCGACAGGAGACAAACATGAAGTCGAAGATGGGTTGCATGCTGTAGTCGAAGGATACATATTGTAGTCGAAGTCAGTTCTAATATGTATTGTCGAAATGTATGTTAAATTGAGCCTTGTGTTAAGGATCCAATTGTTTAGTTAGCTTGGGTTGCAAGTTATCTAATTAATTTATAAATAGGCTAGATCACTCAGGTTGTTGAGTGAAGTCAATTGTGATATTCATTTGTAAACCCTTATGAAAAAGTGAATAGTAAACAATTTGCCCTAATCCTTCTTCTTCTTTCTTCTTTATCCTTTCTTCTTTCTCTCTTTGTTCTAACCGTTTTTATTGTTCACCCAAAAACTCCGTTTCTCAATCTTAATTTGTTGAAAGGTATCGTTTGTGATCACAACAACATTCTTCTATGTTTCAATTGCATTAGTTGTGAGTTCTTGAACTTCATTTGTAACTACTTCAAGTGTTTTTTGATAGTCAAACAAAACTTTCATTATTTCTGCCATCTCTCCCAATTTTTTTCATCAAAGATTGAAATGAAGTTTGAGAGGTCATTACCACCAATCATTTTTATTCGGTTAATAGTTGCAGAAAAATTCTTAAATCTATGTATACTACACAATCAAGAATCGGGTTTAAGATACTAAATATGTTAGAACAAGAGCTTTCTTGCTCTTCAATAAATAAGGGAAGAAAAAATAAAGAGAGAATTGTGAGGATTAAAGTGAAGATTGTCCAAAATTATGGTTGGTTGTTCAATACAAATATGAATTACATCACTTTTAGCCACCGTTTATAAGTAACTTCTAAACAACCTATAATTGATTAACTAACAACCATACATTTATACATTTATTATGTGCATTTTAGTTTAAAGAAAAGTGACATTTTGTGTGAAACTATGTCCTTTTTAGGAAATGATTGAGTGACTTTAACATAAGTCCGAAATACATTGTTTTTATTTACAGGAAAAAGTCAGAAATATCGTTGACAATCGAAAGAAACATATGATAAATGGATATACTTTTTTAAAAAATAAATCAATTCTATTTTACGCTGAAATGAATTCATAATAGTTAATTTAAGTATAGATAAAATTAAAAACATGGGATCTACAATTTCCACTGAATCAGAACCTTTCCCAACACTCACCAACATTCATCTTTTCAGCACCAATAGAATCACTTCAAAGGTGAAAACTGAAATTGATATCCTTTATTGGAATTCTTACTAACTGCTTATTTATTATTTATTGGAATTGATTTGTCATGTTTGATCTATGATCTATATGATTTTCTCTTTTCTTTTCTTGAAAGTTGAATCTAGAGCTTGATTCTGCTTCACTGTTTGGTATGGTATATTCAATTGAAAGTAGATCTAGGATTCATCATCAGTGCCTATTAACTGTTTGAATATGGTACTAGGTTATATTTCTTTGAATCCCTTTTAATGAATTTGTAATAAGCTCCTTAGTTTTAGTACTTTGAAGTATTTTGGTGTATGTGTTTGTTGGAAACTTGGAATATGCTATGCATATACTTTCTGTTATTATTTCGCTGATACAACTAGTTTTGACCGTTTTGCATTTGAATCAGGTTGCAGATTCTTGCTTTCTAAACACATCTTCATGGCCAACAACGATACAAACGAGCCCTTGCTATTGAGATTGCAGGACACTGAACCTCAAAAGGGTAAAAGACGGCTTAACCAAAGAAGGCTCCTCCGTTCTCGAAGTGCTCCTGATACAGATCAACGTCCTCTGGTGAGAAACGGCAATGAATCAAATCCTCTTTCTGAGCCCATGTTTGGGAATCTACATCCAAGCTTTAGAAAAGTTGCTATAATCCTTATGGTCTATTTAGGCGTAGGAACATTAATCTTCTATTTTGCGAGGAACCAAATCAAGGGAATGAAAACAGATAGATTCCTTGATGCTCTATACTTCACAATTGTGACGATGACCACTGTTGGATATGGAGACCTGGTTCCCAATAGCGACCTTACAAAACTACTCGCCTGCGCTTTTGTTTTCTCTGGAATGGCGTTGATGGGGGTAATCCTAAGCAAAGCAGCAGATTACTTGGTTGAGAAGCAAGAAGTTTTGCTAATTAAAGCCATCCACATGCACCAAAAAGTTGGTCCAAGTGAAATATTAAAGGAGCTTGAGACCAATAAAACAAGATACAAATTTATTCTGGTCCTTTTCCTTCTTTTGATTCTCGTAATTACGGGGACAATCTTCTTAGTCTCTGTTGAAAAATTGGATGTTATTGATGCATTGTACTGTGTTTGTTCAACAATTACAACACTTGGTTATGGAGATAAAAGTTTCTCTACTCAAGCTGGTAGAATATTTGCAGTGTTTTGGATATTAACCGGTACTATTTGCGTAGGTCAGTTTTTCCTCTACATGGCGGAACTAAACACTGAAAGTAGACAAAAGGCACTTGTCAATTGGGTTCTTACCAGGAAAATGACAAATTTTGATTTGGAAGCTGCTGATCTTGATGAGGATGGCACTGTTGGGTTAGTTCATCAATTTTCGTCACAGCAAAAAACTAAACACATATGCTTATACACTTATTTATTGTGACAACATGTTATACTATGACTCTATCAAAGACTTACAGAAATGTGTTAAATTTGTTTCAATCTTTTTGGTTTGATTTGTTCATAGGGCTGCTGAATTCGTAATTTATAAGCTGAAGGAGATGGGGAAGATTAGTCAAGAAGATATAACACTTGTGATGAAGGAGTTTGAAGAGCTTGACATTGATCAGTCTGGTACACTGTCTGTTTCTGATATAACCCTTGCTCAATCATCTTAGACCAATATTATATATACACAAGTTGTTTGAGAGGCATTTTCATTTCTAACTCCAACCACAACAAAGTTTTATGAGAATGGAAATTGGAAAGTCTGAATTTTTTGCAGATTTGATGCTCACAGATTGAAACCTTGTTCAAGTGTGATAGATATTGATGTGTATGTATAACAAACTACAAAGTTATTTGAATTTCGGTGCTTGTTTTTTACCATCTCAGGCTCTACTATGAGGAGCCAAGTTCATGGTCAATGCTGTGTAAATGTTTAATTGAACTCTTGTTTTTTAATTTGTTAGATTTTTTTTTTTTTAATTATAAAACGTTAAGTAAGTTGAATTCCGAGAATTCACAAAGGTTAGAGTAGCTTCAAGGCAAAGATATGAGATTGTATCACAAAAGCTCATCATTTTCATTCCTTTCATCTCAATGTTTTGTCCAGAGCTCTTAGTTTTTTTGATGCAGCATAAATGGCGTAGTCTAAATTTACGTTTCTCTTTTTTTATACTTTTTTTTCTACCTAATTTATAATGTATTCTTTATCTTTTATTTTCTGTTCTGTGTTCTAAAAGTAAATACACAATGTGAGGCATGTAAAGTAAAGGTGTAACGAGCTTTGCAAAAAATTTATGGAATTCTTCGTTTTGAAATACCGTTAGCAAGACCAAAAGCAAACATCGAGGCATGTAAAGGAAAGGTGTAACGAGTCTTGCTAGAAAATTATGGTATTCTTCTTTTTGAAATACCGTTAGCAAGACCATAGGAAAAAAAAAAGAGGCCAAAAGCAAATATCGAATCAAAAGACATGTTTATGAAACTAGTTTATAAGACATGTTTTAAGATACATCTTCTTCTTTTTTTTTAAGATACACCTCCAATAGTGTTTTAAGATACATCTTTTTTTTTTTTTTAAATTAACCGTGAATGTCGAACAAAATATGAAATTCATCTAGTTTATGAAACTATGCAGAAGAAATATAAGGTGGATAAATTTTACAAAATAGCTTAACACTTGTATTTTTTTTCATAGCTACACAAACCATATGTATTTCTCTTGTTAAAGTGGTGAAAACGAATCTGAAAAAATGAGAACATTCACCAAATGAAAAAATGAGAACCCATTTTTTACAAGAAACGTAAATGAAATCGAAACATAAGTTTAATGAACGAAACTCGAGTTAGCGATTGGTGAAGACGAATCTGAAGACGTATCTGAAGGTTGAAGTATGTTTAAAAGGTGACATGGGTGTTAGGGTTGCTTTACGAGAGAGAAGAGTGAAACTATGTTAGGGTTTTATTTTTTGAGAGAAATATCTGTTACATACTGAACTATAGGTACTTTCGCTTATATACTAAAAACTATCACTTTTTATCACGGTTAGAAAGAAAGTGATGCAATTTTCAAAATTTACAACGGTTGTATTGTAAAACCGATTCAACTTGGTTAAATAAATTTCAAATTTTACAACGGTTGATTTACATAACCGGTGTAAAATCATTTATAATTTATTTTTTAAATAATGGACTTAAGTGACACACGCTTAATGTACTATAAAAAATGGAAAATTGTAATTGCTGGGAATCGAAGTTTGCTACACATCATTTATTACTATGGTTTTTTAAGACAACCGTCATTAGATTACTGTTTATAATTCTAAGGCGCAGAAATTTTAACCTATTACAACAGTGTATACGAATCCGTTGTAAACCTGACGTTATTATTTGCGCGTTTTGTAGTAGTGAAGGTTTTAGAAAGCAATTTGGAAGATACGAATACCAATTTGGAAGCTAGGGTCCTATGAAAAATTAAGGTTCACAAATTGAAGTGAGAAGATAAAGGGAACGACACTATATGAATTAAGGTGATTTAAATAAAAAATATGGTTCAATTATTTATTAAAATTAAAAATATAAAATGATTTAATGATTTAATGAAAATAGTTATTAATTTGATGTGTTTAAATTGTTAACAAGTATTAATCAGAATAAAAATACACACTAATTGTGACATGACAGCAACTAATACATGTCACATAAAACATTGGTCGCTATGTCAGTAAAATCCTACCTTGTATTGGGGGACCACCAAAAAAAACAAGGAAAGTGAATTATAGAGACCAAACAAGTAATTTTTTTAAAGGGGTGTAAATTTAAAAATTTAAAAATAGAGAGACTAAAAATGAATTTAAATTTATTTTAAATTTTAAAAAAAATATAAATTGAAGATTTGGTCTTATTCCTCCAATTCTTAAAGGGAGAGGTTTTAACAATTTAAAATTTAGTAAGAGGCAAGTAAAACCTATTGACTAATTAGATATTGAATTTGAATATTTTTTTATTAGTAGTTTAATTTAAAATTTAATCTAAAAATAAAAATTTTATTTTAAATTTAGAATTTTTAGTGATATAAAAATGTTTAAACCAAAATTAATGTATTATTAAGTTTGAAATTAAAAAAAAAACAATATGAAATATTAAATTCATACACAATTGATTGTATTTATCCTCATGTCATGAATCTTTGGTGCATATAGATCACCAAGAATACCTCAAATTAAAAGTATGACACAACTATATTTGTAAATAATTTTCTTAAATATTTTTTGAAATTATGTTTTATATACATTGATAAATGAATGTTTATTATTTCTATATTTTTAATCTTTAAAATATTATAGTTATATAAATTATATTTGAAAATTTTATATAAACCCTTCAAAAAAATTCAAAATCCTTCTTCATTACAAATTTTAAATTCTCAAAATTAAAAAAAAGAAATTATATTCTGGATAAAAACAAACCCTTCAAAATCCTTTCCACCAAAATCATTTTTTCACTGTATTTTTTTGTTTTTTCAAATTCACTCCCTCCTTTAAACTCTCAAATAAAAATATATCAATGTGTCACATTTCTTCTTTTGTATTTTCTCTCTCTTTATTTCTTCCATTTGCACATGGATAAAAATCTAAATAAACTTTGTGAGAACATATTATGTAACTTACAAGCTGTAAAACAAAAAATATATCCTATAGATATTTAGATATATTACTAAAATAACTATTTAGATATATTATTAAAATAGCCAGCACAAATATTTTATACATATTATATAGCATTACTAAATATATTTGAGGCTCTCAATGAGCACAATTCACTTTTTTTTTATAAAAGGAATTAATCCAAAACTTATTATATCATTATTTTTATTTATAATTCTTATTCTACATATATATATATATATATATATATATATATATATATATATATATATATATATATATATATATATATATATATATATATATATATATATATATATATATATATATATATATATATATATATATATATATATATATATATATATATATATATATATATATATATATATATAGTTGAATTAAAAAATAACTATAACAAAATAAATCACGTGTTTTTTTTAAAAATGATTTAAAATAAACAACTAAAAAGTGAAATATAAAATGACAATCTTTTGTTTATCTAAAAAAAATTTGAATACATATTTGATGTTTTCAATTTTTTATATATAATTAGTCTATGTAGACAAATGTTTATATATATATATATATATATATATATATATATATATATATATATATATATATATATATATATATATATATATATATATATATATATATATATATATATATATATATATATATATATATATATATATATTCCTTAAACTTGTTAAGTTTTAATAAAAAAATTTAAAATATCGTTTGAATAAAAAAGATATATTCGCATTTGCATTTATTTTTACTATAACAATTTGTAATAATGCTTTCTTTTTAATATTCGGAAGTAGTAAAATTCACACATGGAAATGGAAAGGTTTTGTATTCTGTCATGTGGTTAAAAAGTTGATGATGCATGAGTTGCATTGTAGTGAAAGAGTGTCAAAAACAGAAGACGATGAAAATTAAAAGAGAATGATAACAATGAATACGATAAATCCGTTAATGATAACTTGGTTAATAGCACGGAATATTCTATGGATCAATGTCGTTCATCTAAGTCAAGTTTCATGTTTCTTTATCATCTTTGCCATAGTCATGTCAGGTCTAACTCTAAGTCTCATGTTACTCGGCCTTGTTGATCTTGAGATTCTTCAGCGCAGCGGTTCTCCATCCGATATACAACAAGTCTGTGTGTTTTTTTTCTTCTTTTTATTATTAGATTTAAGTTTTACCTTTTTAGTTTATGGTGGGATCATATTTTTCTTTTATAATATTGGATTAAATTATGAAATTTTGAATGTTCAATTTAGCATACTATTGGAGTTTATGTGTGCCTGCGCATGTAACGTTTATTCTTCTAGTGGTTCGAAAATAACATCGGATTCTGGTAATGCTTCCTTTTTATATGAAAGTTTTAGTCAAGGTTATAAAAACAAATGTAGTTATTATTTTAAAGGTTTTAAACAATGGTCACAAGTTTTGGGGAAGGGAAGAATTTGTTTTGTTCGTGTCATCCCACAAGATTATTACCACTTCTAAGATGCATAAACATTCATACAGTAAAAACATTTCATGTGTGAAGATCAAAACAAATAATAAGAGCACAAACATTCTTTTACAAAAGTTTAAATTTCTTACACAAAAGTGTTCCACTGGATGTACCAATTTATTTATCGTTATTTTTGGTAAATCAAATCACAAGTTTTCGTTCACCTAAGGGATTAAACTTGAAAAAAAATCCTCTAAACAATATGTACAAAAGATTTGAGGAAATATGTTTGTGATTGGGTATTAATGTTTAAATGTAAAAAATTGGATAAAAATCTTAGTAAAAACAAAGTAGAATTGTGTGAAGAAATAAAGTAAACAAAGAATACAATAAAAGTAATTAAATAAAAACGTTATTAAAGAATTAAGAGGTACACAGATTCATACATGTTCTCTCACAAACTATTTTCTTTCTATGACTCGGATACTCGAGTTCTATAGATAAACTGATAAAAAATATGAGCCTTTATTACATGAATGAAATCTACCTAGATACTAAACACATCAATAACTGTCGATAACCATTACTTCTCCAGCGTTCGACACATTGTTAGAGGGAGTTATGTTCTATGCTTTGCTTCTAATTGTCTTCAATTCTTGAACTATTTTCAACTGCCACCCATGTCGACAACTGCCCTTAAACTTCCCGACTACTCATGTCGAAGACATCTCCAGGTCTTCTAACAACCCCTTGTCGAAAATACCAAATCACTGCAAACCTTTTCGAGATTCTGAATATTTTTAAGAGATAGTGATTCTAATCTTGTGGATTTGTTCATGGGATTCCTCCAAGCCAGACTTAGTGGGTCTCTAGGTCATCTAATCCTTGAACTAAAAAATACAATAAGTCCCAGAAATAATAGTGGGCGAGTCAAACTTACCACCTCAGTCGAAGTAACCAATATGTTGAAAATGTAGCTAGGTCTTTTCATACTTAGCAATCTCATACCTTTGTATCACACTTCCATGTCAAAACTTCTAAACTAAAATTCTTAAGCTAACACCAGCAAACTAGAAAAGCGTTGAGCATTGAACCCCGCAGAAGTAGAATGCCAATCTTAAACAGAACTGACCCTCCTTCCCGGATGTCCCTAATTTTGGAGTATATTGAGTTGGGAAGCCTCCTGGCATACATCTCCAAAGATACACGGGTAAATAGGAGGGCTAGTAAATATAACATGGTTGGAGGAATTTTGTATAAAAGAGGCCTACCCGACCCTTTGTTGAAACAACTTGGACAAAAAGAGACCGCATGCATGCTTTTAGAAGTACACAAAGAGATAGCCAGACAACATCTCGGGACCATGCATTTGCTAAAAAGATTCTAAGGTAGGGGTATTTTTTGCCAACCATGGTTCAAGACGCCCAAGAATACATGAAAAACTGCAAGCAATACTAGCGACACAAGAATATTTTCAATGCTCCCTCCGCATAGTTACACATCCTGACATCACCATGACTATTCTTGTAGTGGATATTGGACATCTTGGGTCCATTCACTCGAGCACCGGGGCAGATAAAGTACTTGGTCGTAGCCTTGGATTACTTTACCAAATAGATTGAAGTAGAGGCTTTGGTAAACATCACGACAACAAACATCCTAAAGTTCTTCAAAAGGAACATCCTGGGCAGATTTTGTGTCCCTAAGCCATTGTAAATGATAATGTAACAAAGTTTATAGAAAAAAAGTTGAAAAGCCTATTGTAGAAGCCGAAGTTCAATCAACACTTTGTTTCGGTAAGCACTCTCAAACGAACAGGTAGGCGGAAGTGGCCAACCGAATGTTACTTAGAGACCTAAAGCGAATACTAGAGGAAGCAAAGGGTAATTAGGCCGACGCACTATCCCATGCCTCGTGGATTTATCGTACAACTTCCAAGTCGACTATAAATAACTCGTTTCCGACTTACATCAGTTATTCTTATAGAAATCGAAGAGTTAAATTAAAAAAAAAGTTAATCCGTAGTCATTTCATTAAACTCACATGATTATTGAGAATATAATCCTTTATGTGGCATAATGAAATGAGAAATAATATTTATTGTCTTTACCAATTATAATCCTTTATGTGGCATAATCAAATGAAAAATAATATTTATTGTCTTCACCAATGCGATTCATGTAGACACATTCATGTGCTTAGTTTTACACATAAAAAAAAAGACTTGTTTTCTAAACCATACCAATCAATAATCAATAATTTATCTATATTGTAAGAGACACTCTTGCCACATGATACAACCACACGTGTAATCATATCTTCAAATTTAGAGTTTAGAATTTTTATTGTTTTTGTCCATCCAAAGTTAGAAGTATCCTCTAAGATCTCACCGACATTGGTGCTGCTCTCTACAAAAGGGAAAAATCAAACCAAGTCTCTTTCCACTTCAAAATGATTTGACTTCACTTTAGTTTATAGGATCACTTGGAATTTATCCTTTCTATGATGGAAACTAGTTTAAGCCTATGAAAGTGAAATGGCCATAGTTTTCCACCATATCTATTTCAAGACATTTACATATTAGAATTTTTCTCTTTCCTGCCATAGTTTTAGGGGTTAATTTCCAAAATGCCATAGTTTCCAATTAATATACCAAATTGCCATGTTTCCAAAAAAATCTCATTTTTGGTTGAACACTTCCGCCCTTTCAATGGATTACACTCTGCCGCCCATTGAAAGGGCGGAAGCGTTCAACCAAAAATGAGATTTTTTTGGAAACATGGCAATTTGGTATATTAATTGGAAACTATGGCATTTTGGAAATTAACCCCTAAAACTATGGCAGGAAAGAGAAAAATTCTACATATTAACGACCATTTACTATTCTCCAATGAGAATTCCCATTTTAATAGTGTCGCTACTCGAAAAATGCATCGCGCAACGACGGGGAGGCGAAAAAGATAGACAGAAGAGTCGCCACCGAACTTTATTTATCCCATGAGGGGAAAGGAAAATATCGAGAAAACCTTAAGAAAAGAAATGGATAAGATGGTCTCGCGACCAAGAACGGGTTCGGAAGCCGGTTATGCGAGGGGAAGGTATTAACACCCCTCGCATCCATCGTACTCGATGGGAACCTTTTGTTTGTCGACGTGTGATATATTTGCTTAAACATTATGCTATAAGAAGTGTTCTGTAGGGGGAAAGAAAAGGGTTAGAAACAGGAAAGTTAGGAGGAAAGAGAGAACGGGGAAAAAGAGAAAGAACAGACTCGGTAGGACTTCGCAGTCCTATGCCTACGTATTCTCAATAGATGTGAGAAAGTCAGAGTCGACGTAGTTCGGGGAACCACAGATATGGGGGGAATGTGCTCGGCAAGGATTGTGGCCCTTGTGCCTACTATCTTTACTTGGAAGAAGTAAAGAATCAGAGCAGCCGTAGTTCGGCCTACGGTGTGCGGGGAAATCTTGGTAGACGCTGCTATCGTGCGCATTCTAGCAGTTAGGTGTATTGTTGCTCGCTCGTTGGAGACTTAGGCGTTACCTGTTTGCGGTAGAACGGACGTAGCATGCCTTTTTGGGAAAGGGTAAAAAAGAAAAAGGGTGCTCGCTAGAATATTGCAATCCTATGCCTACGTATTCCCATTATGCATGAGAAATCAGAGCAACGTAGTTCGTGCCTACAGTGCGGATAACCGGTGTGTTTGGGGATGATGTTATCGTGCGCGTTCTAGCAGTTTAGGTGTTTTGCTGCTCGCATGTGAGGAGACTTATGCGTACCTGTTTGCGGTAGAACGGACGTAACATATCCTGTTTGAAAGGTTGGTTTTCGCCATGCGAGGCAAGGTATCATGTTTGATTGGTTGAGATTGTTTTTGGGGCGAGATAGGTCCTCGGATAGTAACCCCTACAGGTAGTACCCGATTCTTTATCTCAAAGTTTTTGTTGTAAAAATGTGTGGCGAACATAGCGTCTTCGTATTGAAAGACGAGTATCAAGACCACACACACTACAGTGAGTATCCTGACACTCGGAGAGGAAGAAGACTACACTCAATCCTCTCTCTTTAGTTCAACACAAAGAGAACTTCATTCTCTTATTAAAGTGTTTTTGGTTTTGAATGGTAAGTGCTTTTTGCGACAGAGAACCCTACGGTAAACGTCAGCACTCGGGATAGGAGAAGGCCTACGCCTAACCACTCCACGACCATTCAAGTTTTTGTTATGAAAAGATTTGAAAATGCACTCGGTACGGGACCGAGGTTTTAGGTGAGAAAGGTTACTGAATGAAGTTAAAGAGGGAGAGGTGATGGACGGAGGCGTGTCTTCGTATTGAAAGACGAATATCGAGACCACCCTCACTACAGTGGGCATCCCAACATTCGAAGAGGAAGAGGTCTACACCCAATCCTCTCTCTTTAATTCAATACAAAGAGAAATGATTCCTTATTGAAGGGGTTTGAAAATGCGCTCGGTACGGGACCGAGGTTTTAGGAGGGAAGGTTTGAAAAGTCACTCGGTGCGGGGCCGAGGTTTTTAGGAGGAGAGAGAATGTCGTCTTCGTATTGAAAGACGAGTATTGAAACCACCCACACTACAGTGAGCATCTCGACACTCGGAGAGGGAGAAGTCTACACTTAACCCTCTCTTTTTAATCCAATACAAAGGAAAGTTGATTCCTTATTGATGATGATTCAAGAACCTGCCAAAGAGATGGAAAATATACACAGGATATGGATAATATACAAGATATATAATCAACAGTCCACCAATTAGGATTTTAAGGTTTCGATATTTTATTAAGTATTTTGAGAGAATGTACAAGTATTTGATATATACAAGATAATAATATACAGAATATATAATATGTACAAGAATGTAAATGACTGAAAAATAAAGCAGTTAATATTTGACAGAAATTAAAGTCGTTGTATATTAGTTAGTGAATCGAATCGGGACACAAAAGAATGAGATCTCGTCTTAAACGCAAACAAAATGTCGATTAACCGAAGGTAGCCTATCGCGATCCCAAAGTAAGGAAGATGACCCCGATGGTCATCCCCCATAGATTTGAAATCGGGAAGGTTATCGACTTCGAAAATCTGACGCTTACGGATACAAGACTTCATCGATCCATAAGTCAAAAATAAAATCGAAAGAAACAAGAAAAGGGGAGAGAAAGAGGTGGTCTCAGATCCTTTGTTTCACGTCAATAATTTGACGGTTAAACGATGGAAATGTCGTCATCGACCAAAGCAAATGAAAAAGGGACAAAATGTCCAATAAAAGAGGAGAAAATAAAATTAACTCTAAAATAAAATATTATTGAAATTCTAAGTAGGAAATATTAAAAAAAATTAAATAAAACTCCAAAAGAAAAAGAGTATATGAATTCTAACAATATAATATTTATAAAGTTTTAAAAGAAAAATATTAAAAGAACTTCTAAATATAATATATACATAAGAAAAAAAACTCTAAAGAAAATAAAACCAAAATATAAAATATTCACATAATGAATAATAATAATAATATATATACATGAAATAACAGTCTATAAAACAATATATAATATATAATAACTAAGAATATTTACATAATATATTCAAAAACTAAAATGTTAAAAAAAAGTAATTACAAATTATTTCTTGAAAAAAACAAGACGGGGGTAGAAGTGAAAAAACGGGGGTGAGAAACGGGAATCAATGGTGGGTTTTAGAAACCCAACCAAACAATCAGCAATCAGCCATTAAACAAATATATATATATATATATATATATATATATATATATATATATATATATATATATATATATATATATATATATATATATATATATATATATATATATATATATATATATATATATATATATATATATATATATATATATATATAATAAGAATAAAAATAATAAAATAAAATCAAATCAACATAAATTAAAACAAACAGAAAAAAAAGGAAGAGAAAAAAGGAAACAAAAGAAAGAAAAAGAAAAAAGAAAAAAAAGAAAGAAGATGGAAGCAGCTTCCTCGTTTTCGTTATCCTCATTCTCTCCGTCACTGTTTGGATCTCAAAACGTCTCTCACTCTCACTCAAATCTTTCCGTTTTCATTTTATTATTTCTGTTTTTCATTCACTCAACTCTTTGTTCATCTCTCTGTTTTGATTTTGTTCGCCGAAATGGATTTGGCGGAAACAGTTTCGCCGGCGAATTTGGAGCGCGGCTGAGCGGCTTTTTTTGTTTTGGTCGAAAGGTTTCAAAAGTTGATTCGCGGATGGTTGTCTGAGGTTGGGGGTAGATGGAAGGCGGTGGAGCGTGTTCTTTGAAAGGGTATTTTTTGAGTTTACTTTAAAATAGGTGTTGAGTGTTTGTGTTTTCTGATGAAGTTTGGTTGAAGTTTGGATTGATGTTGCTCGAGGTTGATTGGCTTTAGTTTTGTTGTTGGTTAGTGAGGATGGAGGAAGAGTGTTATGTTTCTGGGTGAAGTTTAATGGAGTTTGGTGGTTTTTTTTTGAAGAACAGTGATTGGAGAATGTTGAATGCTGAGAGGTAGGAGGAAGGAGCGGCTGTTTTTCTTAGGGTTTGGAGGCTACTTCAGATTAGGGTTCCCCTTGTGAAGGGGATGATGAATAGAGTCTTATACCCTACGAAAATGACACATGGCACAACAACTTTTTTTTTAAATTTTTTCTGGTTAATAATTACTAATAACAAATGCTGATTAATGAATAATTATTAAAAATTAACTAATAATAAATATAATTAAAAAATAATTTTATTAAAAAGAAAATTCTAAATAATACTAAACTAAAATAATTCTAATCTAATAATATCTAATAATTGAGAATGATCTAATCCCTAAATAATTCTGAATAAATAAAATAAAATAAACCTATTAATTCTAATTTAAAGCAATTAATCTAATAAATCAAAATTAACAAAATCTATCTTTAAATAAACTCTAAACTAAAACTTGATTTATATTAACTAAAAAGTTTTCTAATAAACAAAAATAAATAAATAAATAAAAAGTAAATAGAGTAAAAAGAAAATAATTTTTAAAATTAAATAAATAAAAAAAAAACTATATCTAAACATAAAAACTATATTCAAAAGGTAAGCAATTATCTAAAATCAACTCTATTTCTATGTAAAAAAATAAATAATAAAATCCTATTCTAAAATTAAAAGTTAATTAAACTATTTTTAAGTCTAAATAATAAAAATAAAAACCTAATTAATATTTACTTATATAAACCTAAATAATTCTAACTACTATCAAAACAAAATCCTAAAAAACCTAAACTAAATAAACAAATAAAATAGAATCTAAATTATTAAAATTTAACTAAATACAATCTGACTATTAATAATAAAACAAATTAATTTTAATTTAATAATCCTAATGAATACCATAAATCATAATTAATAATTAGTACAAAATAAAAAAATAAAAATAAAATAAAAATTTAAATAATAAATAACAATTAACCCTAATCAAATTAAATATTCTAATAAAAATAATAAATAAATAAATAAGCTAAAAACTCTAAATAACTCTAACTAATTCTAAAAAAAAATTAACAAAATTCACACAAAACAAAATTCTATGTTAAAACAAAATAAAACTCTAATTAGCTCTTAATAATAAAAATACACTAGAAATTATATTTAACCTAAAACCTATTTCTAAACTATATAATTAAATCTATTTAAAATAAAAACTATTTCTAATAAAATTAAAAACTGTTAAAACTGTAGAATAAAAAATCAAAATCTAAAAACTATTTAAATCCTAAAATATCTCTAACATTACTAACTTAATTCTAAAATCCTAAAATATCTCTAACATTAAATCAAATCTAATTAATTCTAATATTAAAATAATTCTAAAAACAAATTAAATCTATGCTATAAAAATAATCTATTTCTATTCTAAATAAATAAAAAACTATTTCTAATAAAAATTCTAACTAAATTAAAAAATCTATTTAAAAACTATTAAAATAAAATCTATTCTAAAGAAATAAATAAATAACTATTCTAATTCTAAAAATATAATAAAACAGAATTCTACATCTAATTAAATTAAATAGGTGATAAAAATAAAAAAAAGAACAAAATAGTAATATTTGCAAGGAAAAAGAGAAATTAAAAAGGATTGAAATATTTACAAAAATGCCCTTAGGCCATGTGTCGCGCTCCCATTTGGCAAAATAAATCAAGATTTGAAAAACGCTCAAAGTGGACACGTGTCTAGACGGCATGAAATTAAGTGGAAAAAAAGCAAAAATATTTACAAAAGCTGGCGGGCAAATTTAGGGTATGACAAATAGTATAAGTATTTATCAGTTGAATTAAGTCATATGGGAGTTCGTATAAGATTTTCAAATAATAGTAGTTATTTATGTGTGTTCGTGGGTCAGCCAAGCAGTGCAATATAACCGACCAATTTACAGACTCCGATTAAAATACATTTACACAAAATTGACGAACAAATAAATGAGACGGCACACTAAATTAGAGACAATGGGTAAAGTTTGAACAGAATAATATAATATTCGTCTCATCTTGGAGTTTTAAAAAAAATTTCGTATCCGAGTCCATACCCGTGTGGGTGTCAATATCTGTACTCGTACCCGTACCTTGTGGATACCTAAATACCTATATCCGTATCCGTATCCGTTACCCGCACTTATAGTCAAAATAAATCGATCAATTGTGAAATATCAACTATTTTAAAGATTTTTTTAACAACATTTTAAAAAACTCAAAAACTTTATTGTTAAATTTTAAAATAAAAAAATATTTATATTGAAATGTGTGGTACTTTATAATGGTTTTTATTTTTATTTTTTAAATTGATAGACATACATTTTTATATAATAATATAAATGATAATATATAAATATATATTGTGCGGGTATAAGGCGAGTTAGATATTAAAGTACCCATACCCACACCAATACCTGCTTATTTTAGTAGACATTTACCCTAGCCCATATCCAGGTCCATTTTGCGGGTTTTTATCTTACTTGTTGTAGGCAACTTTTACGGGTATCTAATGGGTATGGGTCAAATTGTCATTCCTACACTAAAATCTAGCTTCCCATTCATATCAAACATTAGAATTAATTTGTTTGTCTCCTGCATTCCATGTTAAGTCCATCGAAAGTGATTTTAGCTATGGTTCGTTTATGGACATAATTACACGCCACAATCATATACGATTCCATTAATTCTTGCAAGTTACACATTTCTTGTAGGAAAACAGATACTAAGGACTTGAAACATCGTTAAAATGGAACAATATTATAGCGAAAGTGAATGTATGCCCATTTGTTCCGTCGTTTTTCATGTAACAGACTGACATATTAATAAATGTAATAATTATTTTGTTATCGTTTCTCTCGTTTTGTTTCTGATACTCTCTCCTTTTTAGGATACAAGAGGCGGGAAGATTAAACACATTTCTGCGTAGCTGGCACACTCCCTCCTTCGGAACTAGCTACTCCAAGGGCGTAGGCGGTGGAGCCCAAAGACGTCCTTCTAGATCCGATTTATAACTCGGGGGTAGGAATGAGGATTCTACCCTTGCCCGGGGACAATCCTCTGTGACGTGGAAAAATTGCAAAATTATGACCAAATCTCGTTGAACTCCATCATGGGTGCATGCACCCTAAAGTAAATAACACACATAACAACGAATGTCAGATACATCAAATAGTAACAAACATAATTTAATTTACAAAGAAATAAATTACAATGAAAAGGGCTTCACGACAAATTTGAAAGAGCTTCGAAAAGACAGAAGATCAAGAACGAGCAACTCTATTTAGCGCACAATGTTCTTGAAAGCAGTTTCTTCCAGAATGTCGTCAGAGAGATCCAACAATTGTTTGTGTAAACCAGCCCACTCCTCTTGGAAAGAGTCTAAATCCCTAGAATGAATGGCTTTTCTTCTTCAAGATCCATCGTGGTGGCTTGAGCATTTGAGGACGAAGTCTCCAATATAACCCCCGCTTCACAGGAACCTCTCTTCTCCTATTCAAGCAGGCATTTAAGTTGTGTCACATGGCTAGATAAAGTTGCACGAGAACAATGCAAAATCACCTCTTCCAAGTAATGATCCATTTGGTCCAGAAGGAGGCGCAACCCAGAAGATTACCTTTCAAAGCTAGCAACTTTCACCTAAACAAGCCCATAACGAGCCTTCAAAGACTTGAGCTTTTAAAAAGAATCATTGGGGACCATGAGTTCCTCGTGGCAGGCCACAAACCGAGTAATGAGAGAATTCGATCACACTAGTTGGAAGGTCATGTGTGTCAAACGACAGGCTCTCAATGTCACCAGCAAGCAAAGTTTTCCAATTTTAGAAACTTTACGCACATGGGCATAGTCTTTGGCAAAAACACAGTCCTTTACCTTTTCCTTAGTTTGAGGCAACCAACCAGCTCGCACAAGGGGCAACTGGAGAGGAGGACTTCCAACCTTTTTCGGCAAGTGGATGGCAGGAGCAAGCCTAAACTGCTTCGACCTTTTAGTAGGATTCCCTTGGACGATCACCTTACCCCTGTCTCTTTTGGCTCCATCCAATGAAGCTCTATCATGTTTCTTTTTACTTTTGCACTCTGAGGGCATCTGAATAGGCTTAACATGAGTGACCTTAGCCTTCTCCACCCTGAGGGCATTTGAAATAAAAATATTAACACACAAGAAGCAATACATAATGAGAGGGTACAAATAAACCAAGAATATATTAAATACCAAAAATTTCTTCCTCTCCTCAATTGATTTCGCATCTGTGATATCTCGACAATGGATCTCCTCGGTAGAAAACGAAAGTAAGGTCGGTTTTGTGGTTTTCACCCACACGAGCAATGAGAGAGATATGGGTAGCTAAGAAATAGTCAGTCTTGTACTTTTTCCAATTTTTCGTGTAAATGCGGAAGACTTTATTACCAGAATGAAAAAGAGAAACAAGACTGTAGCCAGATCCTTTATTGAAGACGGGGTTTACATCAAATAGGTGGAAGAATAGGTTCTTAGAAGCTGAACCCATATCCCATAGTATTCGTACTAGTACTAAAATATCCTCACAAAAGACCTAAGCAACTGGATGAAGTTGCGAAGGAGGAATACGAATACTTCATTCTCAAATGTAGTTAACGGAAGTCGGATACCCAACTTCTAGAAGATGTAGTCATAGAAAGGAATAAAACATCCTTTGAACTTGTTGAATACTCGTTTGTTATCAAGGATTACTGAGATTGTCCAATCTAAAGATGATTCCATCTCGAAGAATGAAAGTGTCTCTAGATAGTCAAGGTCTACACATGAGTAATCATCTGTGTTTGTCGCCGCCATCAACTCCTCCGATCGAGAAAATCACGCGTCTACATTACAAGGAAAACCAGATTGGTCAACAAGAATATAGCTTTGACGGGAAGGGTTTTCCCCAAAATACTAAATGGAGCAACCCATATCTCGGGCCGATATGTCAGACCAAACAAGACATCAGTTAAACTCACCACGAGTTAGAGAAGCGATGCAGACTGTAGTATCACCCATCTGCGAATCACTGTCATTTCCAGAAGAATCTAACTTGAATTTAAGTCACTTTACGGAGTATATAGGACAACAATATAGGGATTCCGATCGTAAATAAGTTCCATAAATTCAGGATTTTCCACTCGCGGAAACAGTGAAGACTCTTCGCTAGTAAACTCGAGAGTATCGTTTACGGGAACATCCTCTGGTTTAATCATGACAATAGACAGAAAAAAATGACCTCCATGTGAGGGGTGTTGAAAGATTAAACTTGATTTGGGCCTAAAATATTATTTGGATTTTTGGGCTTAGTTGTTTTGGACTTAGGTAATTTTAATTAATGTTTCTAGAAAACTCTTGTAATGTTTGGAGTGTCTAGATATTTCTTAAGGTTGTAGTATTCTCTAGAATGCTCTTGGAATTCCTAGAGTTGAGAACTCTCTAGAATTAGTGTGTCTAGAGTTCTCCTTAGAGTACTATAAATAGAGATATAATTCTACACTTTTGCAACAAGAAAAATACAAAGTTCTCTCTTCCATAAATAATTCTTCCACCTATCAATTTTTTCTCTTCCATAAATAATTCTTCCACCTATCAAGTTTTTCTTTAAGCCCCTAATATTCCCACACATTTTTCTTAAACACAAAAGGTCTTATTTCCAACAAAGTGGCATCAGAGCTTGAAGGTCCTCAAAAGATGGCGAATGGAGGTTTCCCTTTTCAAATACCGATACTCACAAAGAACAACTATGACAATTGGAGTATCAAGATGAAGGCGCTACTAGGAGCTCAAGATGTGTTGGATATTGTTGAGAAAGGCTTTAAGGAGCAAGATGAAGCCTCCTTAAGCCAAGGTGTGAAAGAGACATTAAAGGAGTCAAGAAAGAGAGACAAGAAAGCTCTCTTCCTCATTTATCAATCGGTGGATGAAGATACATTTGAGAAGATCTCCAATGCAACGACGGCCAAAGAAGTATGGGACAAGCTTCAAACTTGCAACAAAGGAGTGAAGCAGGTGAAAAAGATTCGTCTTCAAACTCTTAGAGGTGAGTTTGAACGTTTATTTATGGAAGAGTCTGAGTCAATTTCTGATTATTTTTCTCGAGTATTGTCCATAGTCAATCAACTTAAAAAAATGGTGAAGATGTTGATGAGATGAAAGTCATGGAAAAAATACTTCGCACTTTAAATCCAAGTTTTGACTTCATTGTTACCAACATTGAAGAAAACAAGGATTTAAACACCATGACTATTGAGCAACTTATGGGTTCCTTACAAGCATACGAAGAAAAACAAAAGAGAAAAACTAAACAAAAGGAGACTATGGAACAACTACTACAACTCAATGCAAAGGAAGCAAACTATGTGAGTTACAAGAGTCAAAGGGGACGAGGTTATGGCCAAGACCGTGGACGTGGACGTGGACGAGGACATGAAGGGGAAAGAAGAGGAAGGTACAACAACTACTCCAACAACTTCAACAATGGAGAAAGAAGTTGGAATCCGCAAGCAACAAGAGGTCGTGGAAATGGAAATTCATGGTCAAGGTGCAACAAGTTACAAATCAAGTGCTTCAATTGCAACAAAATCGGTCACTATGCATCTGAGTGTAGATTCTCAAAGAAAGCTGTGGAGAAAGCTAACTTTGTAGAAGAAAAAGGTGGAGAAGAAGAAACTTTACTGCTCGCGTGCCAAAACCAATTTGAAGAGAAAAGAAACAAGTGGTACCTCGACACCGGCGCAAGCAACCACATGTGCGGCGACCGAAGCATGTTCATAGAGATCAATGAAGCGACAACTGGAAATGTCTCATTTGGAGATGACTCAAAGATACCGGTCAAAGGCAAAGGTAAAATTCTCATACGCTTAAAGAATGGGAGTCATCAATTCATATCCAACGTCTACTATGTTCTTAACGTGAAAAATAATATTTTGAGCTTGGGACAATTATTGGAGAAAGGATATGACATCCACTTGAAAGAACATAGTCTTTTCTTAAGAGATTGTGAGCATAAATTGATCGCTAAGGTGCCTATGTCAAAGAATAGAATGTTCCTCTTGAACATTCAAAATGATGTGGCAAAGTGTCTCAAGGCCTGCTATACCGACTCTTCGTGGCTATGGCATCTACGATTTGGACACCTCAACTTCGATAGTCTAGAATGTTTGTCAAAGAAGGAGATGGTGAAAGGCTTGCCTAGTATAAACCACCCAGACCAACTACGTGAAGGATGTCTAATTGGGAAGCAATTCCGAAAAAGCTTTCCAAAGGAATCAACATCAAGAGCGACAAAACCACTAGAGCTCATACACACTGATGTTTGTGGACCAATCAATCCAAACTCTTTTGGTAAGAATAAATACTTTCTCCTATTTATTGATGATTATTCTAGAAAAACATGGGTTTATTTCTTGAAGGAGAAATCAGAAGTGTTTGAAAACTTTAAGAAGTTCAAAGCCCTTGTGGAGAAAGAAAATGGTCTTTCTATTAAGGCTATGAGATCTGACCGAGGAGGAGAGTTTACTTCAAATAAGTTCAACAAATATTGTGAAGAGCATGGAATATTCCGCTTACTAATAGTGCCAAGATCGCCACAACAAAATGGAGTAGTGGAGAGAAAGAACCGGACCATACTTAATATGGTGCGAAGCATGCTTAAGAGTAAGAAGATGCCGAAAGAGTTTTGGGCCGAAGCAGTGGCATGTGCGGTTTACTTGACAAACCGTTCTCCAACAAGAAGTGTGCATGAGAAGACACCACAAGAAGCATGGAGTGGAAGGAAGCCAGATATCTCTCACCTCAAAGTGTTTGGAAGCATTGCATATACCCACGTTCCAGATGAAAGGAGAACAAAGCTCGATGATAAAAGTGAGAAGTATGTATTCGTGGGTTACGACTCAAGCTCCAAAGGGTACAAGCTCTATAATCCAAATAGCGGAAAGATTGTCATAAGTCGTGACGTGGAGTTCGAAGAAGAAAATTGTTGGGATTGGAGTGTTCAAGAAGACAGGTATGATTTTCTTCCTTATTTTGAAGAAGAAGAAGATGAAATGGAACAACCAATGATAGACGAACATATTACACCACCTACCTCACCGACACCAAGGTTGGATGAAACAAGCTCAAGTGAGAAGACACCACGATTAAGGAGCATTGAAGAGCTTTATGAGGTAACCGAAAACCAAAATGACATTAACCTCTTTTGTCTTTTTGGTGATTGCGAACCTCTAAGCTATCAAGAAGCTGTTGAAAATGTAAAGTGGAGAGACGCCATGGATGAAGAAATAAAGTCAATCACGAAGAATGATACGTGGGAAATTACTACACTTCCACGAGGACACAAAGCAATCGAAGTAAGATGGGTGTACAAGGCGAAGAAGAATGCAAAAGGAGACGTGGAGAGATACAAAGCAAGACTGGTGGCAAAAGGCTATAGTCAAAGACAAGGAATTGACTATGATGAGGTATTTGCCCCCGTTGCTCGTCTTGAAACTATTAGACTGATCATTTCTTTGGCAGCCCAGAATGAATGGAAGATCTATCAAATGGATGTGAAGTCGGCCTTCTTGAATGGTTTTCTCGAAGAAGAAGTTTATATCGAGCAACCATAGGGATATGAAGTAAAAGGGCAAGAAGAAAAAGTCCTCAAGTTGAAAAAGGCGTTTACGGACTCAAGCAAGCTCCGAGAGCTTGGAATGTTCGAATCGACAAGTACTTTCGAGACAAGAATTTCATCAAGTGTCCATATGAGCATGCACTCTATATTAAAGCGCAAGGTGGAAATATTTTGATTGTGTGCTTATATGTTGATGACTTGATCTTCACTGGGAACAATCTAAGCATGTTCGAAGAGTTCAAGAAAGACATGTCAAATGAATTTGAGATGACAGATATGGGGCTCATGGCATATTATCTTGGCATTGAAGTAAAGCAAGAAGACAAAGGAATTTTTATCACCCAAGAAGGCTATGCAAAAGAAGTCCTTAAGAAGTTCAAGATGGATGATGCCAATCCGGTTGGCACCCCGATGGAATGTGGCAGCAAGTTGAGTAAGCATGAAAATGGAGAGATTGTGGATCCAACTCTTTACAAAAGTTTGGTTGGAAGTCTACGTTACTTGACAAGTACAAGGCCGGATATTCTCTATGCTGTAGGAGTCGTAAGTCGTTACATGGAAGCTCCAACAACAACTCACTTCAAGGCGTCAAAGAGAATCCTTCGATATATCAAAGGTACAGCAAATTTTGGCTTACACTATTACTCTTCTAACAATCATGAAATTGTTGTCTATAGTGATAGCGATTGGAGTGGAGACGTGGACGATAGAAAGAGCACTACTAGTTTTGTATTCTTTATGGGAGATACTGCTTTCACTTGGATGTCAAAGAAACAACCTATCGTCACACTGTCAACTTGTGAAGCTGAATATGTTGCTGCTACATCATGTGTTTGCCATGCAGTTTGGCTAAGGAACTTGTTGAAAGAGTTAAAAATGCCACAAGAAGATCCTATGGAAATATGTGTTGACAATAAATCAGCACTTGCTTTGGCAAAGAATCCTGTATTTCATGAAAGAAGTAAACACATCGACACCCGTTACCACTTTATAAGAGAATGCATCGAGAAGAAGGATGTGAGGTTGAAGTATGTGATGTCTCGAGATCAAGCTGCCGACATTTTCACCAAGCCACTCAAGTTGGAAACGTTCATAAAGCTAAGGAGTATGCTTGGAGTCACAAATCAAGTTTAAGGGGGGATGTTGAAAGATTAAACTTGATTTGGGCCTAAAATATTATTTGGATTTTTGGGCTCAGTTTTTTTGGACTTAGGTAATTTTAATTAATGTTTCTAGAAAACTCTTGTAATGTTTGGAGTGTCTAGATATTTCTTAAGGTTGTAGTATTCTCTAGAATGCTCTTGGAATTCCTAGAGTTGAGAACTCTCTAGAATTAGTGTGTCTAGAGTTCTCCTTAGAGTACTATAAATAGAGATGTAATTCTACACTTTTGCATCAAGAAAAATACAAAGTTCTCTCTTCCATAAATAATTCTTCCACCTATCAAGTTTTTCTTTAAGCCCCTAATATTCCCACATATTTTTCTTAAACACAAAAGGTCTTATTTCCAACAAGGGGGAAATGAAGAGAAGGAAAGAACAAAGATAAATAAGCAACAAAATGTGTGAGCAACTGAGCAAGAGAACTGGTGAACAAACCTAGAAAGAAGAAACAAGTGAGGGAAAGCAAAGAAAGGAAAAAATGACAATTGGGAAAAAAACCTACCTTTCTTAGGTAAATCAGTCGATAATTAAATATCTAGTTTAGAAGCAGAAAAAAGATCTAAAGATAGCAAGATAACCGACTTATCAACAATAGCAAAATGCCAAAGTACTCAAGCACTCTAGGAAGGATGCCCTAATATGTGTCCTTAAATCCACGGACCTAGAGGAAAGTGTTAAACATTCCAATGATAAAAAAACATTAAATGTGCATGCCCCCACTATGTTTAAACGGGCTCCAAATGTTGCCACGTTTATTCAAAGCGAATGACATTCTCACAGGCTAGCTAAGATCGATAAAGACTTCTCTGACTCATTATCGCCCAACAAGCCTTATGGGGAACTATTATGGATCATCCAAAGAACCAAAGAATGAAGATCTAAATTGGTAGCAATCCACTCCAAATGATCGAAGATATAAATGTCCTCACACGAGTTATTCAAGGTACACTTTCTGATTTCCTCCTTTCACTCCACTCATCTTGAATTATAAACTGAATTACTCGTTGGAGTGCTAACCTTGCAGGTCCATCCCTGCACCACCATATCAGAGATCAACAATGTCGTTTCAAGATTCCTCATCACCACCTTACACCTAATTCGGGTTCCAAAAAAGACAAGGTCGGGACAATCCATTTGAGAATTCTAGTTCTAGTCCCATGATAAGCCCCTATATGTCAGGAAGAAATCTCACCACCGTATCTCACAACAAGAACATCAGGACACATAGAAGGGTCTAATTGAAGCTGCTACAATCAAATACATCCATATCCATTTATAAAAAAGAGTTGAACTAAAAACAAAATCTTTCGCCCTAAATCACACCTTTCTAGACTCTTATATGAAGCTTAAACTCTAATACATGCACTAAGACACAAAACTAACACAAACACTTTCACACCTATAATATAAAAATATAGGACACCGACACCGCTACATATATGATAGTATTTGAGTTTCATTTATCCATCTATTATTTAGAGAGTTGAAAATATTCTATTCAAAATTAATGTTTTTAATTCTTCATTTATAATATTGCTTCAATACATATTTAACCCTTTTAAATGTGTGAGATTTGTTCAAGAAATGTATTAGGTGAATTGAAGCAAAATGAAGAAATATATATTTTTTATGAAACACTTATCTGAATTTACGGATACATTTTAGACAAGTGTTATACGAGTATCGAACATTGATTCTTAAAGTGTTGAATCATAGAAAAATAACATTTTTCTAGGGGGGCATATGTTTGAATTTTCATTTCTTTAAATTTTTAGACACATGTCGTATGAGTCTAATACAAGGGTCGGACACCGATGCGTGTTAGACACTGTGACATGTCTACTCTTAGTAGGCTGAATCACGATTGGAAATAATATGCGTAATAATATTAGCTATATTGTTATCTAAGTAAGGTTTTAAAAAATAACCTGTTATCACAAAAATGACAGTAAAAATACGGTCGATACCGATAACATTATTTATCATTTTTATGATATAGATCATATTATCATTAATTTACACAGTGTTGAAGCTCCATAAGCTTCCACAAGCTGCATTTAGAAGCTGCATTTAGAAGTTGCTTTTAGAAGTTGAACACCATAATTTAATGTAGTTTTGCCATATCATATCCCACCTAAGATAAAGTTTGTTACAGTTAGTTAAGGGTTCTTAGATCCTAAGCTTCAATATAACCACTTGTTTAACTAACTTAATCAAATGAATGAATGACATTTTGCTTCCAATTATCTCTTTTCTCTATTTTCATTCATCTTCATCGTGATTTGTGAAAATTTCATGATGGTATTAGAGCTCTTCTGAGCTCTGCTGTACATCGCTTTCATCCAATGGTTCTTGTTGATTTCAATATTAGAGCCTACACCTTCGTCGGTGCTCCGATTCAAAATCAGTTGCTACAACCTGACATTGTGTACTATGTTTATCCTTCAAATGGACCTTCTTCTGTTTTGATCAAACATGTGTTAACACATTCGAATTATTATGCATGAGGGAGATCCATGCGATCTACACCAGAAGGAAAGAAAAAAAATGATTTTGTTGATGGTTCCATTCTAATTCTAGAGGAATTTGATCCAAGTTTTAAAGCTTGGAATCGCTGCACCATGTTAGTACACACGTGGATTATGAATTCACTTGAAGAATTCATAACACAAAGTATCATTTTCTTGAACGCCATTGATGTTTAGAATGAATTTAAGGAGAATTTTTCACAAGATGATTACATTTGTATCTTTGAATTACAATGTGAAAATTTTAATTTAAAGTAAGATTCACGATCGATTTCTGAGTATTTTACAGATATAAAGGTTCTTTAAGAAGAATTTGAAGCCTACTTTCCTACTCCTATATGCTGGTGTCTACATCGTTGTGTATGTTATAAAAGCTTGAGTAATGCTAAGCAACAACATGAAGTTACACGCTCAATTCAATTTCTTACTGGCTTGAATGACTCGTTTGATATGATTCGCTCTCAGGTCTTGTTAATGAATCCTTTACCTAAAATCAACAGATTTTTTCTACAGTGATGCAAGATGAACGACATATCAAAGTCTTGGTTCCTTATGAGTTTGAGATTCTCATTAATGTTGTTAATTAAAAGAAGTCTCAAGGCAGAGGGTGTGGCAATGGTTTCTCATCCTTTAGAAATAAGAAAGCATGCACACATTATGGAAAAATGGACACACAATTGATACATGCTATAAGAATCATGGCTTTCCTCCTCACTTTGGCCAAGACAATGTTGCATCTAATAATTCTTCACTTGAAGAGAAAGATTATGTTAATGATTCAAAAAGTTATAAAGGAAATAATTCTTACACTTTTATCAAAGATCAATATGACCAGCTTGTGAATTTGTTGCATTCATCAAGTTCCATTGGAAATTCAGGTGCATTCTCTAGCAAAGTGAACATGGCTTCTTATGCTATTCCTCATGTTACACCAGGTATCTCCAGAATTTTCATTATCTGAATTATGTTAAGATTGGATCATGGCTTTTGGACTCTAGCGCTACTGATCATATATGTTCATCCATGATTTTTTTATTCTTATCAATATATAACACCTGTTAACATTAGATTAACTAATGGTAATATGGAAAAGGTAAAATGATTTGGGAATGTTATTTCCTCACTAGGTTTCACAGTGCACAACTTTTTGTTTGTACTTAAATTTAATCTGAATTTATTTCCAGTTTCAAAATTATGTTTTGATCTTAATTGTGTTGTGACTTTTAATAATGCAAAATGCTTAATTCAAGAAAAGAAAATCTCGAGGATGATTGGTTCGACTGATTTAGTTGAAGGATTGTATTATCTAGCCATCACACAAGCCTCACATCAAGCCAACATTACCACATCACAAGTTCCACCTCAATCTATCTTTATTTGCAAGATAGCTCAGTGGCATTTCAGATTGGGTCATTTATCAAATAGGAGACTTAGTAGTTTACATAAAACCATGCCTTTTGTAACTATAGACAAGAATTTTGTTTATGATATATGCCATTATGCAAAATACAGAAAATTTCATTTTCAACTTAGTGAAAATAAAGCTACTCAATGTTATGAGTTGATCTATTTCATACATTTGGGGACCTTTATCTATTCCATATATACATATTTTGAGAAGATCCAATAGACTTACTCAAAAGCCTATCCATTTATTAGATTTCATTTGCAATCTTTCAAAGAAATTAGTTAATAATCATTCTTTAGGTATACTTTACCTATTGAAAACTTTCATTCATTAAATAATGTATTTACTGCGCAACAACATTTTGCTTTGTCTATCATTGTGCCAGGTGAGCCAGGCATTTAAAAAGAGGGAAGCAAGCATGAATGCTGGATCAAAGCTAAGAACTCTGAGATAGAGGCTTTGAAGCATAACAAAACCTAGATTTTTGTTGATTCTCCACCACATGTCAAACCCATTGTAAGCAAATGGGTTTACAGAGTGAAACATAAAGCTGATTGCTCCATAGAAATATACAAAGCAAGACTTGTAGCTAAATGTTATAATCAAGTTGAGGAGTTTATTTCCTTGACATATTTTCACTTTGTGGCAAAGATCACTATTGTCAGGACCTTGTTGGCATTAACATCAATCAATTCATGGCTTATACTTAAGCTAGATGTAAATAATGCCTTTCTACATGAAGGCTTATATAAGGATGTATACATGTTCGTGCCACATGGTGTTACTAGTCCCAAAACAAACCAAGTGTGCAAATTGCTAAAATCCTTGTATGGATTAAGACTAGCTAGCAAGAAATGGTATGAGAAGCAGACATATTTTCTTATTACTCAAGGCTACAAACAATCAAATTCTTACCATTCCTTGTTCACTCTTCACACAAACTCACATTTCACTGCCTTGTTAGTGTATGTCGATGATATCACCCTAGCTGGAAATTCTATGGATGAAATCAACAGGATGAAGATCACACTTGACACTATATTTAAAATAAAAAAATCTTAGAAAGCTGAAATATTTTCTAAACATAGAGGTTGCACATTCTAAAGTTGGAATTAACATATGCCAAAGAAAGTATTGTTTGAATTTGTTAAAAGACACATGCCTTCTTGGTTCTAAGCCTTCCAAAACTCATCTCGATCCATTGTCAAATTACATCAATACTCAAATGCACCTTTTGAAGACATACTCAATTATAAAAGATTGGTTGGGAAATTTCTTTATCTCACAACCACTCGAACTGACATTGCTTTTGTGACATAATATTTGAGTCAATTCCTTGCATCACCAACCATTACACATTATGACACAACTTGCAGAGTTGTGAAATACTTGAAATGTTCACTTGGGCGAGATTTATTGTTTAGAAGAATTTTAAATCTTTAGCTTTTTGGATTTATAAATGCTGATTGGGCTGAATGTTTAGATACTAGCAGATCTACTTCAGGCTATTATTTCTTTATTGGGCACTATTATTTCTTCCTTGATTTTTTGGAGAGCTAAGAAATAACAAACTATTTCCCGTAGCTCTTCTAAACCTGAGTATCGGGCATTATCTTTTGTAAGTTATGAACTTCAGCGACTTCTCTATTTTTTTACAGGATCTGGGAGTCCAATGTAGTAAGCAACATGTACTAAATTGTGATATCCAAAGTGCAATCTATATTGCACCTACTTCAGTTTTTCACGAGCGCATGAAGTATTTTGAGATTAATTGTCATTTCGTGAGAGACAAGTTACTACAAGGAGTATTCAAATTGTAACCTGTCAAATCCCAAGTCCAACTTACTGACTTCTTCACAAAGGCAGTGTCACCCAAAAGCTTTAATTACTTCATTTCCAAGCTTAACATGCTTGATTTATATCTTGCTAAGCTTGAGAGAGGGTGTTGAAGCTGCATAAGCTTTCAGAATCTGCATTCAGAAGCTGAACACCATAGTTTAGAGGTTGTTATAATTAGTTAGAGGTTGTTAGATCCTAAGATTCTATACAATCACTTATTGTAAATAACTTAATCAAATAAATGAATGAGATTTTTCTTTCATCTATCTCTTTCTCAATTTTCATTCATCTTCATCATGATGTGTAAAAACTTCATGACACATCAACAACCGCAATCAATATCACAATGTCTGTACCAACCAAAATCATAAAAGTCTTTACGAGACACAATCGTTAAGTAAGATCACAATCTTATTAGGTCCTTACACATATGTATTCAATTCAACCGCATATAGTTCAACTTGCTCTCCTACACCACATTTTTACCGTACAACACTGCTATTATTTTTTTCCTGTTGTACGTTGAATTACAGCTATAGCAAGCCATCATCTATCATTTCTTGTGAAATGATGCATTCCTTTTAGTTTAGCTAGTGGATCCTCTGATTAATCATGATTAGAGAAAATTGTCACCCTAACATAAATAAGACTATATCCTTTTAAAAACTACTAATTTTTTGTGCGCAACATAGACTAATTTTTTTAAGTTGAATTGAAAGATATTCAAAATTTCTATTGTTATGCATGGTATCATGGTAATCATATTATTATTCTCATTCAAACTTTTTGGTGACATAAGCGAGAAATAGTTTTCAAAATTACTAGCCTCACAAGAAGTTATAAGATCATGATTGTTTTAATCTAAATCAGACCATTACTAAATGCCGTCTAGCATCAATTCTTAGATCTTCCTTCATTTTTCTGATGAAATCTTCGAACTTTTTGTTTAACTCTTCTGTACTTAACATACAACTTTCTTCTTCTCCTTCTTCTACATAATTTTCTTCTTCCTCTTCTTCTATATTGTGTTCTTCATTTAGAACGTAATCAAATTCTGACCCTTTATCTTCCTCTTCGTCTTCTACATCAAATAGTTCAACTTCTCCTTCTTCTTTTTCTACCTCCTTCATCTCTTCTACTTTTTCTTCCTCTTCTTCAGCACTTTGCTCATCTGGTTCACTAGTTCTCTTCTCAGCTTCTCTCTCCAACTTTGGCTCGTTGACCTCAACATCAAGGATGTGAGATTGTGAACAATCTTCTTCTTCAATATACTGTAATGATGATAAAACTTCTGTGTTATATGAAGGTTTATTATCATCAGTATCACAAGAAGAACTTGAGAAAGATCTGGTTAAACCAACAAAAACAAGAAGACCATTACAAAGGAGGAACATGATATTCTTGTCTATGTTGTGAGTATAGAGTTGAAAAGGTAAAGTTGAGAAATAGAATTTGAAGAAATGGAGGAAAACAAATAAGGAAGAAGGTGAAAAGATGAAGGAAAACACTGATATTGAAATGAATAATTGTGTCAATTTAATTACATTGGAATTATCTTTCATTCCCTGAATCAGTGTTGATATATTTTGGTCTTTTAGCTGACAACTAATGTCCATAGTGTTCATTCTGTTGATGAAATGAGAGAGGTTGGTTGGTAATTGGAGATAGTTTGGTGAATTAAAGGCTCGAAGGACTTATTATATATACCGATGAATGGTGTGTGGAGAGGGTGTCTCCATCACGATTGTAATTTTATTTTAAAAATTGAATATTCTCTACACACAACTATAGAGATTAATCTTTAAAAAAAATTAAAATAATGATCAGCACTAAAATGCTTTTTAAAAAAACTTAACATAGGCTTAATTGTCATAAAAAATACTTGAATCTTAAAATTAGTAACCCATTACACAGGCTTAACTGTTTTTATAAATACCCATGGCTGCAAAATTATTATTTGGCAGATGGCTTGTTAGGCAGTATGACAAAACATACATCTATTCATGAAGATATTTTGTTATGTACATGATAGGTACTTGAAGATATTTTGTTATGTACATGATAAGTACTTCAAGCGTAAGTAGTAGTAGCTAGTTGTCAGTTGTCATAGAAATATGTAACTTTTATCTTCTTCGTATTGAACAAACTGAGGTTTGATTGTCATGTAGCTTTCATGCCATCCAAATTGAGGGGTGATGCAGGAGAAAGGGCCAACATTATTCTAGCTGTTTCGACCGACTTCAAGTGTACGAGGATGTACGGTTTGTTTTGGTTAAGCTGAAGAGTCTAGAAATCAGAATTTAACACCGTAATTCACCATTAAAATTTGTTGAAATTTCGACGAATCTTTGATATTAGAATTTCACATAAAATTTAGAGTATTTTTGAATCAATCTTAATAAATAAGAATCAATTTTTATAATTGATTTCTCCTCTTGTTCTTCACTCTTCACTCGAGTGAATCAACGGTTAGAACATACAAAAACTATAACGGTGAATTAATAGAGAATTGAGTTAATTTGGAGAAGATGAAATTAAGAGATTGAGAGAGAGTAATTGAGGGTGAGAAGAATAATTGACATTAACTATATTATGGGAGTTTACGGTGCCTTTTATATGACAACTACACACAAACAATTGGATACAACAAAAACAGTTTAATCAAATAAGCTGATACAAACAGAAAACTGAAAAAACTGAACACGCATCCGTAACCGATTATGCTAAATCCTATAATCGATTACGAGTCTGATACTTGCACCCCAGACCATTTTAACACTCCGTAATCGGTTACGCCAAAATCTGGTTTTAACACACCACCTCATTTCACTTGTTCCAAATCCAGCATGCTCAAACTTTTCTTCAACCTTTTGAACACCTCATTTGTTACCCCCTTGGTCAAAAATCTGTAACTTGGTCTTCGCTTCGACAATATCCCAATCGTAACTTACTTTCACTCACTAGCTCCCTCAAATAATAAAATCGCATCTCTATGTGTTTGCTTCTTCCGTATGCAATCAGATTCTTAGCAAGGTTGATTGCAGAAACATTATCAATCAGAAGTGTAGTAGCCTTACCCTCATTGTTACCCAACTCCTTCAATAGATTCATGAGCCACATAGCTTGACACGCACACAACGAAGCCGCAATATACTCGGCCTCACAAGACGAGAGTGCTACCACAGGTTCCTTCTTTGAACACCAAGAGATTGGTGTCCTACCAAACATAAAGATGTACCCATTCGTTGACTTTCGATCATCCTTATCACCATACCAATTGGAAACGGTGAAATCAAGTAAGTCCATTTTAGGTCCGTATCCGATGCGGGGAAAATAATTTCATAACCAAGAGTTCCTTTAATGTATCTAAGGATTCTCTTGACTACTGCTAAGTGTGACATTTTCGGTCACTCCATGAATCTACTAGCAATACTGACACTAAATGCCAAGTTCGATCGCGTATTGCACAAATACTGCAATGATCCAATCAATCTCCTATATTGCGTTGGATCCACATCTTGCTCATCCTCACTCTTGGACAGTTGCAACCTTGCTTCACATGGTGTAATGATAGCATTTCAATGCTACATTTCACACCTCTTCAAGATCTCTAGAGCATATCTCCTTTGATGCATGAGCAGTTCCATTTTTAAATTATGGAACTTTATGCCAAGGAAATACGTCATAACTCCAAGGTCCGTCATCTCAAATTCATCCATAAGTTCACTCTTAAACTTAGAGATACTCTTCTCATAGCTTCCGGTAATTAATAGATCATTCAAATATAAGCAAAGAATGATCACACCATCATTTGAATCCGATCTCACATAAACTCCATATTCTGACACACACCGCTTGAAACCAAAATCAATAAGAAAGTCATCAATGCGTTTGTTCCAAGCTCTTAGAGCTTGTTTCAAACCATATAAAGCTTTATGCAATTTGTAGTACTTCAACTCGTGATTCTTCACTACAAATTCAGGGGGCTGCTCAACATAAACCTCTTCATTAAGTGGACCAGTCAGAAACACACATTTGACGTCCATTTGATATATTTTCCAATCATTGTTATTCACAATGCCAACAACTAATCGGATGGTTTCAAGCCTAGCCAGAAGTGCAAACACTTCCTCAAAGTCTATACCTTCACGTTGCAAGAATCCCTTCGCTACCAATCAAGCCTTATGCTTGATCACCTCGCCTTTGATATTTTCCTTCACTTTATAGACCCATCGTACACCTATTAGCTTATTTCCAAGCGGTAAGTCAACCAACTCCCAAGTACCATTTTGTTAATAGATTCTAGCTCCTCCTTCATTGCACATATCCACTTTGGATCGCTTAGAGCCTTTTCAGTGTTCACTGGTTCAGATTCGACCATAAGCGCAAAGTGAACAAAATCACCATCATCATTAATTTTGTTATCCTGAAATACTTTACCTTCTTTGAGTTTCTGAGGCAAAACTCTTTGCCTTGTTGGTCGTCTAACATTTCCCTCTTTTCGGCTTTGACCTGTTGCTGTTCTGTACATACACAATTTTGAAATTTCTGATTTTCCAGCCCGTAACTAGTTACGCCTTCTGCAAAACCAGTTCCAGCAGATTCAGAATCCAAAAATACATGTGGTAATTGATTACCACTTTTCCCGTAATCGGTTACGGAGCCTGCATCAGCAAATTTTCTACTGTTGTCAACCTTTTGTAGCTCGTCGACCACAAGATCTCAACTTATCACGATCCTCTTGTTTGCAAAATCAAACAACTTATAACCTCTAGTAGGGTGATAACCAACAAGTAACATCATCTCACCTTGTCGTCCAACTTCTTTCAGATCTGACCTGAAACGTGTCGAAATGCTATCGAACCAAAAACCTTCAAATGAATCACACTTGGTTTAAATCCAAACCATACCTTTTCTAGAGCCACCTTACCAAGCTTCTTTGTAGGGCACCTATTTAACAACTAAGCGACTGTAGAAACGGCTTCACCTCATAGTTCCTTCGACAAGTCTTTACCCTTTATCATGCTTCGAACCATGTCCATTATTGAACGATTTTTCCTCTTGACAATACCATTCTGTTGTGCCGTATAGCGTGGCACGCATTATCCCCTCTTCATCACAATACTTTCCAAATTCATTCGAGGTATACTCACCTACACCATCCGTTTTGAGAATCTTGAGGTTTCGACCACATTGTCGTTCAACCATGGACTTGAACCGTTTGAACACATCAAATATCTCATCTTTCCTTTTGATTAGATATATGCATAGCTTCCTACTAAAATCATCAATAAATGTGACAAAATACCTATTGCCATCATACAAATCGACTTGCATCGGTCCACACACATCGGAATACACCACCTCAAGATGATGCTTGGTCCTATGACCTGCATCCTTGCTGAAATTACTCTTATACATCTTCCCTTGTAGACACTCTTCACATATCTCAGCTGGAGTGTTGATTCTTGGTAGCCCAATCACCATACCATTTCTTTGTAACGCGTCAAGATCACGAAAATTGAGATGTCCAAGACGGTAGTGCCACAACCACTCTTCTCAACTTGCCGCTGTAGCTAAATACCTATGCTCCATCACTTTCAACTCCACCTTGAAACTTCTATTGGCAGCCATAGGAGCCTTAAGGATCAAAACAGCGTTTGCATCCACAATGCACAAAATCTTGTCTTCCAAGCAAATTTTATAACCCCTCTCAAGCAATTGGCCAATAATCAAGAGATTAAACTTAATTCCCATAATATACAAAACATCCTTGATCAAAGAATGTCCACCATCTTCTTTTTGATCAAAACATCACCGACACCTTTGGCCGCAAGAGTGGTATCATCTACGAGTTTTACTCTACTTTTTGCAGCTTGATTGATTTGAACAACCGGAATCCAAGTGCAATTCATTTCTTCATTGAACTCCATCTTAAACCGTAATCATTATATTTTGCTCCAAATGTATTTCTGCAGCATTTTTCGACCTGCTCCAGCTGCTGTCCCGCAATTGACAGCTGCTACTGCTGCTGCCCAACACCCTTTAATGTTATAAGAGCATATTTTCATCACCTACCTCTTTCCTTGTAACATTAGCTTCATCACTTTAATTCTCCCTTGACCTCGCGCGATACTCTTTTGCAAAATGACCAAATCTATGACAATTGTAACACTTCCACTTACTCTTGTCAAACTTCTTAAAGTTGTTGCCTTGACCACTATCTTTGGAGCTGCTCTCACCCTTTTGCACCATCAAAATCTTCGAATTTTGTGGATCATTTCCACCAAAATTCTGTGAATTTTGCTTCCCCTTCGAATTCCATTTTCCTTTCCGTCTTCTACTATTCTCGTTGAGCCGTGCAAGCAAAACAGCCTCCGCTTTAGCTTTATCACTTCCTCTCTCATCCATCTGTTGCTCATGAGTCTCAAGGGAGCTTTGAAGCTCATCTTTTCTCAACTTCGCAAGATCCTTCGACTCTTTGATAGACACTACAATGTTTTCAAATCTTGACGTTAAAGAATGCAAGATCTTCGACACAATATTCTGCTCAAAAACAGTTTCTCCGCAAGCCTTGATTTGGTTCACTAAATGCGTAATATGCGTCACATAATCGTTGATCGTTTTATTCTCTTCCATTTGCGTTAGCTCGAATTTCCTCTTGTGAGTTTGTAGCCTCACCACCTTAGCCTTAACAGCCCCTGCATAAGCTTTCTTCAAGATTTCCCAAGCTTGCTTTGCCGACTCGCAATCGCCAACTTTCTCAAAGTTGTCACCATCGATGCAAGAATGAATCAAGAAAAGTGCCTTATAATCATTCTTCTTTTCTTCCTTGAGTGCAACCTTTTGAACATCTGTAGCTTCAGCCCTAAGTGGTGTAACTCCGTTGTTGATGATCTCAAGATCTTCTTGAAACCCAAACAGAACTTCCATTTTGAAATTCTGGTATCAGATATCAGATGTCGAAGGCGATGTTTACGACACTAATATTTGTTCAATCATCAATAAGAACAAAGACAAACATATAACAAAGTAAAGAGACACAAGCAATTGTTAACCCAGTTCGGTGAAAACACACCTACGTCTGGGGGCTACCAAGCCAGGAAGGAAATCCACTAAGTAGAATTAGTTTGAAGATATACAATAGACTCTCTCTAGTTTACCATCTTCTCACCCAATCTTTACCCTTGCAATTTCTACCTAGGACACACCTAGATATGAGACACCTCTCACTCCCCTTCAACCACAACAGTGATAACAACAACAAAAATTAAGACTTTAGAAGACACTCTTCAAAGACACAACTTGATCTTGCTTAAAAGCTTCAATCAAGTACAATACACTCTTGCTTACAAGCTTTTGAGTGAACAAAATTACAATACCGAACTTAGTCCAATTCACACATTAAAATAATGATTGAATGACTCACAAAATAAAACACACGAAGGCTAGAGCACTAAACCTTATATAATTATACACACTTAACCCTAGCTTCTCTGATATGAAAGCTAGGGTTTACACATCCTTAAATAATAATACATAACGGTCTTGGACTGTGGCAAAAGTAACAGCAGATTTGTGAAGAGATCAATCTTCATAATTCGCATCAATGAAACAGATTTGATTTTATCAATCAGATCCAATCAAATCACTCTTAAAAACTCCAAGATAACCTTCTAAAAATAGCTTCACACGATCCACAATATGTGAATCAGAAACGCCTTTGCATAATACCAAAAACCTCGCAGATTTACACCAGATCAGTGCAACAAGTTTGCACAAAAGAGATAGACAAACAAACACATTCATGCAGAATATTTTGTTCATAAGAGTCAGGACATCATGAGATAAGTCCTGCTACAACATACAAAGCTACCTGCAGAACCTTAAAACCAGATGTCACGACATCCTGCAGGACATCTTGTGATTACACCAAGTTTTACCAAAATGCCTGCCAATCAGGAACTAACACATTTGCTTCGACCACTTGTCTTAATTCTTCAAATCAAGAATTAGAAGGTTGGTGGGAACTTTATTGTTGGAAACAATACTCATTGTTGCAGCGGAATTGGATCATAATCAATGCTCTTGATGTCAAACGTTAGAACATACACAAACTATAATGGTGAATTAATGGAGAACTGAGTTAATTTAGAGAAAATGAAGTTAAGATATAGAGAGAGAGTAATTAAGGGTGAGAAGAATAATTGACATTAACCATAATGTGGGAGCTTACAAGACATTTTATATGGCAAGTACACACAAACAATTGAATAGAACAAAAACATCTTAATCAAATAAGCTGATACAAACAGAAAATTGAAAAATCTGAAACACGCATTTGTAACTGGTTACGCTAAATCTCGTAATCCATTATGAGCCCGATACTTGCACACCCAGACCATTTTAACACTCTGTAATCGGTTACACTAAAACCCGTAACCGATTACCATAGCTGAAATGCCAAAAATTAGATTTTAATATCAATCACACCTTAGTACAAGATGATTCTACTGTACGTATATTTGAAAAGAAAGAAAAAAAAGATGAATTGGAGAAGTAAAGGGAATCCTGCAGATAAGGGCCTAATTGAAGCCCCTACAATCAAATCCTTCCTTATCCATTTATAAAAAGAGTCGAACGAAAAAGAAAAAAAACCCAACCACTATAAATCACACTCTTCTACCCTCATATATATACTATGAAACACAAATTCTGACACATACACTAGGACACAACATTAATACATATACTCTCACGCCTATAATATAAAAAAATATAGGACACTGATACATATATGATAGTATTTGAGTTTTATTTATCCATTATTTAAAGAGTTCACTATGCCAAAAAAGACCTTTAGCAGCGCTTTTTTTGGCCTTTAGCAGCGCTTAAAAGCGCTGTTAAAGGTAAAGGCAGCGCTTTTTTTTTGCCTTTAGCAGCGCTTTTTTTTTTTTGCCTTTATCAGCACTTTTAGCAGCGCTTTTTTCACCCTATAGCAGCGCTTTTTTTTTGCCTTTATCAGCACTTTTAGCAGCGCTTTTTTCACCCTATAGCAGCGCTTTTATAAGTGCTGCCTAATCCCACTTCACCTCCCCCCTTTAGCAGCGCTTTTTAAAAGCGCTTTCTTAGACCCCCCCCTTTAGCAGCGCTTTTTAAAAGCGCTTTCTTAGACCCCCCCTTTAGCAGCGCTTTTTTAAAGCGCTGTCTTAGACCCCCCTTTAACAGCGCTTTTCTAAAGCGCTTTCTTAGACCCCCCCTTTTCCAACCTATAGCAACGCTTTTTTAGGCCTCTTTTTGCCCCTTTAGCAGCGCTTTTTTTAAAAGCGTTGTCTATTCTTCACGATTTTGAATTTTTTTTTTAAATAATCACATTTTTTATATTTTTTTCAATAAACCTGCTTATAACAAATACATTCCCTGCTTATAATCCAGGCCTTTAGTTCAACAGTTTGCTCTTTTATATAACAATTATTTTGGCCTTATTTTTGTGTATTCATCACTTTGCAATATTATTCACAATAACTAAAGTATACATTATAATTCATCACTTTGCAATATTATACACATAAACCTGCTTAAATATATTACAACACAGTCCGATCCTCAGAACAACATCACATATACAATCAATTTACATATAATTACAAATCCGATAACTTTACAAATAGATACATTATAGAATTCTCAACTCAAGAATAAATTGACACCATTCCTCCTTAATTTCTTCCAATCTTGCTTTCGAGTAAGTACCGCACTTGAAATCATCAAAATACTACATAATATAACAGAACATGCACGATTTAATTTTAAAACTAATTACTCAGATAAAATATCAGTTAATTATCAAAATGAATCATATAACTTATGAATTGATCCATACCATGATTGGAATCTCTATTTGACTAGAAAGAATAATTTTCTTCATAAAGCGCAATACAAAAGAGATTCTAAACACACAAACCTCATTTCGAAGCTCGGCGTAGTAAACAGATCCAAAGCCACCTCGACCGATTATATTTGCCGCGCTAAATCTTTCAGTAGCTTTGGCTAACTCCTCATACGAAAACTCCACTGACTTATCAACCGTAATACCTGTCAACCTCAGAGAAGCAATAGTAGTCGATTCGGAGGCCTTATCCAAGCTGCTTCCACAACCTAAATCCATGGAACAGATAATACTCATATACAGTTTCACATTTTGCATGAAAACTTAATCTTCAATTTAGAACTAGAAAATCTCACTATACAGTTTACAACAAAATATGATATACCATGTTGGAGTTGACTATATTGATCTTCGGACACACCCGGGACTGGTAGAAGAGTTACATGAGCAACTTTTTTTCTTCTATATAGCACAAAATAGAGAATGAGTGCCAAAAGTAAAATCCCAAAAGCTCCTTCAACAACTATGCCAGTAATGGCTCCTTTGGACATTCCTATATACAACAATGTCAGCATCACATAACAATATTTATTTACCCTGCCATGATTTTTCATGTCACTCTTTTAACTTTATATATATATATATATATATATATATATATATATATATATATATATATATATATATATATATATATATATATATATATATATATATATATATATATATATATATATATATATATATATATATATATATATATATATATATATATATATATATATATATATATATATATATATATATATATATATATATATATATATATATATATATATATATATATATATATTGATTAACATATTTATGAAACTGCAATGTGTACTGTACATCACCTGATCTGCAAAAATGAAGAAAAAAACAAAGCATAGATGTTCAAGTTAGAAATTAAAAATATATATATATATATATATATATATATATATATATATATATATATATCGAAGAGAAAATGTTGGAATATTCAAATCAAATTTAGCATGTAGGATGTAAGGTTATGGAAATTTCAGCATACTTTAGCTGCAGTGGTGGAAAGTTTCCATATTCATCTGCAAAATATGATTGATAAAATAATCAGAAAAAACTATAAAAAAATAAGTGACAATGCATAAACTAAGTATAATATAATCTGTATTGTTTTGTTTTAAAGCCAGATAGTGCCAATTGTTCTTAATAAATTAAACATTTTTCTTGATCAAAAGTATAAAAATAAGCATCTCTTATAGCTTCTTTTTTTATTAATTCTGTCATGTTGATATATTTCCAAATGCATGGGTGGAATATGCTGAATCTTTTTCATATTCCATTATTTTTCATTACAAAACTTCACTATCCAACAAGTGTATGAAATTGTGTCAAAAGGAATGTGAAAGAGACATAAATAGGTGGGTTTAGCTAGGCTCTTTCTTTTGAATCCTACTCCTTATGTCAACCAAATCAAAACTGAAATATTCACTGAAACAATGAACCACATAACAGTTTTCCTTCGTTGTTTTTCAACTTTTGTAGCTAGCAGAAGAAATAAGGAGACTATCAGCAACACTTTTTAACCAATATTTTTAGCACAATGAAATTAATCGATGCAAACATTAGCGGCAATAGCGAGTCGAACAAGCATGAGACCTTAATCAATCTATACCACAGATAGCAACACATCATAACTATTATATTTCCAATTCTACACTGCATATGTTATGTATTAAGAGAATGTGAGATAGTTATGGAATGTGAGATAGTTATGGAATGGTTATGGAGAATGTTAAAAACAGAATATAATATCAGTTCAAATATTATATGAGAATAACCTAAAGCAACTAAAAGATTCAAACTCCAATAATGCATTCAACTATGAGAACAATAAAAATGGAAAATGAAAAACTTCAAATACCTTAAAATGGTGGAAATGCGCTGGTGGAGGACGGATATGACCGTCAAAAATGGACGGATGACGGCAGAATGAGGTGACGACGGAATGACCGGAGGAAAGACGACGAACGGAGGCTGTCGGACGGAGGCGCGGACGGAATGCGTCGACGGTGACTTTTCTAATTCTGAATAGGGCAACGTTCGCGAGTGGAAATAAGAAAGAAGAAGACTGTTCTGATTCTGCGAAAATATTGAGATTTTTTAAATTTATGCTACTTAAATCTATAGCAACGCTTTTTTTGGCATTTAACAGCGCTTTTAAAAGCGCTGCTATAGGGCTGCCTTAGGACCCCCTTTAGCAGCGCTTTTTTTGGCATTTAGCAACGCTTTTAAAAGCGTTGCTATAGGTCTGCCTTAGGACCCCCTTTAGCAGAGCTTTTTTTGGCATTTAGCAGCGCTTTTAAAAGCGCTGCTATAGGTCTGCCTTAGGACCCCCTTTAGCAGCGCTTTTTTAAAAGCGCTTTCGTAGACCCCCCTTTAGCAGCGCTTTTTTAAAGCGCTTTCTTTGACCCCCCCCCCCTTTAGCAACGCTTTTTTAACAAGCGCTGTCTTAGGTATGCTATTTTTTTGTTTTTTTTTTCATGACCCTTTAACAGCGCTTTTTTAGAAAGCGCTGTCTTTTGTTGCGCTGCTAAAAGTCATTTCTGGCGTAGTGGTTGAAAACATTCTATGCAAAATTAATGTTTTTAATGATAACATTTGTTCAATACATATTTAACTTTTTTTATGTGTGTGAGATTTGTTAAATAAATGTATTAGGCGTATTGAAGCAAAGTGAAGAAATATATATTTTTTTATGAAACACTTATCTCAATTGTTGGACATATATTATATGAGTGTCATACGAGTATCGAATATTGATTTTTAAAGTGTCGAGTCATAGAAAAATACTATTTGGGGGATTTATGTTTGACTTTTTAGACATTTCTTTAACTTTTCAAACACATGACATACGAATATCATATAAATATCAATCAGATACTGCAGCACACCTATTTTTAATTGGGTGTGCGGTTAGTTCTTAATTTTTTTTTAATATATAAGCTTGTACATCAAATAGGCTGAATCGTGGTTGAAAATAATATGCATAATATTTTTAGCTATATTGTTAGCTAGATAGGTTTTAAAAATTAGTCTATGATAAAATGACTCAAACAAAAAGGTTGATCCTGATAACATTATTTACCATTTTTATGAAATAGATCATATTATCATTAATTTATACATCAACAATCAATATCGCAATGTCTATACCAACCAAAAGCATGAAAGTGTTTTAAGTAACATCACAATCAGATTAGGTACTTACACATATGTATTCAATTCAACCACATGTAGGTCAACGTGCTATCCTACACCCCTTTTTTATCGAACAATAATGATATACAACACTACTAGTATTTTCTGTTGTACGTTGAATCTATAGCAAGCCATCATCTATCATTTCTTGTGAAATGATACACTGATTAGAGCAAATTATCACCCTCATATAAATAAGACTATGTCATTTTAAATACTACTAATTTTTTGTGCGCAACATGGACTAATTTTCTGTTGCTATGCATTGTTTCATGGTAATCATATTATTATTATTCTCATTCTTACATGCTCTTTGGTGATATAGGGGAACAATCAGAGAAAATAGTTTTCAAAATTCTCACAAGAAGCATGGCCAAGTGAAATAAGATCATGGTTGTTTTAAACTAAATCAGACCATTACTAAATGCCGTCTAGCATCAATTCTTAGATCTTCCTTCATTTTTCTAATGAAATCTTCGAACTTTTTGTTTAACTCTTCTGTACTTAACATACAACTATCTTCTCCTTCTTCTACATAATCTTCTTCCCCTTCTTCTTCTTCTATATTGTTTTCTTCAATGAGAACGTAATCAATTTCTGACCCTTTATATTCCTCTTCGTCATCTCCATCAAATAGTTCAACTTCTTCATCTATCAAAATTATCTTTTCAATGTTTTCTTCTTCTACTTTTTCTTCCTCTTCTTCAGCACTTTGTTCATCTGGTTCACTAGTTCTCTTCTCAGCTTCTCTCTCCCACATTGGCTCATTGACCTCAACATCAAGTATATGAGATTGAGAACCTTCTTCATTTTCTTCTTCAATATATTGCGATGATGATGATGAAACTTCAGTGTTATTAGAAGGTTTGTGATCATCAGTATCGCTAGAAGATGATGAGAAAGATTTGGTTAAACCAACAAAAACAAGGAGACCATTACAAAGGAGGAACATGCTGTTCTTGTCTATGTTATGAGTGTATAGCTGAAAAGGTAAAGTTGAGAAATAGAATTTGAAGTAATGAAGGAGAACATACAAGGAAGAAGGTGAAAAGATGAAGGAAAACACTGATATTGAAATGAATAATTGTGTAAATATAATTAGATTGGAATTAGCTTTCATTCCATGAATCAGGATTGATATATTTTGGTCTTTAAGTTGAAAATTAGTTTCCATAGTGATGAAGAAATGAGAGAGGTTGGTAAGTAGAGATGGTTTGGTGAATTAAAGGCCATGAAGGACTCATTATATATAGTGGTGGATGGTGTGTGGAGAGGGTGTCTCTATTATTACTTTTGTTGGTTTCTGAAGAGAATTAAAAGACTGTGCATACACAATCTAGAGACCCATAAAATCATAGTATCTCATAAAATAGATGTTACGGATCAAATTATTATAGATTAATAGTCCATATATTGTTCACATAAATGTGAATAGTTGCAAAATTATTATCTGGCAGATGTTAGGCCGTATGACAAAGATTACATCTATTCATGAAGATATTTTGTCATGTACATGATAGGTACTTGAAGGGTACGTAGTAGTAGTGAGTTGTCATGTATTATTTGTCATAGAAATTTACAACTTTTATCTTCTTCGTATTAAACAAAGAGCAAATTCAGGTTTGACTGTCAAGTAGCATTCACGCTATTCAAATTGAGGGGTGATGCGGCAAAACAAACAATATCCAAAGTTAATAACAGCGGCCAGGCATAGTGATCTTGGTTGTTGATAATAATAAAAATAGTGGATGTATAAAGAGGGTGGGTGCCTAAGGATTAGCCATGAAACTTTTGAGTTAATTAACAATATAGATATTGTAAGTCAAGGATATTGTTTTAATGTGAGCTTAGACTTAGCATTATAATAACTAAATTAAGATCCGGGATGAGATGAGTTTTTTTAAATATTATTATAAAATATAAATATAAGTTTTGTTTAGTATATAAAATTAAAATTGTAATTGTGACAATAAGATGATGAATAAGATAAAACAAAACGAGAGAAATTAAAAGTTTAAGTGATAAGAAATATGTTTGAGTCATAAAAATATAAATAAGACATAACAATTTAATTTTAAAATTTGAATTATACGTATAAAATTATTGTCAGAATTCAACCAATACTATGCCAAAAAAGACCTTTAGCAGCGCTTTTTTTTGCCTTTAGCAGCGCTGCCAAAAGTGGCGTTGCTAAAGGTAAAAGCAACGCTTTTTTTCAATGAAAAAGCGCTGCTAAAAGCTCCCTTCAGCAACACCTTTAGCAGCACTTTTTTAGCCCTTTAGCAGCGCTTTTGTAAGCGCTGCATAATTCCCCCAACCATCTCCCCCTTTAGCAGCGCTTTCAAAAAGCGCTGTCTTAGACCCCCCCCTTTAGCAGCGCTTTTGCAAAAGCGCTGCCATAGCCCACCCTTTAGCAGCGCTTTTTACAAGCGCTGCCTTAGACCCCCCCCCCCCCCCCCCCCCCCCTTCCAAACCAATAGCAGCGCTTCAGAAGGTTCTAGATATGAGATTACTATCTAAAGGACTCTGAGGCTCTAAATTGTCATATGTGTGTTGATGGAGGCGACTTTCTTTGAGGGTCACTTTGCCCATCAAACTTGGCTAGTGAAGATGGCTTGAAATTCTCTCCTACCAATGCCCCCATATTTCTTTAGAGTGGGGTTAATGGTTCGGAACCTCTATCTTCTAAGGAGAGTCATCCTCATGCTGGTGTTATTGGTTCAGAAGAATGTTGTCTTTTAAAGTCTGATTCGAGTGATACAAGTCATCCATGAAGGCATACATTTCTACTATGACGTCTTCATCTCCGTCAGAATAAGTTATATAATATAATTCCTAATATAATGAGAATACAATGGTGAAGAAGAGCTACCTGATGATGCCAATAGTGAATCATGGGAAATCCAACATTATGCTCGAAGAAATGGCTTCACATTACTTATAGAATTTTACATGAATTTTAGAGTAGAGAGTTCAGTCAATAATATAAATATGCTTAGTCAATCTAATATCCCAAGATCAATTATATAGTTAATTATACTAAATACAATATAAACAATTATATATCAGATGTATAGCATTTTATTATAAATGAGACACATTTGTAAAAAAAAAAAACATCTCAAATGTTTATCTAAAATTTAAAGACTTACTTAAACAACTGGAAAAAAATTCCATATATTTATCAAAAACTTTAAAAATGATTGGTGTATAAATCTTTTTACTTATAAAGAGTTTAACCTCCACTTTTCTAAACAATATAAAACTTAAAACTCACACTTATTTCTCAACACAACTCTCACTTATTTTCCAACATAATAAACATGTTATAAAACATGATTGTTGAAGAAGAACCATAATTGCAAATTTAGTTTTGCTCCAGATTGCACCACTAGATCATTATCATATTGGTTTTCAATAATTTATATTTGATGTTCTAAATTAATGAATCCATTAATATCTTAAACTAAATCTTGATATATATATATATATATATATATATATATATATATATATATATATATATATATATATATATATATATATATATATATATATATATATATATATATATATATATATATATATATATATATATATATATATATATATATATATATATATATATATATATATATATATATATATATATATATATATATATGATAAAAATGATTTTGTTGTAAAAGTAATTACAATTAAAAATTGTTATAAATCTATAAATTTTCACATTTTTTTGTGCTAGTTAATATATCTAAATTATTGTGTCCCAATTATATATTTTCTATATTTATATAAAATATAAACATAAAATTTATTGTGACGTTTAATTCTTTTTAAAAAATTTAGTGGATTATAAATTTCTTTAATAAGTTATGTGAATATTCAAAACAAATAAATAAATTATTTAAATAATTCAAAAGTTCATAAATAATATAAAAAATTAGATGAAATCTATTTAAAATAATCAAATGATTGAAATGTATGTCACTCATCTCAGAAGAGATCTGATGATAGCAAACGTGAAAATAGTGTAGCAATTTTGTTTAAAAAAATAAATATAGAAACTATTTCTTAAAACTTAATTTGTCAAACATTCTATTCACATATCTCCTCTTTCAAGCGCATTATTGACATAAAATCGGTGATATAATTTCATTAGGTTAAGCCACCGAATTATTAGACTCACTTCATTATTGAGAATATAATCCTTTATTTGGTATATGATCATGTTCTCTAAACCATGCCAATCAATAATCAATAATTTCTTTAAAATTATTAGAGTCACCCTTGCCACATGATACAACCACACAACATTACTTTATACGTAGCTTTCACTTTCTTTGTATTATTGACTTAGCATGCATGCATGCATCAGTACTTTCAAGGACACAAGGACTGTCATTTTCTAGAGTTTATAATTCTTATTGTTTGTCGTTCAAATATCAATCGTGGTTCAATTAAAATTGTGCCTTTTGTTTTGTGAGTTAGTCCCACCAAATTTAGAAGTATCCTTTGAGATCTCAACCACATTGATGTTACTGTCTACAAAAGGGAAAGATCAACTTAAGTCACTTTCAACTTCAAACTGAATTCACTTCACTCAATTTTTAGAGGATCATTTGGGATTTATCTTTTGAAAAATGAAATTTCATTTAAGAGTATGAAAATGACATGTCCATAATTTTCTACCATATTTATGTAACACGTTTAAATAGGAGTGTTCATTGGTTCGGATAAATTCGAATCAAACCGAAATCGAAACTAAACTATGGTGTTTGAGTTGGATATTTTTTTAGTTCAAACCAAATCAATGAAATCTGATGTTAATTGATTCGGACACAAATTTTCAAATTTCTACCTGCAAATCCTTCTATCCAAATCAACCATATTAATTCATATAATTTATATCATTATAATGAAAACTAGTATTTCCTTCGTTCCTTTTTAAGTGTTGTTTTTAAAAAAAATTATATTTTTTTTAATTGTTGTTTTCAAAGTTTAAAGTAGTAATGATTATAATTTTGTCAAAATTACCCCTAACTATTCATGATGAAAGAAAAAAAGTGTATCAAAATAATTAAAAGTTAGGGGTATTATAGGCAAAAGAATAATCATTGTTTGAAAAATAACAACAATGATTAGTTTTCTTGGTATGTATAAAAAGTATAAAAAAACCACAATTAAAAAGGAACGGAGGGAGTATAAGATATTCAATTTTAAAAAGGAAGAAAAATTAAACATTATTTATGACATTCACAATATATATGAAAACACGAAAATGAATAAAAATATTATATTATTATAGAAAATTAATTGATGTAAATTAAAAAGATTTAAAAATATTTTTTGCATATTTGTTTTTAATGTATCAGATCAATTCAACCCAAACCAATTCATTATTTCTCGATTTGGTTCGGTTTGAGTTTTATAAAAAATGCGAAAATCCAATGCAACAAATCCATATATTTTTTTATTGGTTTGTGCATCAAGTTTCCTCAAAACTGAACTAAATCGGCCAACAAACACCCCTACATTTAAAAATTATCGACCATTTGTATGACAAACTCCTGAGTATTTTTATTTTTGGTACCAATTGAGAATTGTTTCAATTTCAAGTGTGCAGATTATACTATTCTCCAATTATTTATGATGATTTATTTTGTGTAATTTTTTCTTTTAATATGTATCTTTTAATATGTAGGAAAAATAATATTTACAACTAAAGTTTCTAGTGTTATAGATGAGTTTATATTTTTAACAGGTCATTATTCTTTGAGGGTAGATTTTTAGTTGACGGGGTTGTTGTTATGAATGAGTTGGTGAACCTAATTAAGAAGGGTAAAAAGTCTGGTTTCATTTTTTAAGTGGATTTTGAGAAAATATATGACTCAGTTAGTTGGTCAATCTATATTATTTTCTTTCTATATTTTATTTTATTGATAAATGGAGAGGTTGAATTTGTGCTTATGTTTTCTTTGGCAATTTTGTGGTTTTGGTTAATGTTTTCCAACCCAAGAGCATCCAAAAGGGGTTAAAGCAAGGTGATCCCTTGACTCATTTTCTTTTTCTCTTGGTAGCTAAAGGTCTGAGTGGGTTGTTGTCTAGAACTGTGGACCAACAACTTTTCATGGGTCTTCGAGTGGGTTCCTCATATTTGGCGGTCTTTTATCTTTAATATGTAGATTCCTCCTTTGAGTATCTGTGGTCTATCAAGGCTATCCTCTGTGTGTTTGAGCTAGACATATGCCTTCAGGTGAATTTGTTTAAAAGTAGTCTCACTGGGGTGAATTTTGGTCATGCTTTCCTTGACCTAACTTGTGATTTCTTTCATTGTCAACAAGGGTCTCTCCCGTTTAAGTATCTTGGTCTCTTGGTGGTATCGAATCCTCATTTGTCTTTTACATGAAAACCCTTAGTCAGTATCATCATTAGGCGATGTTACTCGTGGAGGAAAAAGTGTGTGGTTCTTCTTAATTATGCTCTTAATGCAACTTATATCTTCTTTTTTGTCTTGTTTAAAAGATGCATGTTAAGGTTTGGAAGATAGTTGTGAAAGTTCAAAGAAGGTTTCAGCGGGGTGGTGTTAGAGGATGGTCTAAGATCGCTCAGGTTAGGTGTGTAGAAACATTATGCACTAAGTATGTAATTTTGATGAAGATAAAAGAATATCAAAGGTTCAAGGGTCATAAATAAGTAAAAGGTTTCTCAACATTAAGTATCAAGAGATATCTCAAAAGGATCAAATATTCACTAAGTTATTGGATGACAATGATGGAAATAAACATTGACCACAATGCTAAAAGTGGAAGTCTAAGCTTGTTTAAATATCAAGATTACATAAGGCATTAGATGTTGATTAAAAGGAATTGATCTTGTTGCAAAGGCATTCGATTACAATTCATAGCATGTATATCCTTAACTGCTTAGAAAATCATTCATCTTTTCATCTAAAATGTTTTTAAGCACCCATGCATCAATATGTTGCATGCCAAGTTATTTACAAAAGTATTTTTCAAGTTACACAACAGTGTAAGTTGTTACACTATGTTGATAACTGATTACTGGTTCATTTTTTCTAATATTTTTGAAAATTGTTAAAGGTATAACTTATTACACCGTTTATGTAACCGGTTACATGGTCTGGAACTTTGATTAATTTGAACGTTTATAACTGCATAATGCATTCTTTCATCAACCATTAATATTCTAACCCAATGTAAACCTTTATGAAACATCTACCAACATGTACAATGGATCTAAGATGTTCCATAGGGTGATTATAAGGTAATGAACATTGAAATTTCAGTTTTACCTTTTTCACAAAAATTTAAACTACAATTCAAATAAAGTTTTAGAGTTTTTCTCCATCCAAAATCTTGAAACTTTTTCTGCATAAATTGTCATATCATTGCAAAAATATTATGAGCATTTAAGATTTATTGAAAGAGTAGATCATTTCCAATATTTCAATTGATTTATTGAAACTTTTTCTGCATAAATTATCATATCATTTCCAATATTCATATTTCTTCAAGAGTTGTTATTGATCACCAAGTGTGTGGTGACTTGATTTATAAAGAAAGCGTGTGTCCTTTCTAAGAGTATTTTGCAAATAGAAAGTGGTATATTTTATGTTTGTGTTGTTAAAATATCCTTTGAATTTGGTTGATTCAAAATTCACCATAGGTTTTATGTTTATGTTAGAATATTGTTAGAGTGGTCTTGGGGTGAGGCTTGTACAAAGACCTAACATAGTGGAAAACCCTTCAAACTGTGAATGGACTAGATGTACTCTAAAGTTGGAAATAGAAATTAAGATAAATCTCTTGTGTTCATATATTTTTTGCACTTTAAAATTCATCACTTTACATTATTACTAAGAACACGTCTTTTATATATCGAAGAATATTGAGAACATAGTGTAATAATGATAAAAATCGGAAAACCTTAATTCACCCCCTCTTAGGTTGAATATCTATACCTACAAGGTGGTTTGATGTTTGTTAGTCGAAGAAGTATGGGGGCATTCGTGTCTTGTATTAAGCGAGACGACCTGAAATTCTAAAGTAAGATAAATTTGATTGTCTTTTCTTTAATATCTCATATGGAAAGATCTTACTTTTAAAATTGGAAACTCTATTTACGACAAAGAAAACAATCAACAAATCTTCCCCCCCCCCCCCCCCCCCCCACACACACACACACACACTAATGAGGTGCAGCCCAAAAATTCAATATAATAGCAACGACGAGGTCAACAAGATTTATATTCTTGCTTTTTCCTTTTCCATTCACTTCATGAGAATATAGTGCAGTGGTTTCATGTATGATTCCATGTTGTATATAAAATTCATTAAATAAACTAGAATTATATTCTTATTAAATTGATTTTCAATTTCATTCATAAAATCTTAAACATATTAGTTTTACAAAAATATCATCCTTAGTGATGATGTAGAAATATTCGTGTATGTTTTGAACATCGCACCATCATAAGACATGACGAGAAGAGTCAATATTTATCTACCAACCATCAAATCCACCAACCATGTTGATTTTAGTGATCATAGCATTAAAATTTCACATCGGTCAAGTTAACTTATGTATTAGGGGCAACACCAGATTTAGGCTTGCTCTTACATTTCTTAGCTATATGGCCTAATTTTCCATGATTAAAGGAAGAGAAAACAACATTGTCATTTATTTATGGTGGCAGTTGTTTCATAGGAATCGGGGCCCTTGAAGGGTTCCTATTCTCAATTTCGCTTACGACATTATAGTTCTGATTCTTTAATGATTTTCAATTCGCTTTAGAATCGCTCTGAATTTCTTTATGTTTTTTTAAACAACTAAGACTTTTTCTTTTTAAATTTTGTCTCCAAGATTCTTCTTCAATTCGAAGGCGAGTAATCAGACCCTCAATTAAAATTCTTTTGTTTTGTGGCGAATTAAATTTAAAATTTTTTTTAACTATGAGGCAGTTTGTTAATAATAACATCAATTTGATTTTTTCATATAAAGACATGCATTCAATGATTACCTTATGAATCATTTGAAGTTCGTGACATTGAGCCTCCACAAACCTTTTATTTACCATCTAATACATCAAGTAGCGACTCACAACATGTGTGTTTGCTCTAGCCTCTTAGGTAGCATACTTGTTTCAGATCCTCCAAACCTGTAGTATCATAACTAATTTAATAATTGTACATATCATTCGTGAGTCCATTCGGAACATGATTTTTAAAGATAAATCATTCTCTTTCCATATGACAATTTCTCTCTTTGGTTGTAAATCCATTGCTTAAATATGTGTAGGAGATTCAGTTTCACGATAATTAATAGTTACATCTGAATCCACGTATTTCTTACCGTTAGTTTGCTCGTTTGATCTGAAAGGAACAACAGGAATTTCATGGTCAGAACATTGGCAAATCTTTTTAAGGTTAAGAAAAACCTTTTTTTTCATTACCAATATTTGAAATGAATTCCCTTAAAGTTGAACGATTTTTCAGAGATAGCAAAAGAAGCCCCGATAGTTTCGTCAACAACCATGGCGGTTCAAAAACATCTTGAAATTGTTGTTTCACAATTTTTGAAAATTGTCACTATAGAAATTATCGGGTTAAGTCACAAACTAGGTCGATCTCTTTAAGACGCTTCGTTACACTTTCCTAAATTATGCAAAGCACTCAATCAACCCCAACGGTTAAAACAATTCAATTCTATATTGTACGATTACTACTTTGCACGGTAGATAACTGGTCAAAAAATACACCCTATGATGGTATAAATACCAATCAAACCTCTAGCGGTACAAAGACCAATCAAATATATAATATATAAATATGACTCGTAATATTTAGTATAAATATCAGTCATAATAATTTTTCAAACTATGAGAAATTCAAATAATTCTCCAAAGAGAATTAAATAATGGTCGTTTGGTCACTCAAAATAATTTTTTAAACAAAGAGAAATTCAAATAATGATCATTTAACGACTTATATAATTTCTCAAACAAAGATAAATTCAAAAATTATTCTTTAAAAAAAATACAAGTACTCAAAATATTCAACATGTAGAGAAAAAGAGAGAGAAATTGAGACTTCGACAATTTAAAAAATATAAAGTAATGAGAATGAAAAAAGAAAAAAAAAACTTTTAATAAATTTTTAAAATGAAAGACATGCATTTCTTATATGAGACTAAACTAACATTTTCAATTAACACACAAACACTCTTAATTTTTTTTAGTAAGGTGAGACTTGAGTAAATATTTTCAATTCATTTCCGTATGTTTCAACTTTTCAACAATTGTAATGGACAATAAAACTCTATGTTAAAACTCTCTATTAAGAGTTTAAAAGCTGTTTCATTTATAGAGTTTTGCAAGATATTCAAATCTAATTTCTTTTTGCATGGTATCATGGTAACCATATTATTATTCTCATGTAAACTTGTCCATTGGTGACCTAGTGGAATAATACGAGAAAAAAGTTTTTAAAATTACTAGCCTAACAAGAAGCATGGCCAGGTGAAATAAGATCATGGTTGTTTTTAACTAAATCAGACCATTACTAAATGCCGTCTAGCATCAATTCTTATATCTTGCTTCATTTTTCTAATGAAATCGTCGAACTTTTTGTTTAACTCTTCTGTACTTAACATACAACTTTCTTCTTCTTCTTCTTCTACATAATCTTCTTCTTCTATATTGTTTTCTTCAATTAGAACGTAATCAATTTCTGACCCTTCATATTCCTCCACGTCATCTCCATCAAATAGTTCAACTTTTTCTTCATCTATCAAAATTATCTTTTCAATGTTTTCTTCTTCTACTTTTTCTTCCTCTTCTTCAGCACTTTGTTCATCTGGTTCACTAGTTCTCTTCTCAGCTTCTCTTTCCATCATTGGCTCATTGACCTCAACATCAAGTATATGAGATTGAGAACCTTCTTCCTCTTCAACTTCAATATATCGTACTGATGATGAATATTGTGAGTTATTGGAAGGTTTGTCATCATCTATTGAAGAAGTTGAGAAAGATTTGGTTAAACCAACAAAAACAAGGAGACCGTTACAAAGGAGAAACATGCTGTTCTTGTCTATGTTGTGAGTAAAGAGTTGAAAAGGTAAAGTAGAGAAATAGAATTTGAAGTAACGAAAGAAAACAAACAATGAAGAAGGTGAAAATATGAAAGAAAACAGTGATAGTGAAATGAATAATTGCGTAAACTTAATTAGATTGGAATTAGTTTTCATCCCCTGAGTTAGTATTGCTATGATTTGGTATTTGAGTTGACAAGTAGTGCTCACAGTGTTCTCTCTTCTGAAGAAATGAAAAGAAACTAAAGAGGGATTGGTGAATTAAAGGCATGAAGAACTCATTATATATAGTGGTGAATGGTGTGTGGAGAGGGTGTCTCTATAATTATTTTTGTTGGTTTTTGAAAAGAATTTATGCATCCACAATCTTAGAGGCCCATCAAACCATGGTATCTCATAAAATAGATGGATCAAATTATTATAGGTTAATTCTACTATTCATAAATAAAAGGTACATATATGTGTATGGTACAACACCTAATACACTTGTGTATTATAAAATTAATTCAAATTATATATAGTATAATATGAATTAGAGGTTGACTTATGTTGTTCTTAGGTGCATAAAAATATGACTTAAACCTTAAAATCAATGGTCCATTACACAGAGCTATCACTCCCACCCTATTACACATGCTTAATTGTTTCCATAAATGTGCATATATGTATTTGGCAGATGGCATGTTAGGCTAGATGTAATTGGCAGATGGCATGTTAGGCCGTATGATAAAGATTACATCTGTAAATGAAGATATTTTGTCATGTACATGATAGGTACTTAAAGGGTACGTAGTAGTAGTGAGTTGTCATCTATTATTTGTCAAAGAAATTTACAACTTTTATCTTCTTCAATATGAACAAGTTGAGGTTTGATTGTCAAGTAGCATTCATGCCATTCAAATTGATGGGGTGATGTGATATGCCGCAACCTACGGCAGTATCAAATAATATAAAAGATTTTATCGTTTTAACGATGACCAACTTTTTTATATATTGTGTTATATTTAATCTATATTTAGTTAAAGCTATCAGATTTTAATTTTAGGGAAATTTTGAACAAATAAAATAATTTTTAAAACAAATAAAATGTAAGATTTTTGGCTCATATACGAGGTTTCGGTTGATTATAAAAATACTAGTGAGATGTGTTCGCACGAATTCTAATGTGTTTCACACACTTGTTTTAAAAATAATTAAAAAATATTAAATATGTAAAATATAAAAGAAAAACAAAAATGCATGAAATAATTGAAAATTTAGAAAAATGTAAAACAAAAACAAAAAAGTAAATAAAAAACTTAGACAGAAAAATTAACAAAAGAAAAGGTAAATTATAAATTAGTGTAAAAATTATATTAAGAAAAAATTAAACACATATTTGAATGGTCCTAAACGAATCTTGGTGCGTACGGCTAAGTGGGAGAGTAGTGATTCAGGATGAAGACTCTAATGGGTCTAGGGATGATGGTGAAAATGATATTTTAGAAACTTTCATTTAGGAGGAATTAGATGAATCTACGAAGCACGAATATCGAGATAACCTAGGAAAGAAAGCGGGTGAAGTTAGTGTTTCCTAAGGATGTTAAGTGTGTAGCAAAAAGGCAAATTTTGAAGTGTGTAGCAAAAAAGCATATATTGGAGGTTATTTTAAAAGCAATAGTAGCTTTAGAGCTTCTAGGGTAATGAAGTTAGTATTAACAAGGTGATGGGACGGATTAGAAGTGACACCAATGACTTGGAGAATGTGGAAGGTATCCAGGATTAGTTGGATAAGTCTTTGGGACTAATGGCTAAAAATTAATTATTTTTGAACCATTTTCCATTCAATTTGGTGGGCCAATAGGGCCGATTGTTGGCCTCAAACAGAGAATGACTAAATTTCTAAAAGAAGTATACGAGCAAATTAGAATCTCATTTTCTCCTTCATGCTACTCAGCGCTTATTCTTTCTGTGAATAATCATTCTATGGCTCATGTTGTCCCAACAATAACTTCTTGCAACTCAATAAATTCTATACATCTTAATGAAGCAGAAGATGTAAACTCCAAATACTCTGGTGGTTCCATCCCGTGTTGTGAATCTATTAGTGATGGAGACGTCTGTAGCACCCCAAAATTTGTCTTATCGTTTCTTGACTTACTGGCTTATATTTCTCTGCATTTTTGCATTTCTGCATATTATGGCATTGTGTATGGAATTACGTGTGAGGAAGAGGAGTTATTGATATTGTACTACTAGCATTAATGTTTACAGAGAGGACCTGTGATATGGAATTGTTAAGTTGAATGTGTTGATCAATTAAATCCCATAATGCATATCAATTCTTCTTCTTTTTTTTATTGCAACTTGGATAGATTTGGCGAGTAGACGGTGCAGTTTGAGTCTTGTTAACAATATTTGTCAAAGGTGTTGTAAAAGTCTGTGGAGAGTTAAAAGACACAGGAAACATTGGTGCTTGTTCTACAACACATGTTGCACCGGTAAATGGTCGGCCCTGCTGTCAAATATAACTAAATTTCTAACATGCTATAACATATTATTTTAACATAATAGGATTTGAAAGTACACAAATAACAACTTGCAATAGAGACCCGGAAGTCTCAACTTGATGTTTATTTGGAGGAGGCAAGTATGGATTTAAGTTATCAAAATTTTAATGATAATGGTAGAAAAAAGTTGGTTTAGTGAAAAAAATAAGTTTTTGTTATTTAATAAAATAGTAGAGTGAAACCGCCTGCATACCCACCATTAAAAAGAGTCGGCCTAGTAATTGAGCCTGCACTTTCCAAAATTACATCCCTGCCTCATTCTGTTTATTTTTTTCATGAGTTTTTGTGGGACAGGCCTAACGAACATGAGCATGCATGTTTTCCCCTTAATTGTGTTGATGTTTCTAATTCACAAACATACATGTTAAATATAGAATCAAAAAATCTATATTTTAAAAAAACAATATATTTTATCACAGTTAGTTTTGACAATCGTAGTGATATGTAGCGTGTTATCCATTTAAATAAACGTCAAAAGTGGAGTTGTCAATATCGAACCAATGACCTTTAACATTTTCACTATGGTTACTTATTCCAATCGTTGTGATATGTAACGCCCTTTATAGTTTATTACCACGACCAATAATTTGTGATAGTAAGTATCTTGCTTACTACCACACCTTACACTATCACGGATCTTCAACCATGAGTATATGTCAATTCAAAGTGTTAGGATATGTATATTACATAGTAGTATATGCAATAGTAAATATTATGAAATCTTATGTTTAAAACTTTGACTTAAATACCAAACACAAACATCTCAGAATCTACATATGTGACAAGTACTTACTTGTAAGCGGCCATATTCAATGATTGATTATATGAAATTAGAACATCAAAAATTACTTGTTGAAGTCATGATTCGAAATCCATAAAGGATGAATTCCTGGATCTTCCTCTGCATCTCACACTCCCGTTCATACTTTCAATGGGGAAAATTATGGAGTCGTTCATTTATATTTCTGATTCTTGTGATTACATAATGGACCTAGCAATATAATATATATGACCCTAGTCCCTACTCATTATGGGTCAAGGGTTGAAACCCACACTTTTGTCCACGCTAATCAGGTTTCAGATACTCAGCCTTTAAATAAAAGATTAGTTAACCAATAAAAGAGCTTATTTATGCACCCCCCCCCCCCCTTAGAATCACGAATAACCTGTTTTCACAAAGTAAACAACAACAATTTATTGTAGCCCACAAAAGATATATAAATATAACATTCTCCCACTTCACCAAAATCAATTGTGTGATTTTTATTTTTAAAACACATTTCGAAAACAACTCTCGGGTTAATGACTAGTTTCTTAAAATGCGACCATATTTTAAGGAAATGCATGATTCCATGTGCAGTGTCTGAATATGACTCCAACCAACAAAAGTTAAGCAGTACTAAATCATAAAGATTATTATATCCTTCATTGACATAAAACCTTTTGTGGTTACAAATACTAAGAACTCTATCAATTAGTCATCAATGTGTAATGTGGCAAGAAAATAGCATGCCAATGTGATCCAGCAACCAACTGTTATTTTCTTTGTTAGTCCTTAACAGTTTTTCTCAAATGCATTAAATCCAAAGAAATTGTATGATTTTATAAACCATAACGCCTCAGCTCCAATATGGAATCGACCACCGGCACAGTGGTCCCGACAACGTTGAGCTTGAAATCATACCTTAGCTTCAATATGGCATCGATCACCGGTATAGTGGTCCCGAAGACGTCGAGCTCGAAATTATAACCATGCATCAAACTCCAAACTAGTGTCGACCATAGGCACGATGGTCCCAATGACACTGAGTCCCAATTTTAACAATTCACATATAAACAAACAATGACAGATAATAATAAAAATATTCGTTGTAATATCAATTGCTCAAAATAGAAAGTACTTGACAATCTAACACTTAAAGTGTCCAAAATAAATACAACATAACAAGAAAATGGCATAAGGTACAGACTCCCACTAAACAAGTATATCAAAAGAACTCACAATGCCCATGCTCTCAACATTGTTTTTGAATACAATGGGCCTAAGTCCTTTAGTTAGGGGGTCTACTAGCATGAAGTTAGTATCAATGTACTCAACAACAATCTCATTTTTCTTTATAAGATCTCTGACTGTCAAATACTTTGACTCCAAATGCTTAGAGTCGCTAGAAGTTTTATTATCCTTAGAGTAGAACATAATTGCATTGTTATCACAATAAAGCTTTAGTGGCTTAACAATAAAATCAACAATATTAAGTCCAATAACTAAATTTCTCTACTTGCATGGTAGAAGAGGCGACAAGAGTTTTCTATTTACTCTTCCAAGATATCGCACCTCTAGCCAGCATAAAAATGTAGCCATAAGTAGATTTCCTATCATCAACATATCCAGCAAGATCAGAGTCAGTATACCCAACTATTTTCAAGTTATCAACCCTCCTAAAATAAGCATATAATCTTTAGTTCTCTGCAAATATCTCATCACTTTCTTAGCAACAATCCAATGATTATTCCCATTATTAGACTGGTATCGTCCGAAGATGTCAACTATAAAAGCAATGTCAGGCCTAGTGCATACTTGAGCATACATCAAGGTGCCCAATGCATTGTAAAACAGTTTCCCCTTCATATATTCCCGTTCAATCTCATTTTTAGGACATTGTTCTTTACTAAATTTGTCTCTTTTAGTAATTGGAACATCCCCTAGCTTACAGTTCTGCATATTGCACCTCTCTAGACTCTATCAATATAATCCCGATGTGACAAGCCAAGTATGCCACATGATATATCTCTATGTGTTTCAACTTCCAACACAAAGGATGCTTCACCAAGATCTTTCATATCAAAGAACTTGGTTAGCATAAGTTTGCTCTCATGAAGTAGACAAAGATCACTATTGGCAAGCAAAATATCATCAACATACAACACAAGAAAAATGAATTTGCTTCTACTGACCTTAAAATAGATGCATTGGTCGACATTATTTTCTTCAAAACACAATGAAGTCACCACATCATCAAATTTCAGGTACCATTATCTAGAAGCATATTTCAATTCATAAATAGATTTTCTTAATTTACAAACCAAATGCTCATTACCACTTGCCACAAAACCCTCAGGTTGCTGGATGTACACCTCCTTGTTAAGATCATCATTCAAAAAAGCAGTCTAAACATCCATCTGATACAACTCCAAGTTAAAATGTGCTACAAGGGCCATAGATTGTGTATCATCAGCTAAGATAAACTAGAAAATCATCAGGAATAGCAGGTCGCTTTTGTCTTAGTGACCTTATAACACGAATTTGCTCAACTAGATCATTAGATTGTGTATCATCAGCTATTATAGGAAGATTCACTACATTTTTAAGAAGTGGTTCAACCACATCTTCAATTGGATGTTCAGTCAAATTCTCATTTAGAGCAAAACTTCCATGAGCGGTGGATGATCTAGCATTATTAAAATTAGGTAGTGACAAAGTAACAACATCAGGTATAATAGAATCACACTTATCAGATGCAATGACAGGCTCTACAACATCAAGCTCAAGGAATTTTACATGCATAGACTCCACAATTTTATTACCTTTACTCGAATAGAAGAATTTGTATCCTTTAGCTCGATCTGGATATCCAATGAAAAAGTAACTACTTTTTGGGTCAATCTTTGTCTCAAAGGGATTATGTATTTTAACCTTTACGGGGAAACCCTAGACACGGAGATGGTTCAAACTAGGTTTTCTACCTGTCCAAAGCTCAAAAGGTGTTTTTGGAACCGATTTACTAGGAACTCAGTTTAGTATATAGAAGGATGTCTTCAAAGCATTACCCCATAAAAATTCTAGTAAATTGCACCTACTCATCATGCTTCTCATCGTATCCTTAAGGGTGCGGTTTCACCTTTTAGCTACACTGTTTTGTTTCGGAGTACCAGGCATGGTGTATTGTGGAACAATTCTACAATCTTGCAAGTATTTTGCAAAAGACCTCATGTGTTTCCCAGTAGAATCATATCTACCATAATACTTTCCACCACAGTCAGACTGCACCATTTTTATCACCTTTCATAGTTGCTTTTCAAACTTATTTTTAAAGATTTTAAACTTTTCAAGTGCTTATGATTTTTCCTTAATCAAGTAGAGGTAACCAACCGAGAAAAATCATCAATGGAAGTGATAAAAGATTTATTACAACAAATAGTAGAAGAAAGGGGGGCCGGTAATTTCTGTGTGAATTATTTCCAAAAGGTCTGGACTTCTAATCAAACCCTTCTTATTGGTCTTAGTAAATTTTCCTCTAATGCAATCCACACAAGTCCCTAAATTATTGAAATCTAAGGAAGGTAAAATATCATCTCTAATTAACCTTTCAACTCTTCCTTTAGAGATATGGCCTAAATGCTTGTGCAACAACGAAGAGTACTTTTCTCTAATTTTAGACCTTTTAGAAATGGAGCTCTCAACATTCAAGGATGAGGAAATATCATCACAATCCAAATATAACTTATATAAACCATCAACAAGATACCATTACCAACAACTTGAGAATTCATCAAATTTACTTTTCCATCATTAAAGGTAACTTGAAATCCAAGTCTGTCCAAAAAAGATACATACATTAATTTCCTCCTAAAAGAAGGTACATAGAATGTATCTTTCAAAACCAACTCCTAAAATTAAGCTGACATCTCCCACTAGCTCTACGACTACAAGATTATTTCTTACCCTGAGCTTGCTTTCCCTCAAGTTTGGTCTCCGTTGATTTTTGAACCCATGTAAGGGCACAACAATATGGGTTGTAGAACCACTATCAAGCCACCATGGGTCAATGGGAACATCAACTAAGTTAGACTCAAAATAGATAAAAGTTAAATGATTACCTCTAGATTTGTTCTTGTTGTCTAACCAAGTTTTAAAAGCATGACAATCAGTTTTCTTATACCCATTTTCCTTACACTAAAAGCACCAAAAGTATTTCTTAAAAGTAGTCGGTTTAGGACCTCCTATGTTATGGTGTTGACCATTACCTGGTTTCCTAAACTCGGGATGTTTATGAAAAGTGATGTGAGTGTATTTCTTATTTTCCCAAGAACTTTTACCAAAATGGGGTTTAACATGAATATTCAGAAGGACTAAATCACTTCTTTCTTTCTTGAGTTTCTCTTCTTCAGCTACACACTTGACAATAGTGGTAAGATACTCTTAGCATTCTCTTTCTTAGGCAGTTCACTTATCAAATGTTCAGAAATGATCCTTTTAATAGCATACAAGCTAAATCGATCAATCCTCTCTCACTTTGCTAATTTTTCTTTCTTCTCAGGTGTACTCTGATAATTGATCACAAATTTTGTTTCACGCAGTGTCATATCAAGATTAGTAATCCTTAATGAAAACTCTAAGTCTTTCTTCCATTTCTTAAAGTTAGACCCATTTAGGATCTCAATAGAAATAGAACAGTTGTTCATAGAGAAAGTCAATGTTGAGACAAAATAGGAATGAATAAGAATAAATAATAAAGGTAAAATATAATTTTAAGGACATAAGCTATCACGAAGATGTCAACATTATCACACAAACCCCTTTGGGTGAAATACACAAAATTCAGGTTACAACCAAGGTCAGAACCTTATATGAGTTACTCAATGAGAATACACTGGGCTCGAAAATTTATCTCCTTTGGGTAGATAAATTCTCTAAACCAAAACACCTTCAACAACTTCATCAACAAATTTCAAGAATAAGCTACTTAATGAGCATACATTGAGTTTAAAAGTTTATCTCCTTTGGGTAAGTAAATCCCTTGGACTCATGCATCTCTAATAGCTATATAGTTAACAATCACAATCTCTACCTACAATTGTCCATATTTGAGAAGATAATCATAGTAATGGCTTAAAACTATTCCTCAAACTACAAAGAGACTTTTATAAATTAACATGAGTGATCTCACTTTGGTGGTAATCACACACAATTATTTATAGAATTTCTTATATAGGAATCAAATTTCTCTTGAAAAAAAAATCATGAACCAATCATGAATCTAAACAACATTTCTAATAAATTTTGTCTTCAACAATATCAATCTCAATATTATAACAGATATTACATAATATTTCAAAATATCTAACAAAACAAATATATTACAAATTTATATAAATTAATATTTATTTAATAAAATGTTCAAGACAATATAATTAAAAAAAAATTGTGATGTACGGTATAGGTTGCTTTGTAAATAATTAATTTAGTTTGTTTTGTATATAGATTCAATTAATTTAATAAATAGTTTTATATGTATATAATTCAATCTGTATAAGATTCTATAAGTACTGTGCGAATGAAAAATTAATTGGACAAAAATTAAAACTCAGATTGCGCTATTGACGTGAAGGGAAAACCAATTAAACATTACTAGGCACTTCAATTGTTATACATATATAGAATGCTAAAATGGCACGGTATTAAAATTGAAATTGAAAAGTTTAAATTGGATGACTAGTTTCATGTAATGATTGTTGAATTTCTGGAAGGCAAAATTAGGGGAGATTTTTCAACTATAGAGCATTGAATATTGTGAGACTTTTTCCTTTCTAGAGCAACACTTTTATGAGAGAGACATCACATACTCACGTAAAATTTGAAGGTGATAGATGTATGAGTTCTTTCACTTATAAATACTCAAGTCACCACATTTCTATCTAATTTAGGACTATTATCCACACTAACACAGAAGATCTCGTGTTCATATTTGCAGCACGTCATGTGTACTCTCGTGCAATTATGGAGGTTTGGTTAGGTTTTTCTTCTTTGAAAGAAATCGTTTGGATTGGTTCGGCGCTTTTGATAATTTCTGTTTGGAAGGTTCCGTCGTGTAGCAGCTAGCTTCTGCCAGGAATTCTTGGCTATCAGTAAATTCAACTTATGTTCTTTCATAGCAGCAGTTTGGGGTGCTGGATTTTGCTTTTCTCTCCCTTTCTGCATTGTCGTTTGTTTAGTTTCAGCTGCTCTTGATTTGCAATTATTTTACATTGATGTATTGAGACTCGAGTATATTATCTATGTTTGCAACAGTTTACAGGTTCATTTAGAGCTTATGTTGGTGGACTGGTTATTTTAGCCTAACTTTTGTACTATGGCTTCTTTTGCAGGAAGCCTCATGCTGCTGGTTTGGTTCATTAATCAATTCTTTGCTTCTAAAAAGAAAACAATCATTTCCATGTTCAATGTGGCCATAATCACCTTGCTAATTTTTCTTTATTTATTTATTTTTGATTTGAATGTATATTTATGAGTTGAGATGAAGAACCCAATTAATAAAATATTGGTTTATAAATGTATATATTCTTGAAATGATAACATATTTTTCCGGCGTTTTTTATTATAAGTTATTTTTTACTTTTTATATATATTAAGAAATTGTAAAAAAATTTATAAAATTGTTCTTCATTAATGATATTAGAAAGATAAATTTACATAATTGAAAAGAGAGCGAATAATAAATATTTAAGAATATAATAGAAAAAATAAAATTAATAATTTATTGATATTATAAAACAACTTATATTCTAGTACAAAATATTTTCTCAAAGTAATTTATAATAAAAAATAGAAGTTATATTTTGTATAATTTAACTTGTATATAATAAATAAAAAATTGTAACAATATTGTCCGTTTCTTTTGAGAATAAGAGAGGATTTTAATTCTTTATCTATATTTATTGTCTGTAGAGTTGATTTTGATTATTTGTAATTGTGAATTTATTGAAAAGTTGTACGGTATTATTTCCGGAGCTTATTTGACATAATACTTCGTTTTTGATGAAAATATTGGTTGTTTAGTTGAATAATACTTGCAGTATTGAATAATCACTAAAGGTTCAATATCATTGTTGCGAAACTGTTTAAATCCATTTCATTATTGAATGCATTATGCATTATTGGTAAGATCAAATAAAAAATTATATTTATCAATTGACTTCATCAATGCCATATAGCAAAATCATTCATGTACTTAGTTTTACACCTCAGAAAAAGACTTGTTTTCTAAACCATACCAATCAATAATCAATAATTTATGTATAACTATAAGAGCCACCCTTGCCACATGATACAACCACACGTGGACTCATAAGATTACTATATACGTAGCTTTCACTTTCTTTGTATTATTGATTTCTTATGCATGCATCAATCAGTACTTTCAAGGACAAAAGAACGGTCATTGTTTCTAGAAGAAATATACTTTTAAGTTAAGAAGTTATTATTTTACCACTATCATGTAGCTTTTGTGAGTTAGTCACACAAAATTTGGAATTATCCTCTAAGATCTCATCTCACCCACTTTGATGTTACTCTCTACAAAAGGGAAAGATAAGTTAAGTCCTTTCAATTTCAAAATGAATTGACTTCACTTTAGTTTAGAGGATTATTTGGGATTTATACTTTCTAATAATTCTTTGATGATAGTTCGTTTAAGAGTATGAAAATGAAATGTCCATAGTTTTCTTCAATATTTACGTCAAGTCATTTTTGGATTATCGGCCATTTAATTGTATCAAATAACTGACAAACTCTTGGGTCTCTTTCAGAAATTAATGTAAAAGTTTGTATTTCTTTTGTTGTGACTAATATAATATATCATGGATGGCCATATTCATCTTGGACCGACGATTTAGAGATAGAATGTTTTAGACCAAAGCTCCTTGACCGGCTATACGATTATCTTTCTAAAATTTTCTCAATACTGTAAGACTATAATATATTTTGTTACATGAGATCTACACCTCATGCACAAGTTTCACCAAATCAGATAACAAAATTTAAATATAATTTGAATACTCTCTAAACCTTTTCATACTAATTTGAATACTCTCTAAACCTTTTCATACTAATTTGAATATCAGAGTGTTAATATTGCAGGTACACCTTCAATCACTACTATAAAACAAGTCTTTCGTAACACCAATATTACGACGGACATAGTGTTAACTATGGTAATAGATTTATCCTGAGCGCATTTTTCTTTATTTACTAGATGACATGTCACAACAGTCAGAAGTAGCAACCGTAGTGAAAAGTACACAGAGTAAAATGGTTTGAATTCCATCACCAACAATTAGTCATTTCTCGTGAAAAAAAAATGTTATTGACCATGTATATCACCACGGTTTTAATTTTCAAATGTGATGAAATGTGATATTTATTTATATATAAGCGAAATTATCTATCGCTTTAGTGCATTACAATCGTCTCTCTCAAAACAAAACCCTAACAACTCTTTCACTCGTCTCTCAAAGCGAAACCCTAACAACTTTTCACTCGTCTCTCTCATATGGATAATACAAAACGAAACCATAACAAAAAGTCTTAGCCAGTGGGTATTTACATGTTCGTTTTCTCTGTAGTTTATTTTTTCAAAATCTATTTCAATATCTTGTTTTATGATGTTTGAACTTTCTTCTTTTTTTTCTCTTGTAGGTATGGATACTTATTGCAATAAAGAGGACGAAGATAAATTTAGCCTGTCAAGCTTGTGTCAAAGATCCATAATGACATCCATTCAAAATATACACAAGTTTGCTGGTATAAATTTTTCTTCATCCTTATTTCATTGTTAACATGTCATTATAGGACTTGACATGTATTGTACGTTTCTAAAGCATTTTATGTCTTGTATGATTGTTGTATCATGTGTGTTGGTTATTGTTTCTTGTTGATGAATGATTTTGATGAATATTATTGTTAATGTCTGTTTAAAATATGAGTTTATTATATATTATGTGGTTTGAGTGTTTTTCCAATCCCTTGTTGAATATATAACTTCTCAAACTGCATTAGAAAATTATGATATGATAGATAAATTTGTATAAGAAAATAAGTACATGTTCAATTCATGACAAGAATTATTCACACTGTTAACTGCATGTTGTTCCTTGACTGTTAGAACTTTGTTTAGTGATTCTAGATCTTCAACCACCCCTCTCTCCGTCTCTAATTTTGTTTGCAAGTAAATAATATTTTGAAAAAAGAATCAAAGTTGAAGGCAGGGGGTTATTGAAGAACTAGGATCATTAAACCAAGTTCTTACTATCAAAGAATAAAATATGGATAAGGAGTTGAAGAACTCTTGTTAAGTATTAAATGTGTACTTATTCTAGTAATATAACTTAAGTTGTCATATTATAATGTTCTAGTGAAGATTGGGAGGTTAAATGTTTAGTGAGCATTGGCGAAACAAGCATTCCACATATTTTATAATAAACTCAAGGCTATATACAACAACGGTTGTCTAGAACAACCGTTGTTAAATATGTTGCATCTTAATATACCACAATGATTGTTCAAAGTAACCTTTATGGTAGGTAGCACGCTACATAGATACAATCACATTCGCACGCCCGTGGTTGATATTATCATACATAAAATCACATCTTACGTCACAACGGTTGAACCTACGTGATGGTATCTATTTTCCAACCGTTATGGTATGAGTTTTCCATAGTAGTGAATCCGTCAAATCGGAAGCTCTACTTCGTCGGAGCATCCACATCTCTCTCCATTTTTGTTCCAGAACAGGATAGTGGTATCGTCTGTGGGAAGTGATTTTCGATGCTCGTGCATTCCACTACTCTCTATCTTTGTGTTCAGATTTTTGGTGTTAAGTTTTCTTCAACCTCTGAGCGTAGATCTAAAAAATCGAGAGAAAAACTCAATTGAATTTGATCAATTTGAACTCTACGCCAATTATAACTCACTAATTTTTCGGATCTTTGGATGTTTGTATCTTTGATCTCGTTGATTCTTGGAAATGAATGGATCTAGAGATAATTATCCCGCCACCGCACAGGAAGCCGCTCTTACTCGCGTTGGCGCATCAGACAACTGCCAGTTTATGAAATGTGACTAATCCTCCCTACAGCGAAACTAATTTTGGTATTGATGTTCCCCACAGTCTAGATATAACCCATCCTCCATTAGGAACAAGGATCGACCAAGCAATGTAGCTTAGAGTTCCAAGTCCTCTTCTTGTTGAGCAACCGAAGATGTTGTATAGTTTTAGCATTCTAGAAGCAAACTAATGAACGAATGAGTTACTCAACAGTAACTACAACATCATTCATCAGTAGAACTCCAAGGCGATGGAGGAACGATTATTTCGCTTAGAAGAAAGCCTCCACCTTGCTCAGCCCCGAGCAAACACGGTTCAAGAGGCCACGTCTAGAAGAAACCACTCTACTAGACTAGAGCCGGCCATTGAAAAAGGAAACCGGGATTAGAAATTGAAAGACCATTCAAAAGGCAGAAAATGCAATTCCCCTCCTCGATCTTGGGAGGAGATCAAGGCAGTCACTTTACCAGCCACCAAAGCCGCCTTGAGCAACATCATGCAAGGAACGAAGAAAAGCCTATGGTCGTACATCGATCAGTTCACTCAAGTGGTGGTGGAAATATATGGAATCGATGAACCCTTCGAATTCTAGATCTTCGAAAGGGGCCTCCTCCGCAACAATCATTTCCTTATCCAAGAGTCTACCTAGACAGATAAATCAAAATATTGTCACTTCCCCCGAGGACATGACCAGACGCAGATGATTACGTCCAACTTATAGATGCAATTGAAGTAATGATTAAGAAAGGTCGGTTATTCGAGTATGTCAAGGGCCACATGCGAGACCGAGGAGAGTCCCCAAAAAACAAATCCTCTATAAAAAAAATTTAAGTCGGTCAAAGTTGTGAAAAGAGAGAATCCAGCAAGAGGAAACACCTGTATATTGTTTCCATTCTCGACGGTGCCCCCTAGGAAAACCTCCCTTCCAAATGGACGACCAAAAACGAAATTTTTTTAGACGATGGCCATCTTAAAAAACAAAGGTGGTTCGTCATCCAAGATCCTTGACCGACCTATGTTGGGGTTTCGAGACTCCCAGAAAGTTGAGGGCATTTCTAATAAATTATTTCCCTTGGTAATCACGTCCATCATAGGACAATTTGATGTCTCTCAGGTCTTGATTGACAGAGGAAGTTTGTGTGATATCCTTTTTCGTCGTTGTTCAAAAAACACGCCTAGATTGAAAAAGTATAATACCATACAATGATTCATATCTGCAAGCATTTAACGGGACGACCGCTCTTAATGGTATCTGTAGGCAAGGAAAGAGACCTTTGATTGATCAACACTCAGTTTTTGGTCATCCCATGGAAGAGCCTCTATAACTGCGTTTTGGGTAGGCCTTTCACAACAGCGCTGGACGTGTGGCCTTGCTTGTGCACTTAAAGCTCAAATACCACAACCTTTATGAAGAATTTTTTATCTTGTGTGCCGACCTCGAAGGGGAAAAAAAGATACATCATGCACTCTATATGGACCAATGAGTAAGTGTATCTATGGAAATTAATATGGCTTTCTTCACCTATCAGCTTCAAAGTATTAACCTCTGCATGCTCAGACGTGGCTAAACAAAAGGGAGGCCAACTATGGAAATAAAAGGCGAAAAATCCTCTCGATTATTTTTTTTTAGTTTTATGTATTTTTATGATGATTTATTCTTGATTTAGGATTGGAGTTATATATTTTATAAATAGGACATAGTATTGAGTAATTTGTATCAAAGTTAATAGTCATTGTCAATAATACTTTTTCTCTCATTTTGTTTTACAAATGATCATATATTCAACATGATATTAAGAGTCTACTTCGATCCTCCTTGAATTACTAGTTACTTCAGATATTGAGTTCCCAAAAGTTTGGGAATATGGTTGTTTTAATTTTTCCTAATTGGTTCTTTTGAAGAAAAAATATATTTTTTTAATATCTAAATTGTTTATGGCATATTGTCTCCTACTTTGTATGCTTGAAGATGAGATTGAATTATATATGGTATTGATTAACTCGCTACTACAAAAAGGACATACTACAACGCCTATTTCACCATGGTTCATTAAAGGACCGTTGTAACATCTTGAAAATCAAGTGTCTTCATATTTATTTACTTTTTAATTAAAAATAGTTTACACACTATCACAGTTAGATAAAGCAACCATGGTGAAAAAATTTTAAGTTCATGGGTTTGAATCTCAACGCCAACAAATTTGTGATTTTTTAATATTATAGTGGTGCCTTTCTTTTTTTATTTATTTTTAAATTTAAAAAAATTCAAAATTTTCACTTTGGCTGAATAAACCAACTGTGGTGATATAACTTTCTTTTTTTAAATGATTAAAAACTGACGCTTTTTATTAAATTAAATTAAATAAATGGGATATCACCACAGTTTGTTAAACCAAAGTGGTGATATGATTTCCCCTTTTTTTATAATTTTTAAATGGTTAAAAATGGTATTTTTTTTATTAAATTAAATTAAATAAATTGGATATCACCACAGTTAGTTTCAATAACCTAGTGAAATGTTATATTCTCATTCAAGAAACACAACTTAGATTTTCATGTCTATTCATGTTTTATTGCCTTACGAAATAAAACACACATTTAGTGCTTAGAAACTATTTGAACTCTAATATTTTTTTCATTTCCATTAACAAAAATAACAATCATATCGTTTAATCTCCAACAATATTGTTATTACTGTTGAGTTATTGAGATATTGTAGGTCATGATATTGATGGTTTTGTATTATTGAGATATTGTATGTTTTGGTATTGAGATATATATTGTTGTTCATGATGTTGAGATATGTATGTTTATGATGTTGGTATTGGTGTTGTTGAGATATGTTTGTTTAAATTGTTGTTGTTGTGTTATTGAGATATTGTAGGTTTTGTTATTTATGATTTTGTGTTATTGATATTGAAGGTTTTGGTATTGAGATATATATTATTGTTGTTGCTAATGTTGTTGTTGATATGTTTAGCACCTAAACCTTAAAGGTTGATTTATTATTGTTGTTATTGGTGAGAATGTTAATGAATTTTTAGTACCTATGTTGTTGTTGATGTTTAATTCATAAATCCTAAAGGTTTATTTGTTGTTGTTGGTGAGAATGATAATGAAGTTATCGTTTTTTAGATATATTATGATTATGTTATTGTTGATGATGATGTGTTTAGTGCCTACTAAACCTTACTATTTTATTTGTTGTTGGTGATGAGAATTTTAGTTAAAGTTTAGTGTCTGTGTTATTGTTGTTGTTATTGAAGACGTCATTATGTAATATTTGTGATTATTTTCGATCAAACCATTGAACTTTCAAATAAAAAATGATGAATAAATGAGCAAAGTAGCTGAGTGAAGGAATAGTGGGGACTTAAAAAATATTTTGAAGAAAAATAAGGAAATAAAAGGAAGATTTAACCCTAGAATTATCGCGACTGTGATGTTCTTGTTATGGGCGCGATATAAAAGTGTCGGAATCGCGATACAATCCACCGTGGTTGTAATTTAGTGAAAATTTAACATGCTTTTTCCAAGTTTAAATAGAAAAGAAATGCTACTTTTTTAGGGTTCTGAATTTTATGCGAGAAAATGAAGGCAAGGGATTTTCTAGTACAGATTTTAAGTGCTTTTGAGCAATTGGAGACATATTTCTTTATTAATTTTCGTGTACTTTTCATATCATCTCATGGTATTTCATTATTTAACTATGAGTGGATCAATAAATTTCTCTTGATTAGGTCTTAGGAGATGAACTTGATTTTACTCTGTTGGATCATATGTTTGTTTGATGTTAATTGAATATTTTCAATTTATAATTATTATTCAACTGCTTTTATTTTTAATGTTCTTTGTGTGTTGACGAGTGCGCAAAATGAATTTATATGAGTAGAGATTATTGATTGTAAGTCTACCAATCATACAGTAAATGTTCAACTTAGTAATTAACTAGGAATAAGTAATTATAAGTTGTGGCTAGAGAATTAAGGCACATAGATTGTCGTCTAAATCACTTAGTTGCACACTAAAGAATTGAGTGCAATGGTATTGTTAATTCGCTGTAAAATTATAGAGTCAATTATATTTAAATAATGCATAATCATCGGCAGGATAAAATTAAGGGATTCAAATAAGATCTAATCACCTTCTCATTATCGTAATTTTTCTCAAGTTTTATTCGCGTGATTATTTTCTATAAAAATCAATCTAAAAACTTGTTGTTACTTTAAAATCCCAGATTAATACCTTGTTAAATTTGCAATTTTTGTGGAGACAAGTTTATATTTATTACTTCGGTCGTATTAGTACACTTGCTAAGAAAGTCATCAAATATTTATATTAATGTTTCAACAACTATGAATTAAGTGAAGAAGAAGGATATTTATTTGGCCTGAAAATTGGTTTTAGGTATATCAGAGATGAACTCATGTATTTTATATCTGTCTTTAAAACTTTATCATCTGCTTTAACTAATAGCGGATCGAGTATTTGGTAGTAGGTTGTGATTTTTGACTCTAGTTTTGTGGATTTTGATATATTGCTGATAGTTTTAATGTTTAGATATTTAGTCCAAACTTTATGTAGCTGATTTGTTTTGTTTTTTTTTTATGGGTCTTCTCGACTTTTAGTAGTTTGGTGTTTCATTGGTTTTTTGCTTTTCCTTATGTATATTTGTTTTCTTTTTAGTGGTATGCTTAGGCTTCTTGTACTAAATGATACCTTCTTTGTGTATTTTAGTGATTTCCATCTCTTAATTAATATATTAATTTGTCATTAAAAATCATATTGCTAACCTATTTGAGAAAGTCAGAGAGATAGAATTACAAAATTTAAGGATGCATACAATTATAGCACAATAAGCATGATCAAATTAAGGAAGATCATAATTGTGGTTACTTTAATCAAACCATAACTAAATATTGTCGTTTAGCATCAATTCTTAGATGTTCCTTCATCTTTCTAATAAAATCTTCAAACTTTTTGTTTAACTCCTCTATACTTAACATACTATTTTCTTCTTCTTCTACATAATATTCTTCTATGTCATTTTCTTCAATTAGAACGTTATCAATTTTGGGCCCTTTATCTCCCTCTTCATCATTTGCATCAAATAGTTCAACTTCTTCTTCTAACTCCATCATTTCTTCTTCTTCATCATCTATCATAATTATCTTTTCAATGTTTTCTTCTTCTACCTTTTCTTCCTCTTCTTCAGCACTTTGTTCATCTGGTTCACTAGTTCTCTTCTCAGCTTCTCTCCCCAACATTGGCGCATTGACGTCAACATCAAGGATATGAGATTGTGGACCTTCTTCATCATCTTCTTCAAAATATTGTGATGATGATTGTGAAACTTCAGTGTTATTTGAAGGCTTATGATCATCAGTATCACAAGAAGAACTTGAGAATGATTTGGTTAAACCAACAAAAACAAGGAGACCATTACAAAGGAGGAACATGCTGCTTTTGTCTATGTTGTGAGTATAGAGTTGAAAAGGTAAAGTAGAGAAATAGAATTTGAAATAATGGAGAAAAACAAACAATGGAGAAGGTGAAAAGATGAAGAAAAATAGAGATAGCGAAATGAATAATTGTGTAAATTTAATGAGATTGGTATTATGAATTTTCATCTCAATGTTTTGGTACTAGAGAGAAGCTGGTGAATTAAATGTATGAAGATCTCATTATATATAGTGTTGATTGGTAATTGAAGATTATTATTATTATTATTATCATTATTAGTTTCTGAAAAGAACCATGCATTCAGAATCATAGGATCTCATAAAATAGATGTTAGGATTGGGCATAACTAAAATTGAATTGTGCTGATTTAATTTAATTTTGATAGAGAAAAAATAATTATCAGGAAAATTGGCATGTTAGGCAGTGTGACAAAGATCTATAGAGGGAGGTATTTTGTCATGAAGGATGATAGGTACTTGAAGGGCAAGTAGAAGTAATAGCCAGTTGTAATGTATTATTTGTCATAGAAATTTGAACCTTTTATCTCCTTCGTATTCAACAAATTGAGATTTGATTGTCAAGTAGTTTCATACCATTTCAGGTTTCGGGCCAAACCTCAGGCCTCAGGCATAGAGATGGTAGTTCACCTTCTAAATTAAATCCGGCACTCCCGCATTTTTTTCATAATAATAAAAGTATTTTTGCTAAAATTTAATTAAAAAACTAAATAATAAATATGTTAGTACAATTTGAAAAATATAGTATATTTTGTAATTTTTTTATTTAAAAAAAAATTTGATAGTTAATTTTAATTATAAAAAAAAATTAACATTATTGAATTTTTGAAAGAAAAATGGTAAAAATTTAGAGTTTTCTAAAAAATTCGATAATATATTTTGAAAATTCGGATAAAAAGTCATTCTTTTTTTAAAAAATTCAATAATTTATTATGAAAAATCTGATAAAAACTCATCGATTTTTTTTAAAAATCGATAAAAACCCAATGACTTTTTGAAAAGTACGGTAAAAATTCATATTTTAATTGAAAATCCGATAAAAACTCTCAGATTTTTTGAAAAATCCGGTAAAAACTCATGTTTTTTGAAAATTTTGGTAAACACTCATATATTTTTGAAAAATCAATTAATATATTTAAAAAATCTAGTAAATACTCGTAGAATTTTTCAAAATTCTGTAGTGTATTTTAAAAATCAGATAGTTTAAATCCGATAATTCTTTTAAAATTCTGTAAAAAAACTCATAAATTCTTTAAACTTCGGTAAAAACTCGTGAAATTCTTTCAAAATCTACTAAAAATTCAAAAATTCAGAAAAAAAACATACAATTTTTCAAAAACATAAAAAATCACAAAAAAAATATTATGATAAAAACATAAGAAATGTGATAGCGTCAAATAGAATTTAGGAGGTGGCAGGACTATTTCTCCATATGAACTGACTTAAAAATTCAATCAAATATAGAGTTTAAATTTTAAAATTAGAATCTAAATTTTGTTTGTGCTTTTTTAAAAAGATATTTAAAAAAATCTATTACTTATTGTAGTCAATATGTATAACTTATGGACAGCTTATTTTATTCAAAAAATTATTATAGTCCATCTGTATAAGTTATGGACAGCTTATTTTATTCAAAAATCATGCATTGAATTGTCGCATTTATTAGATTTTAACTCTTATATTATTTTTTATCTTTAATATTATGCATAAATATAATTAAATTGATATTTTATTATTTAACATTCTCTTTAAAACTTTTTTTATATTTTATTAATATGTATTATATTGAATATTTATGTATTATTTTAATAATTTTAAACTTGTGTCATATTTAAAAACATATTAAATTATTATTTTTAAATAATATAGTATATAAATATATATTATATTAAAAATAAAACATATTATACATAATTAATATTATGAAATTTTGTATAATAAATAATAATCCCACAACCCATTTAAGGTCGGATTTAATTAATAAATTTGACAATTTGTTAACGCGCCTTATATGTTTTTAAAGAAAAAGAAATATACACTAACAGTGTAAAATATTTTTACACTGTCAACCAATGACAGACGTGTATTCTGCCACATCACATTTTTATTTTGTTAAAATTCTATTATGAATTGGCACTTTTAAAATAATCTGATTGGATGAATGCGTAAAATTTCTTTACACGTGCACTGCCTTTAAACTCGTGTTTTTAATGCACCATGCGAATTTTCAAAAATGCTCCACCTTTCGAAGATGCATCTCCGAATGCACTCCAATAGAGAAGCATTTTTGTAAATTCATGTGGTGTATTAGAAATATGTAGAGTGTGTAAAAAATTGTCTATATTTTATACTCGTATTATGATATGCTTTTAAACCCGACACTAAAAAGGCTTGAGGGTTGATAGAATCAAACCCGACTCTAAAAAGGCTTGAGGACAGATAAAATAAACATTTTTAAGAGAGAATTTCTTTTTCTACCCTATGTATTTCTACCGCATCATTTGAAATTCCACAAATACTTCCTAGTTTCAGAGATATATCTCCGGAGGCACGCAAAATTCATTAAACGTTGAAATATTTCAGAGATATTCTCTGGAACAATTTAGAACACAAAATGCGTCAGAGTCTTTTTTTGAAAACAAATACACAACTTATAGTAAAAAACACTTGTTCTGCTACACTTTAGAGATGTGTCTTTTGAAAATTATTGAATATGTATCTTCAAAATATGTCAATGTTTATTTAGAAATATGACACATTTAAAAATATATCTCCAAAATCATAAGACATGTATAAAAGTTCACATGATGTATCATAAATATATAGAATACAATAAAAAAAAAAATCTTTTGAGATTGGATAGTCTATTTTGTCGGGGCCTAAGGTGCATTCAATAGTGAAAATAAACTTGCATGCAACATTTAATTTATTTGGCTAATAAAAAAAAACTAGCTAAAATTAAAAGTCGTGATATTATTTTTTAGTCAAATTTGTGAGACATGTTACTTTACGATGTGTTAGCATCAGTTGGTCTCAAAAACACCAATCCTTGTCCCTCGTAGCAAGTCCTATCAATGTGAGGTGGTCGAATATTAATTTGTTACCATTTATTTTTGTTAGACTAAAAATTATATTTTCTTAAAATAAATAAATCGAATTATATAATTTTTGTGAAAGAAGAGAATGAAAGTTTAGTAAAAAAAATTAAGAATCTTAATTGTTTTCCATAAATATACGTGTTTGCAAAATTATTATTAGGAAGATGGCATGTTAATTAGGAACTGTGACAAAGCCTACATCTATCGAGGAAGGTATTTGTCATAGAAATTTCAACAAATTGAGGTTTGATTTTTTATTTACTTTTTACAGAAATTGAGGTTTGATTGTCAAGTAGCATTCATGCCATTTGAGGTTTGAAGAGCACTCCAACATTATTCAAACTTAACAACAGCCTCCATGCAGAGTGATCTTGGTTGATGATAATAATAAAAATTAGGTGGTCTTTTTATGTTGAGCTTACAACACCCAATTAACTGATATGGTTTTTAATTAGTTTTTTTTATTAAAAAACTCAAATGAAGTGTTTGTTTTACTGATTCAAAAATTATTTTTAAAAATAATTAAATCAATAAATTATATTTTATTGATTTAATTATTTGATCCAAAATTTAATAACTAAATTTATCTTTAACCAAATACGATAAATATTATTTATCTATACTATTATATAATCTTATAATGTCTTCATTAAAGATTTACTGCTAAAACATTTTATTTTAGTTAATTAATTAAATATAAATATATTTATTATTAACTTAATCATTTAAAACTCCTGGTTAAGTCACATTCTTATATTTTAAATAATTATTAATTAATAAATGAAATAAGATATAAAAAAATTTTAAAAATACAACCACTTACCAATAATATATTAACATAGTAACTACCAAGCATAACTTTTCTCTTCATTCTATTAATTAATCTTTTATTATTAATAGTTAAATATTATTACTATTAATTAAATGATTATTAAATTAAAATATTTAACATGTTTATTATTAATAATTAAATATTATTACTATTAATTAAATGATTATTAAATTAAAATATTTAACATGTTTATTTTTCAAATTTCTCGTCACTCAACACTTTTTATTTATATCATACAAACAATTAATATCTCTCCACTCATAACATCTCTCTAACCCCACATTAATAGGATATATAGTAATATTAAATTAAAAAAGTAAAAAAAGTAAATAAATAAGACATATAATGCAAACCTTAAAATGTACTTAATACAAAAATAAATTAATAAATATAATTCATAAAACGGTTAAAGTTTTTTATAGCCCCCACTAATTTCATTATTTTATTTCATTTTTTTCATAAAATTTAAAATTTTTTATAACCCCCACTAATTTCATTTCTTTATTCTATTTTTTTTTCACAAAATTATATTCCCACTAATCAAATTTATATCTCATCAAATAATAATTATATTAAAATATTTAACATGTTTATTTTTCAAATTTCTCTCCACTCAACACTTTCTATTTATATCATACAAATAATTAATCTCTCCCCACTCACAACATCTCTTTAACCCACATTAATATAATATGACTGATAGTTAAATTGAAAGAAAAAAAAAGTAAATAAATAAGACATATAATGCAAACCTTAAAATGTACTTAATACAAAAATAAATTAATAAATATAATTCATAAAACGGTTAAAGTTTTTTATAACCCCACTAATTTTATTACTTTATTCTATTTTTTCCACAAAATTTAAAGTTTTTTATAGCCTCACTAATTTCATTACTTTATTCATTTCACAAAATCATCTTCCCACTAATCAAATTTATATATCTCATCAATTTATACATTTTTTTTACAAAATTATATTTATATTTAATTAATTAATTAAAGGAAAAAATTTTAACGAGAAATCTTTGATGCATACATTATAAGATTATATAATAGTCTAGATAATATTTATCATGTTTGCTAAGAATATTAATAAAATAGTTTTTAAAGATAGATTTATTTATTAAATTTCGGATCAAATAATTAAATAAAGAAATTTTACACTTATTTAAATAAGGATATTTTGGTTTAAAAAATATAATGTAGAGGTAGAGGAATAAATTATGGGGTATGGAGTAAAATTTTCAAAAATTTAAAAGAGTGGGTTGGGTTAGGTAATTGGGTGGAAATATAGGAAGATAAAATCCTAATTTTAAGAAAGAGAGGTTATTTTGGTATTCTTGTATACTTGTAATCTTGTTCTAAGAGAAAGAAAAGAATAACAGTTTAATAACCAATCCTTGTTGTTTTCTTCTTTATTAACCATAATCCTCGTGTGTTTCTTGATCATTAAGAAACTGTTTATACTTAATTTTAAGGTATCTGATTCACAATATATATGTACATGTGTGTGTGTGTATATATATATATATATATATATATATATATATATATATATATATATATATATATATATATATATATATATATATATATATATATATATATATATATATATATATATATATATATATATATATATATATATATTATGAATATGTGTATATACATATACCTATACATATACACACAGACACATACATATTTTTATATATGTGAAGATCAAAAAGAGATTGTGAGGCTACACTTGCAATGATGTCAATTAACAAATTTCTTGGAAGTGATTGTATGGGAAATGAAGAAGGTGGAACATTTTGTTTCTTGTTGCTTTTTTTCTTATATACTACACATGGTCTCATTTGAGTTTACAACAAAATGTTAGAAACACACTTTTTTTACTTATGAGTAAAATTTATGTTGTTACCAAATATTTCTACCAAATTTATGTTATATGTGCGTATAAGTGTGTGTGTGTACACACACACACATACATATTTTTATGCTTTGAAAATCAACAAAAGATTGTGAGGCTACACTTGCAATGATCTCAATTAACAAATCTCTTGGAAGTGATTGTGTGTGAGATAAAGAAGGTGGTACATATTGTTTCTTGTTGCTTTTTTCTTGAATACTACACATGATGTTATTTGAGTTATCAATCAAAGGTTAGAAACACATTTTTTTACTGATGAATAAAATTTATGTAGTAGGCAATTTATGTTGTTATCAAATGTTTCTACCAAATTTATGTTGTGTGTGTGTATGTATATATATATATGTGTGCGTGTGTGTGTATATATATATATATATATATATATATATATATATATATATATATATATATATATATATATATATATATATATATATATATATATATATATATATATATATATATATATATATATATATATATATATATATATATATATATATATATATATATATATATATATATATATATATATATATATATATATATATAAAGTTGTCAACAAAGAATAGTTGTCTTACTCAAAACACAAAACTCTAACATCTCTCTATTCCACATCTAGCATACCCGTCTCATTTCTTTTTCCATAGAATTCGTCTTTCTTCTTCTTCATACTAAAAGGGAATCAAGTTAAACACTGTTTCTTCTTCTTCTTCTTTTAAAAGTAATAATGTTATTCATACACTTTCTTCCATTTTTCTTTGTATAGGATCTAATATTCATCACTTTTGAAGAAATTTCAAGGTACGTCATTCTCCGACATATTCCATCCATTTAGAGTTACAAAGGGTTTTCATTTGGAATTGTGTTTTTTTATTTCAATTTTACATGATGCAATATTTATGTACTTTGTGTCAAATGTACCAAAATGCTCGTGAGAAATTTTGGCTGAATCGATAGGAAGTTTGAAGGGTTTTGAGTCATGATTACAATGTGAAGGTATTTACTTTGATTATATTAGTTTAGTGATAGTATTTTGTAAATGTGATATTATATTCTATTGATAGTTTCTTCTTCTAAAAGGTAATCATGTTATTTATACTCTTTCTTCTATTTTTCTTTGTATAAGTTCTAATATTCATACTTTTGAATAACTTTCAAGGTACGTCATTGCTTCATACGTTTTCTTCCATTTAAGTTTCACGTGATTTTTGTGTTTTTTGGATCGTCTCTACTTGGATCTCTATTTTTGAAATGGTCAATCCGTATTTAACAGGTCAAAAGATAATATAAATAGGAAAGTAGTTATAATATTTATTCCAAGTATGATTGTGTTCTTCATTAAAAAAATCAAACTTTCCAAGTATGTTGTATTTTGTTCAAGGTGTGTTGTTGTTGATAAAAGTTGGATGTTGTTAATGATTTAGTTTTTATTGATATACGTTTTTGATAAAATTTATATGTTGTTGTTGATGATTATTTATATGTTGTATGTTGTTATTGCAGCTTTCACTATGTTAAACCAACATTTCTACTATATGAGTTTATTATGTCATATATGGCTTGAGTGTTTTACCAACCTGCCAATGACTAAATAACCTTTTTAATTGAATTAGAAATTTCTAATATAAAAAATTAAAGAAAACAACTTACATTAGTCAAGGTTTTTCAAGCTTTCTTCCTTGCATTCTATGTAACTTTCTCTCTCTTTGAGAGTTAGAATTTGGTTTAATGCTTGTAGTTCTTCAATCAACACTTCATTTTTTACTAGTTCAATGAACTAGTGGAGAATGAAATGTTAGTTGAAGAGTCACAAGCATTGAACCTAAGTCTGACACTTCAAAAAAAGAGCGAGATACATAGACTGAAAGAAAAAAAGCTAGGAAAATATTGATCATTGTAACTTGGGGGGGGGGGGGGGGGGGTAACGATTGCTTTTGAAATAAGTCAACAAGTGTCGATGTATTTAACGTAAATCTGGAACTTACCAACTCTTCCCAACTTACCTTTTTGTTTGCCCTCAAACAAAATTATCAGATGATTCGAAAAATGTTGCATGTTTCTTCTGAGAGGTTGATTGGCTTTGGGTCAAATGTTTTTGAAATTGTATTTATGGCATGGTGTTCTTTTTCAAATGCAAGTTCATAATCAACATCATGATTATCCATAAACCATAACATACAAATGAATATTTTTCTTGACCATAGTAAGATTTTTAAAAAACATGCCTAAATTAACAGTTGATCATTCATCAAAATCGTGATCTCAGTGAGTATCATTCAATGGTTAATGTTTTCCCTTAAAAATTTAGACATTGCATATACTATAGTAATACTTTGTATTTCATTTTATTATTATCACAAGATATATCATTAGTCATAGATCACTAAGGTCTTTCTTTAGGTTATAATGTGGTTTGGCTTACAAGAAATATTGGTTTTTTCTTGGATTCAAAAGCCTAAATATAAGACAACATAAGGTGTTTCTTTTTACGTATTTCTCCTTCTTTATTTCCACTTTCTTACAACTATTATTTTGGTGCCTTTTTTTCTTTTTATCTACTTGAATTTTTTATTTTTGACTTTGGTTTTTGTCAAAGCATTTTTCTTTCTACCCATGCACCAGTACAACTAGAGTTTTTCTTTAAATTGTTTACTTTTACATTTTCTCCCCAACTTTTATTTTTACAATACCCTTGCTTTTTGCATGCTCTCATATCCTTAAGATAGGGTAGCGAACATTATTTTTCTTTTAAATTGTTGTTAATGGTTGTAACTTTGAAAGAACATGATAATTTTCATTGGACGTCTCAAAGGGGTTTGTCAAAGGATTCTCACTCTCACAAGGTAGGAAATTTAGGTCAAGTAGCTTTTTCATTCAATACAAACAATGCCTTGATCTTATCTATGACTTTCAAACATATCGAGTAATTAGGAAGACTAATGAAAAGTATACTTAGTTATTATGCATATGCCTACTCTCAATATTTAAGTAAAACATGAGGTTGCGCGCTTCTCGCCTCGGTAGGCTTTATGATTTCTGACTCATGTCAACGTGTTTTATGTAAATCTTAGAAAAAAATAAAACTTTGAATAAAGCAAATAATTCATAATCATGATATTTTTTCAGATATATCTAGGCATTAATTATGAATAAAGCATTTAAAGAGAGCAAAACTTTTTTTGTGCCATTTAATCTTTGACCTTTTGTATTCAACCTATTGTTGTTGGTTCCATGCATTTTTTACTTTTCAAATCCTTATCTGAATCATATGCAGACAAACTTGCTCTAGGAGTACTTTTTCTAAAAATTCATTTTTTTATAGAAAATTTGACACTTAATCATGAAAACAATCTAATACATACATGTATAGGTTAATTTAAATCATCTTAGCATTCTATCCCCTACATAAAATATTTATTTGTCCTCATGCAACAAAATAATTAAGTGTTTCAAAATGTCCTCATCCAGACCCAATTTCCTCGATTAGCCTTCCTGTGTGACTAGATTGCGCTAGGCGCACTAGGTGGAACTTAGGCCGCCTTTGCATCAATGTGCGCTAGACGAACTGTGTGGCGCATTTAGCACGGCCTCTCTGACATCAGTAGAACTTGTTATTTTTATTTATTTTTCTTTGTTTTTTGCACATTCAGAATGAGAAGTAGATAAACTAGATGTATCATACTATTTAAAATGTGTTAGAAACTTGGGTGTGTTCACGTACTTAGTACAAAATTCCCACACACACAAATCTCTTGTGTATGGCTAATATAAATCATTCTACTACATATCCAAACAAATGAAAACAAACAAAAATTGTTCCATACGCAAATAAAGTTAAACTAAGAAAGCAATAAAAACTTCATAATGATTTTGATTATGCCATTCTGATCAATCTTCTTCGCTGGAAGTTTCTTCATATTCTTTATGCCTTCCATCCTCATTCTCTTCAAGCTCAACATATGCACATGTTTGGAAATTGGTCCAACCGATCAGAGTGTGCCCTATGATTATCTTCGATGTTGGCATGATATTGACACTTGCACCTAAATCAATAAGTGCATTGCCAATTTCCATATTACCTATAAAGACAGGTAATACTACTGCTCCAGGATCAAATTCTTTCTTGGGTAGGTATTTCAACTTTTCTTGGTAGGCTTCATCTTACGCTTAGCTTTAACAACATTTTTATCATCCCTAATAACAACATTACAGTTTTTCTTTGGATTTTTATTTGTATTTGCATTGAATGTGTTACTTGGGAGATCTAAGAACTATCTGGCTAATTGGCCCACATGTAATTCATGTTTTTTAATTGAGGCATTAGTGTTTTTGAGGCTGCTATAGGCACCTGCATGAACTGATTAAGTGTTCCCACTAACTTTGTTACTTTGTTGGGTAATGGAGGTGCTTGTGAATAATGTTGAAAATGTTGTCTATTGGATGGACCAGTTTCAAATCTCCATCCTTGATTTAAATTATTGTTTTGTGGGAAGTTGTTATTTTGATATTGCTCATTCTTTTGATTTCCTATATAGTCTATTTCCCCCATCAATAGAGGGAAAATCCAATTGGATGATCACCACTACAAATTTCACAAAATGAAATCTGCCTCGGTTGAGGTAGTTCATGCATTTCCTTCAGTTGTTGCGGCAACTTTGACAGTTATTTATTTAGTTCACCCACTGCCTGAGCTAATAACTTGTTTTAAGTAAGAATGACATCATTTGTACTTAATTATATGATACCATTATACCTTTGAGTGGGGTTCCTATTGTGTTGTCCTTGATAATCACTGAGAGTTATTCACTCAATGATTTCAGTTACATCTTGTGCGCTTTTGGACATCAGATAACCTCTAATAGTAGCATCTAGTAATAACTTCAATTGTTGGTGAAGTTCATTTATCAAAAATGTGTATTTACGTAAGTTCGAAAAAACTATGATTTAGACATCATCTCGGCATGGACTTATAGCTTTCCCATGCTTCACATAAAGTATATGTTATGCCTTGGAAAAACACTGCATTGGTAGTCTTTGCTCCCATGATTTTTTTATGAGGAAAGAATCTATTTAGGAACTTTTCTTCCAACAAGTTCCAATTTGTCATCATCGATATGGGTTGGTCTAAGTACCACTAATTTTCTTTTTCAATCAGTGAGTGTGTAAACAATCATAGGAATAATGTCTCTTCCTGATCTTCCAATCAGTAAGTGTGTAAACAATCATAGGAATAATGTCTATTCACCCCCCTCTAGACCATTTCTCTACTTCATATTCTCATCCAACATTATCTAAACCAACCAATACACACCTGGAAGTTGCATTCAGAGTTCTATGTTACATCAAAAAGGCTATAGCAATGGACCTCTTCTTTGTAGATGATTCTAGCCTCACTCTTATAGGTTTCACATATTCTGATTGGGGTGTTTGTCATATCACATGCAGATTCACATCCAGATTCATATTTTATCTATGGGCTAACCTCATTAGTTGGGAATGCAAAAATCAATAAGTGGTATCCATATCATCCTCTAAATCAGAGTATTGTGCTCTTGTAAATACATCATGTGAAGCTCAATGGCTTATATATTTTCTATAAGACTTATCACTCCCTCATCCTATGCAGTTACAATTTATTGTGACAACACAATAGTCATTCACATCACTTCCTACCCAGTTTTCTATGAAAGAACTAAACACATCAAAATGTATTGTCACCTTGTTTGTGGCATAATACAAGCCGTGTTCATCCACCTCCTGCCTATAGAATCCAAGAAATAATCTTATTTCCGAACATGGAATAATTAACATACATTCTAGTTTGCAGAGGGTATTAAAAATATAACGTCTATTTTTATTTAATTTTTCGCTTTAGTTTGATAACATAGTTTGTTAGAGATATAAATTTTGTTAGAAATTTTATTGGCTCTGAACACTTAATTTTAAAGTAGCAGAGTTTTTGTATTTTTTTAAAGTTTGATTAATAAAATAAAATCATTCTTATTTTTCTGCATTATAAAATACAATAATCAAAATTGACTATGTCTTAACATATATCTCATTGAAACTTTGATTTTTTATATTTGGATGGTAAGACTTCAAATGCAAATGCCTCGTTTTTGGCCTAGAGAAATATGATATAGTATCTTTGAGTGAAAAACATTGTAAGATTATTGGCTTTCTGTGTGATTTCTCATTTCTGATCAAGAGTATATATAGTACATGAGAGTCAACCTGGTTTTGCATAATTACAGGTAAATCATAATTACAAATAAATACCAAATAAAATACATATTAATACAAAATAAATAAATATTTTATCACACTCTCACAATCGAAGTAGGAGGTCGATGAACTCTTAGAGACTCAAGAAATAATCAAAGAGAACTCTAGGGAGGCCTTTGGTGAAGATATTAGCAATCTGACACCAAGAAGGAACATGAAGAACATGGGCCCATCCATGAGAAACCTTTTTCAGAACAAAGTGAATGTCCATCTCAATGTTTTTAGTATTCTGATGTTAGACAATATTATCGGATAGATAAATAGCACTAACATTGTCATAGTACGCCAGAGTATCCCAAGAAAGGGGAAAATGAAGCTCCAAGAAAAGTTTATGTAGCCAACATGATTCTTAAACCATATTAGCAATGCATCGCTCAGCCTCTACACTGGAACGAGAGAGCATTGGTTTTCATTTGGAAGGCTATGAAATTCGGTTAACACCAAGAAAAACACAATAGAGATGCAAATCATATTGTAAGGTGCCCTGAACATAACGCATGATGCATTTTAATGCAAGCATGTGCTTGGTGCATGAAGCATACATGTGAAGACACACCTGTTGGACAACATAAGAGATGTCAAGATGGGTAAATGTGAGATATTGAAATCACTAATAACACTCTGATATAATGCAGGATTATCATATGAGGTGCCATTAGAGGTACTGAGCTTCTTCTTGGTTTCAACTAGAGTATCGTAAGGTTTGCATGAGGCCATGTCGGCTCGAGCAATAATGTCATTGGTGTAGGTACTCTGACTAAGAAAAAGACAATTTGCATGGTTAATTACTTCAATACAAAGAAAATAGTGCAGCAGTCCGAAATCCTTCATAGAAAATTCGGAGGCAAGAAACTCCATGATAGATTTGTGTAGGCATGAGAGGAACTGATAAGGATAATGTCTTCAACATAATGTAAAATGTACGCCATGTTAGAGCCATAACGATAGATAAAGAGAGAGTGATCTGAGGTGTTGTGCTTAAAGCCAATGATGGAGACATAGTCAGCGAAATGCTGGTACCAGACACAGGGCACTTGCTTTAAACCATAGAGATATTTCTGTAAGTGACACATATAATCTTGGTGATGAGGATCATGGAAGCCCAATGGCTTACACATATAGACAATTTCATGAAAATCACCATGTAGAAAGGCATTTTGAACATATAACTAATGAACGGGCCAGGACTTGGAGAGAGCAATGGTAAGAATAGTGTGAATGGTCGCAGGTTTCACCACAAGGCTGAAAGTCTCATCACAATCCACTCTTACACTTTGAGACCTGCCATCACCTACAATACGAGCTTTGTAATGCTCGAAACATCCATTATGTTTCTTTTTATACCTGAAAACCCATATACAACGAATAATGTTAACATCATAAGGTCAAGGGACTAAATTCCATGTATTATTTCTAATAAGAACATTAATTCATATTGCATTATAGATTTCCAATTTGAGTCAGAAAAGGAAAGTTTATGGTTTTTGGGAAGAAGGGAGATGGTCAGATCATTAATGGTAAGAGACGGATTAAAGAGTTTCCTAGGTTTGTAAATTCCTTTCATGCTACGAGTAGCCATAATCTGAGTAGGATGTGCGGGTTGGACTAGAGGTGTTGGTGAGCAAGATGTACCCATGTGATTCGATGAGGAGGAGAATGGGTTGGTGATATATGGTGAGGACTAGGTATAGGTGATTGTCTAAGAGGGTTATCTGGTGGAGACTCTAAAGATAGGTGAGCCCAATTATGTATAAGAGAAGGTGTAAAGCATAAGTGAAATAGTTGTATGTAGGGGCAGGTGTGGAGGATAGGTGGGCAAAGGGAAACTGAGTCTCATTAAAGATGACATACCATGAGATGGTGATTTTTCTTTGCAACAAAGCAAAACATTTATAACCTTTATGATTAAGGAGATACCCTAAGAAAACATACAGAGTCGAGCGAGGTTGAAATTTGTTAATAGTAGTGGAGGGAAACAATGGATAACAAAGACAAACAAAGATGCAAAGATGTATGTAAGAGGAATCACGAAGTTATAGAAGTTGGATATGAGAGAGTTTAGACATAGTTTTATGGGGAAAATGTTAAGATATATAGCCATTTGAAGTGCATGATGCCAAAATAAGGGAGGAACGGATGCATGAGCGAGAACAATGTGAATCATGTTATTAATGGTGCATATTTTTTTGTTTTGCCTTTCCTTTTTGTGATGAAGCGTGAGGGCAAGAGAAGCGAAAAATGAGACCATTATGAAAAGATATATGGTCATATTTTCATCCATTATCACATTGAAAACATTTGATAGTTTGATAAAATTGTGTGCAAATTTGAATCGAGAGAGAAGTGAACATTTCAAAAATTTGAGATTTATTTGTTAGAAGAAACATCCACAAAAAATAAAATAAAAATATCCAAAAATAAAGCATATTAACGATGACCAGCTGAACTCAAAACAGATAATGTTCGTAAATCACTATGAAAATATCAAACATAATTGCAGTAACATTATTAGATGAAACAAAAGGAAACCTAACATGTTTGCCAAGCACACAGGAATTGTGAACTGCCATAGAATTTAAAGGTTTCTAACTTATGAACAGACTACAAAGATGAAGAAATGGGATGTCCAAGACGGATGTGCCAGAGACTATAAGAAAAACTAGCAAACGAGTAGGAAATAATCACTGAATAGATATTTCCATGGCTATCCCATCTTATTAGTGGAATCCCCTTCTGAAATTCATTCACCAAAACACCAAACGGATCAAAAGAAACATAAAAGTTATTGTCAATAGTGAGTTGTTACACAAAAATCAAAATTTTGACGATTTGTATTGTGTGCAAAACATGGGTAGGGTTTAACGGCTTATGTTTATGGGAGGTGGGTAAGGTTGTGTGTCCAGAGCCCTGAATTGGAATGCCTTGCCTGAGACCAACAAACAATTTCTAATTTTAGTGACTCAAATTAGAATAAGACGAGCTATTACCTTGTGATGCCGCTATGCGGGAAGAGGCACCTGTGTCAGTTGGGTGAGAACATGGAGTAGAAAACAGTCTAGAGGAGGGTGAATAGACCCAAAAAATAATTTTTACTGATTTTCCAGAAATAGAATATAATATTTTTTAAAATTGCGTGCAGAAGGTTTAAAAACGAAAATATGAAGATTATACTTTTACTGGAACTTGATCATGTTAACACTAAATTAATTCACAAATATCAAAGATAGTTTCATGAAGATACACAAAGGTAATTAATTAATTCAGTTGTATACTTCACAAGGTGTGTTTATACAAAGGTTAAATTTCAATGAATTCTAACCTTGACGATTTCTCAGAATTTAATCACCAGTAAAGCTCTAATAGGCACCAATTCTATAAAAAAAAAACCTAACCTTACGTAATAAATCACTACCAATTGGATAAACAATAAACTACACCGAGAACTAAAAACCCTAAGTATGTTACAAATCTCTTTTATTTTACCACCTTCCCGGAGTTCACTCTCCGGGGAATTTTTATTAGTGATATCGTTGGCAATCGTAAAAAGACAATTCCCCTTTAATATAGCTATTTATGTAATATACTACAAAAATTAAATGCAAGAGTGAGAGATAGAGAGTACATCGGGATTTATAGTGCTTCGTTGTTCATCCTCGTTTTGCCTACTGCACTCTTCAATGGTTTCTCATTGAAACATATTGCGTTCCTTGTTATTTTGACAAATATTGCAGGAGGTCATACAATCACTAATCCACAATAATGTTGAGAAAAATAAATCTCCTATCTGGGTCTTGACTTGTATACAACATAATGCCAAACTCTTATGCGTAATCTTTACTCGATCACGCTTCTTAAATCTTCTAACTTCACCAATCTGCTTTAAGCCTTCGTATGTAGCAATCACCCATTGATCCTACTGATTCCTTGAGCGATAAATTGTCTGAAGATTTGAGAGTAGCTCCACCTTGTTCGTAGACTTCCACACAGTCACTACCAAGGTAATATAGAGAGACAAACGTCCTTCTTTTCACATGAATTTGTCACACTAATGACAACTATCTTAATCTTGAAAGCTACCTTAAAATCTCAACCAAAACTTCAAGAACGATTAGTTTCAAGACAACGTCTCCCTCAATCAATTATAAATATCTCATGACCAAGATATGAAATCAAACTAAAGGTTGACGATGCAAGAATTTTGTTGTAAAAGTTTTTGAACTTTAACATAATCACAATGCAAAAAAAGTTGTAAAGTTGTATACAATTGTGTTTGTAAAATGATGACAAAAATATTTTATATGTGTTTGACACTAAGCACGAGAATGAATGGAAAAAGTTAGTTAGATTCGAATCAAGAGTATTTCATGATTTGATTCAAATGAAGAAGTGAAGTAGAACATGAAAGCAAAATGATTTTGATCTATTTTTCATCTGATTCAAATCAAGAACAAAGTCTGATTTGAGTCAAAAAGCTCGTGATTCAAATTAAGTGTAAACACTAATTCAAATCGATTTAAATATAGTTAAAAGAGAAACATAGAAAAAAATGTCTGATTAGAATTAAGTGTAAATTCTTATTTGAATAAAATGAAGTAGGTGTAACCCAGATAAATTTGATTAAAATCAAGTTTAAAGTCTAATTCGAATAAAAAACTGCCTAATTAGAATGAAGTTAAAAATTTTATTCAAATTATAGTGCTTTAAAATTTAGGTTTGCCTCTATTCAATTTGATTTGGATTAGGATATATATATGATTCGAATCATGTACATAAAATCTCAACTTTTTATGATTTTCAAAATTCTTTGATATTTTTCTTTCCACCTAACTTGAACGAATAACACACATGGTTCTTATTCCATTGACTTGTGCAATTGACTAAAAGCATCATGATCAAGCTTGTTATGAATAGAATGCCTTGAAACAAAATATAAACGGTTTCTTTATATTCAAGAAACACACAATGGTTAAGGTTAACAAAGAAAACAAGCAAGAAAAACAAGAAAAAACAACAAGGATTGGTTACAAACTGCTATTTTTTCCTTTGTCTATCAAACAAGATTACAAGTATACAAGAATAATAAATAACCTCTCTCTCTTGAATTAGGATTTTATCTTCCTATTTTTCCTTATGCCAAGATGAGAGACTAGCATGCTATTTATAAGAGAAATAGCACACTAACCTAATGGTTTTTTTTAACAATTACCCATTACAAGCAAACTTAAGGTACAAGCAAACTTAGACAAATGAGCTTACAAGCAAGACACAATTTAACATGCTAACAAACCTAGAAATATTGACTAATGCATGTTAGAACAAACTTCGACTACAACATGCATTACTCTGACAGCAGTATGTGAACAGACTTCGACCTCATGCTTAATTCCATACTAGAGTTCGATCAAGTATCTCACAAATCTCTACCTTGGATCTAACTCTATAACACCAAGAAACTAGCTTTCTTCATGCAGCTTTATCAACTGCATACAGTGAAAAAACTTGCAACTGGGCAACATATTGGTGATCATATCAGCAGCATTATGATCTGTCAAAACCTTTAGCACTTGGACTTCTCCATACTCGATTACCCCTCTGATGAAATGCAGCCTCACATTAATATGCTTAGTTCGCTCATGATAGGCTGAATTCTTCAACAGGTGTATTGCACTTTGATTATCACATTTAATAGTGATAACTCGACCTTGAAGTTTCAGCTCCTTTGCAAAACCTTCAAGCCACAATGCTTCCTTCACAACTTCAGTTAGGGCGATATATTCCGTTTCAGTGGTTGATAAGGCAACGACCTTCTAAAGTGTTACTTTCCAACTGATTGTTATCTTAAACATAGTGAACATATATCCAGAAATATATTTTCTGGAATCCATACAACCTGCATAATCAGAGTCGACATATCTTTCAATTGTTGTTTTACCCCATAAGCGTATTATAGGAATATTAAAGAAAATACATCAGAGTTTTCAAAACATGTAGGATGTCACATAGACATTTTTCTCATTCAATGAAGTATCAAGTCACTTCATGCTTTCCACAATATTTCAACAAGGTCATTCAATAAAACAGCAGAATAAAATCAATATTTAAACATAATCCCCACAACCGGTGGCCATACATCATTAATCCAACAGATAAAAGATACGTAACAATTAATCAAGAAAATAAGCAAAATATAATGTAATCATGTCATCCCATGTTACGTATCAGAGCAACTCCTAGGACTCGATCAAATAGGAACACACTCCAAGCACTACTCAGGTACCTGGTCATCTGCACTCCCCAAGGAGCACAGACGCAACAAATAGAAAAGGGGTGAGAACTACATTCAATAAATAAGCGGTGAAATACACATGCCAAGGAGTAGTTACACACCACACATACAATCATACACATACAATACATATACACGTGCCACCTCAATCACTTAACATTAATAGCCCATATCAAATACAAATATGAAATGTAACTCACTGACTCGACATAATGCATGTGGTACCAACACAAATACATACGGTTCATCCTAGAACCCGATTCCCGTCGAAATCTGGATAAGTCGTATACGTTCCTCTGAACTATAACTTATCTCCAGAACGACTTCCACATGAAGTCCGGATGAAACTAGGCACCCATCATGGATTCCCACCTAGCCATCCCCACAAGACACATGACATGAAATGCATGATAACACAATTATGCAAATATAATAATTTCAAGCATAATTAACGATCATCAACAATCCACACGAGTCATCCGCTCACCGTAATCCTCTCGGGAATTACCATAATCGTACAAGATTGTCCACATCCGACAATCATGGCTCACACTCATCAAAACACACCCCTAAGGGCATACTCATATAATTCCACATTCTCCCGATTTAATTCATTACAAACATTTCCTAAGTTCATTTAGTCCTATTAATCCTACCGAGTCACGGGAATGTGTTCCAAGCGAACACTGGACAGGAATTACCAAAAATTGGGGAAAAGTCACCCTAGGCTGCCCATACGCGTACCAACATGGTCCATACGTGTAATGTTTGTTGTCATACGCGTATCAACCCTACCTTACGCGTACGACCAGAGGCTTCTACCTCCCAAAACCCATCAGAGTCACCCCTTACGCATATGACTACCCCCATACGTGTACCGTACGCTATTACCAAATGGTCGTGCTGGCACTAGGGACAGGGCACGTCTGTTACGCGTACAGCCCCTTGGGAAGTCCCCCATATGCGTATTGACACCTCCAATATGCGTATGACCAGCAGATTTGTCAAAAACTCATATCTCATCATTCTCACGAGTTTCTACTCAAGATTCATCATTCTATCTTCCTATTCATCCTCAAACTCAGATTTTAATCAATTCCAATGAATCTTATCTTCTATTCTTTCAAGATTCTAGTTATTAGATCTAGTTTCGATTACGGTTAAACCCTTAGTTTTCAGATCTGTTAATCCACAGTATTCTATCACAGCTTCAGGGAATTTCCACACGAATTTTCATATTCGTACCAGAATCATACGTACAACATCATACAATGATCATTCAACAATAACAGCAATCACAAGGAAATCATAATATCACAAAAATCAATAAAAAGGTAAGAACATACAAAATTCCTACGAGAGAAAGGACCTCTCACTACCCTCTCTTGTTAAATCACTCATATTGAAATTCATTCTCCCCCCTTACCTTGGATTGAAGCTTTTCCTTAACAACAATGGAGAATTGGTTCTTTTTGCCCTAGCTCTCCTTTCTCTGCCTTTTTCCTCTTTACGTGTTAACTGACTAATTCCTCCATTAACTCTCTCTTAACCCCTTAATCAGGTTTTAATTCATTTAATCCAATTAATAATAATAATAATAATACCATTACTAATAATAATAATAATAATAATAATAATAATAATAATAATAATAATAATAATAATAATAATATTAATATTAATAATAATAATAATACCATTACTAATAGTAATAATAATAATCATAACTACCATACTATTAATATTATTATCAATAATAATTAAATAATAAAATCAATAACTATAGTATTCTTATTATTGTTATTAAATTATTCCTTATTCTAGGTCCACATTACCCCAACTAAGGTTAGCTCTCCCTCTCGCTCCTAACCTCATACCCTTAACAAAGACATCACAACAATCACACAACACCACAAAATATAAAATGACTAAATAATTTAAATGGGGTGTTACAATCTTCACCCAAGGCTCCATCATAAATTAAGACTCTATTCAGAGACCCATTTATGTATCTTAGAATCTACTTTAATGCTTTCCAGTGAGCCTTTCTAGGATTCTCCATGTACCTGCTTACAAGACTTACTGCATATGCAATGTCGGGTCTAGTACAGACCATAACATACATCAAAGAACCCACTATATTAGCATATGGAATGCTATTCATATAAGCTCTTTCGACATCAGTACTGGGACACTAATCTATACTCAACTTGAATTGAGGGTTTGTCGGAGTCACAACAGGCTTTGAATTTGACATACCAAACTTTTTTAGAATCTTCCGTAGGTATGTGTTGGCTCATAATTTTCGACGCTAATCGAGACCGGAGCTATCTTACGTCAAAATTATCAATACTTGGTATGTAAGAGGTTTCGACCCAATCAAGGAAAGCTTCAAGTCGAAGAAAGATGGACCAAGGTGCCAAAAAAAACGCTAAGTGTTGGAAAATGCTCGACGAAGACCATGCTAAGGAAAACACGAAGACGGTTTCGCCAAGTTGGAGGGAATTACCAAATATTCAAAATTCAAATCAAGCAAAAGAGAACGTGTGAGCGGTTGGAATAGCAAAGAAGCGCCAAAAGAGCATGTTAAGAAGTCTCAACTGCCATGTAGTAGTTATTCTATAGCACTATAAATAGGTGTAAATTTTATGTAATAAAGGTGTTCATTCATTTCTGTACTAGTTCATACAACTCAAAGTACCCGCGTGTAGAGAAACGAGTTTAACGAGAATGTACGTGATACAACACCAAATCTTTTTCTATCAATGCAATTTACTTGCCTTTATCATTTACTGGCTATTGTTAACTTTTAGATTTTACATTTAAACTGTCCTTTTATAACCTTTATGCACCTTTACTTTCCAACGACCCCCTAGTCGAATGCGGAGTTTTGATTAGAGTTATTTTCCAAGCAATTTACTTACTTGCATTTTTATCTTCAAAAGTCATTTATTTCTCAAAGGAATTATAGTCGAACGTGGAGTTTGGCGGTAGTCTCTTCGCCTTTAAGTTACAACTTTTATTTCACAGCCTTTACTTTCGATTTTACTTTTCAAAGCCTTTACTTTTCAAAGCCTTTGTTTTCGACTTTGCTTTTTAAAGCCTTTACGTCACCATAATTTACATTCTTGACCGTTTTACATACTTAGCACATGTTCTAGGATTTAGTATGGTCGGTCCTGCAAGTTAAGTCAATTGCATCTTGAATTGATATACCAGCGGTTGTTTACCAAAACTCACAGTAAACAAATTGGCACACTTGGTGGGGCCCAGTGCTAAACAATTTTGAGTTTTTGGCGAATACTTCATTGTATGTTATTAAGGAGTGGAAAGTTAGCCACAACACACAAAGAAGTACCCAAAAAGAGATACACTAAAAGAATGGCCACAAGTGTTAATCAACAAGTTGATCTTCAAGGAAGCATTTCAAATGTTTAGTCAAGTATGAGGTCTCAGAATTCACCATACCTAGTCTCTTCGACAGGAGGACAAACACCACCACCTATGGTTGGGTATAAACAAATGCAGCCTATCACTAGTCTAGGATCAACGTGTATACGAATGTACACCTAACCTGTGTTGGAATATATAGGACCACAAAGTCCTAATTCTCCAACACCTCCGGGAAGTTCCGTATATAGACAAATTCCTCCTCCAGAATTTTCACAACCATTGTTAAGGAATCAACCATATGGTATGCCTACAGTAATAATGCAGAGTTTGCAAAATGCTCCACCCATATTTTCAGAAAATGTGACGTTTTCGCTAGCACAAGGATCTGGGTCAGGTGGTCGAAATAGCCAAAGTTTAGGTGTTGGTTATTCTGCGCAAGTGCCCAGTCTTACAACTACGTCGATAAACTGTTTAAAGAAACAAATGGATGAAAGTAATATGCAAATGGTACACACACTGTCTTAGACCATGGGGGAAATCTTCCAACCCTTAATTCAGAATACCACTCAAACTAATCAACAGGTGGCGACACAATTAGCCCGTATGGCGGATTTTTTGGGAGTACCAGCATGTGAGCAAAGACCAGAAGTCATCGAAAACATTCCACGATATCAGCAACAGAATGTTCACGGGGCAAATATGGAGGGTCAAGGGATTGACGAACCAAGAAGAAATCAGGTACTAGTTCATATAGAAGAAGGACCAGAAGTGGTCATGGTGAACTGGAATCAGAACGCTGACCAAGTACTTAGACAAGTTCGACGCCATGATGTAGCAGAAGAGAATAACCTTGCAGCAATGGTCGAAAGGATAATGATCATAAATGGTGCAAACTTTGGCTTTACCAGGCCAAATTATAGTTCACCTATAGTGGATTATATTTTGCAGGCTGAATTACCTCCAAGGACGAAAGTCCCAAAATTTAGTAAGTTTGCAGGAGACACTACTGAGTCAACCGTCGAACACGTGTCTAGATATATGATCAAAGCAGGAAAGACAGCGGGAGACGAAAGTCTAAGGATCAAATACTTCCCAAGTTCTCTCACAAAGAACGCCTTTACTTGGTTTACTACGTTACCTTCTAACTCAATTTATAATTGGGCCCAGTTGGAAAGGTTATTTCATGAACAGTTATACATGGGACAAACCAATATTAGTTTGAAAGAATTGGCTAGTATCAAACGTAAAGTTGCAGAGCCAATCAACGACTACTTGAATAGGTTTCGACTTCTCAAAGCCAGGTGCTTTACCCAAGTACCAGGACACGAATTGGTCGAAATGGCTGCAGGGGGTCTAGATTATTCCATTAGGAAAAAATTAGATACCTAATATCTAAGAGATATGGTACAGCTGGCCGACCGAGTTCGCCGCTTGGAAAGGTTGAAAGAAGAGAATGCTAGGTTTAGTAAGAGCAAGAAAGTAGCCTTTGTCGAATGTAACGAAGATGTCGAAAACATGTGTGATGAAACACTTTATTTCGACGAAAATGAGGTAGACGTCACTGAACTAAAGCAAGGTCCACCTTATGCCCATAAAGTTTTAGCCCCTTCAAATGGGAAAAATCCCACTGAGTCTAATGATAAGTTTCCTAAAAGAACATATACTTTTGACGTTACTAAGTGTGACGAAATCTTTGACTTGTTAGTTAAGGATGGATAAATAATAGTACATGTTGGTGCTAAAGTACCTCCTTTAGAACAAAGAAAGAAAAGAGGTTTTTGTAAGTACCATAATTTCTTGGGTCATAAGACTTCTCAATGTTTTCTTTTCAGGGATTTGGTGCAGAACGCCATCCAAGAAGGAAGGGTGAAGTTTGGAGACAAGGGAAAGACTCAAATGAAAATTGATTCTAATCCATTGCAAAATATGGAAGCCAACTACATAGAACTTGAAGTTTAGATGGTCGAAGCCATTGAGAAGTCTCCTATCAGTATGGTAGGACTTACTAAGAACTTCTCCCTAACAACTGAAATGGATAAGGCGACTGAAGGTTGTGATAGTGCTGAAAGAGTTAATGATCATAGTTTGATGCTGGTGACCAAGAAGACCGCTGAAGAATTCATTCAATTCGACAACACTACTAAAGAATCAGACGTGGTAGGAGGAGTATTGGGACGAAACACCACTAAGGGTGTCAATGTAGTCGAAGTTGGCGAAGAGTCTGATAATAGCATTGATAGTGTCAGTACCAACGAAGCGGTAGGCAGAAGTGTTCCCAACACACAAACAATCAAGAAGTTGGAGTGCATGCTGATGATAAGAGAAATGACTGAAGTGGACGGTTATTTATTGGAAAATTGGATATGCTTGGCAGCAGAACGATATTTCAAGAATTCTCATGACGTCGAGAGTTTTAATGTCAAAGATCTAAGTTCAGTTGGGAATTATAAGGATGGTGAGAACTTAGAAACTCAGTTGTCCAAGATGAAGCTCGAAGATGATGTCAACATCAACATGGTCGAGATTAACAACCAAAAAATTAAGGAATTAGTTGGAGCGGAAAGGACAGAAGAACCTAACAAAATGGCGTACCCTGAACAAGAAGAAAACATTGTTAATTTTTTGTACCGTTGTCAGAAAAATGGATCAGGAGTAATGCTATGCCCCAGATGCAGTGCTATTTTCGATGAGAAGGCTGCTCGAGAGTTAGAGGAGGTTAAGGAAACCAATGAAGGCTGGGGGCAGAAAAAGAGTCAAGGCCCTAAAAATATGGATCCCAAAAAACATTTAGTAGGGGTAAAAACTCCAGCAAAACACAGTACATTCAAGCTAGTGGATAATGTACCTACAGGAAAATGGGTTAAACCTGTCGAAGGACAGGGATGTAAAAAGTGGAGGAAGTTTGATGTAGAAAGAGGCTCTTCGTTTGAGTATCTCAAAGAGAACCATACTACTAACAAATCAACGTATGTCTCTGCGAATTACAAAGGGAAGAATCATATGACGAGATCTCAATGGCAAAGGGAGCAACACAGGCAAAAAGATGCTAGGGAAACCTAGAGTTTAAAGCAGGGGGAGTCCAGTACGAACAATGGCAATCAAGGTGAAGTCACTGAGAAAACGTCTATAAAGAGGAGGTTGTTTGGGGATCAGAACAATGAGCCAGTTGGTCTAGTCGAAGATGATGAGAATATGACCGACAATTTTGATAGTGAATCCACTGCCTCTTTTGATATTATAGTAAACGTGGTGTCCATCATGCCTAGAGAATTCAACCAGGTTACAGAAGTAGAAGACATAGACCAGAATGCTGAATTAGAGATGATGGCACACAAGCCTGTATGCTATTACATAATGAATAATGGGTGTGTCGAAGAAAAAATGCTTTCTTTGAGCATCCTACAGAGGAGATGAAGAATCACTTAAAACCTTTTTACATCACCGGAAAAGTAAAAAATGTGCCCATCAATAAAATACTGATAGATTGTGGTGCGACGGTGAATCTGATGCCTTGATCGTTATTAAGTAAGATTGGGAAGGGTGACGATGATACAAAACCCCACAACATGGTCCTATCCAACTATGAGGGAAAAGTAGGCTCGACTTTAGGAGTAATCCAAGTTAACCTCACAGTGGGAAGAGAATGGATTCACGGTGTAGGTGATGCGCCATCTTTAATGCACCAGAGGATTGGTATTTGGCGGCCAGACGGAATTGTTGAAAACATTGAAGCTGATCAAGGATATTTCAAAATCCCTGTTAATTATGTCGATGGGAACCAATTTGATAAGCATCCTCACCAAGTTAGCAACTCAAAAAGAACAACCACAACCTACTGCTATTGTTCACGTAGCAGCCAGTTCCTCATGTATAACTCATGAACCCTCGTCTACAACTGTTGTTCATGCTGAAACCTACCCCACAAATCAGGTTATTATTCCTCCTACCCCTGCTCATACTCCAATGCGCAACTCTGCATCTTTTTCTACAACCCTACCACAACATGCTGTAACAACAATCATGAGAACCATTGCTCCACCTCCACCATCTTACTACCCGCCGCATTTTACCTATCCTACCCCTTTTACACCCACGCAAAACTATAATATCCCCATGTTTTCCTAATTCTCATACCCTCACATGCCACAAATTCCACCATTACCCCTTTTTAGAACTCCCAAATTAGAACTTGCTGTGTTTGATGGTTCTAACCCATTGGATTGGTTATTTCAAGTTGAACAATTTTTTTAATTTTTATCAATTGTCACTAAAGAATAAATCATCCTTAATTGCTTTTACATGAAAGGTGAAGCTTTGGGCTAGTTTAAATGGATGCATCAAAACCAAATGTTGACAGATTGGTTTGGCTTTACTAAAGCATTAGAATTATGTTTTGGCCCTTCAACTTATGACAATCATCAAGCAGAATTGTTCAAGTTAAAACAAGATGGGTCTGTAGTGGATTATCAAGCTCAATTTGAGAAGTTAGGTAATCAAGTAGTCAATTTACCTCAAGAGTCTATTTTAAATTGTTTCATTTCTGGTTTATCTCTGGAAATACGCAATGAAATGACAACCCATCGTCCAACTTCCATTCCCCAAGCTACTGGCCTTGCAAAACTTATCGAATATAAACTCAAAGATGCCAAGCCAAAATTCTCCAAACCCTTTAACCAAGCTTACATCATACCTAATTCCACCACACCCATGCCTCAAACATCTAAAATGCTTCAACCACCTCCTTACCAAATCACCCTAAACGCCACTACTTCCAACAACCCTATCTCTACAAAACTATCCATTAAACGTTTATCCCAAGCTCAATTATAATAACGACGAGCTCAGGGCCTGTGATTTAATTGCGATGAAAAATTTACAGTTGGTCACAAGTGTTCTTCCAGCAGATTTTTATTACTTTTGGCTGACGAAGAAGCATTGGAGCAGTAAGGTACTATCCAAGACAGTAGTGAAATTGAAATTGAACCAGTTTCACCACAAATACTAAAATTCTAAGGCCTCATTAAGGACTTTCTGTTATGGTTTTAGTCGATACTGGCAATACTCACAACATCATGCAACCTCGCATTGCTCAACATCTGAACCTACCAACTAAGCACATCCCTCAATTCTCAATTATGGTGGGAAATGGGTCCCAATTACAATGTGAAGGGATTTACAACAATGTTCCAATTGTCCTCCAAACAAAACCCTTCAACCTCTCATTCTACCTTTTACTTATCTAAGGCACTGGTGTTGTTCTCGGCATGGCTTGATTAAGAACAGTTGGCCTCATCCAGGATGACTTTTCAATATCCTCCATCACTTTCCAACACAACAAAACCTCCATGACGTTGAAAGGATATCCAACCACACACCCTTCTTATACCTTATTTCATCAACTTAAACATCTCATACATACTAAGTCCATAACCTAACTCCACCTAATGACCTTACATCCCATAGACTCTACATCCCCCATGTCCCCCTCATACCCTCCACCTTAGAAACATTATCTTCAACTCTTCATCTTGACATTTATACACTTCTTAATAAATACCCAGTCATCTTTCAACCCCCTTGTGGACTCCCATTAGCCAGACCCCATTATCATCGTATACCGTTACTACCTAATACACCTCCTATCAATGTTAAGCCTTACTGTTACCCCCACTCATAAAAAAAATGCAATGACTGACATCATACAGGATATGTTACACAAAGGTATCATCACCCCTAGTACCAACCCCTTTTCTTCTCCAGTTCTACTAGTAACAAAAAAAGGATGGGACTTGGCATTTTTGTATGGACTACAGAGCTCTTAATGTCGTGACAATTAAGGACAAATTTCCAATACCTATAATTGATGAATTGTTGGACGAATTAGGGTCTGCAAAAATCTTTACCAAGATAGATCTACGCTCTGGCTATCACCAGATACGTGTTGCATCATAAAAACACTCATAAAATAGCTTTCTGAATGTTCGATGGGCACTACGAGTTCCTCGTAATGCCTTTTGGGCTCACTAACGCCCCTTCCACTTTTCAGTCTGTTATGAATGACTTTTTACGACCATACTTACGCAAGTTTGTATTGGTTTTTTTATGACATTTTAATTTATAGTCCTGACTTTAGTGACCATTTAACTCATTTGCAGGTTGTTTTTGATCTTTTGTAATCTCATTGTGTTGTTGTCGAACTGTCTAAGTGTGTTTTTGCAGTGACTAGAGTTGATTACTTGGGGCATGTTATCTCTGTTGGTTGTGTTGAACCAGATCTAGAAAAGATTCAGGCTATTTTGGATTGGCCTGAACCTCGTTCCCTCACGAAACTCAAAGATTTTTTAGGGCTCACAGGATTTTATCGACGATTTGTAAGAAATTATGCCACTCTCGGTGCTCCCCTCACCGATCTGTTACGTTCTACTAAGTTTACATGGAGTACAGAGGCTAGCTTGGCCTTTACAGAGTTAAAGAAAACTATGACTAAAATGCTGGTATTAACATTGTCGGACTTTAAAAAAAAAATTAATCTAGAAACGGATGCTTTTGGCGTTGCCATCGGTGTTGTCTTGTCTCAAGACGGACATCCTCTAGCCTCCTTCAGCAAGAAATCGAATCCTCGAATGCACAACTTCCTTCTATGTACGCGAGATGTACGCCATCACCGAATCCATCAAGAAATGGCGACAATACTTGATCGACCAACACTTCAATATCTACACAAATCAGAAAAGTTTGAGAAACTTATTATGGCAAAAGATTCAGACACTAGAGCAACAAAAGTGGGATTCTAAGATATAAGGATTCAACTTTGAGATATTTTACAAACCTAGACGTTCAAATCTGGTCGCACATGCTCTCAGCATAAAGTATAGTGAGACTGATCCATTGCTCCTAACAATCTCTTCTCTAGTACCAAAAATTATCACACAACTCCATTCGTTTTATACAAAAGACAAAATAAGCCAGCAGTTAGTTTTAAACCTAAAGTCAACAACCAACGAGAAAAATGCTTACAAGTTCTCAAATGACTTGTTGTATTTTATGGATAAACTTTTCATACTTGAGCTGCCTGATCTTAGACAAGCACTTCCATGAGTTCTACAACACACCAACTGCCAGACATTCTGGCGTTAAACCAACAGTTGCACGATATGTCGCTTTCTTCTCTTCGGTAGGCCTTTACGCAGATGTCAAAATCTTTGTTAAAAACTGCATAACTTGCCAATATAACAAGAATTAGACACAGAAAAAAAAGGGTTTACTCCAACCTTTACCTACGCCTACTCAAGTCTAGGAGGACCTCAACATGAACTTCATTACGCACCTTCCTAACTCCTTTGGCCATACAGTCATTTGGGTGATCTGTAATCGCCTCACCAAATATGCGCATTTTGTTGCCCTCCTAACTAAGTTCTTTGCTCAGGATCTGCCTTTACGTTTCTCTGTTGAAATCTTCAAACTCCATGGTATTCCAAAGTCTATCGTATCAGATCGAGATCCTCTTTTTCTTAATACCTTTTGGAAGGAATTTTTCAAAACACAAGGTACAATACTCAGATATAGTTCAGCATATCATCTAGAAATGGATGAACAAACAGAGGTTGTTAACCGTGGTCTAGAAACTTACCTCTGATACTTCACAAGTGATCAACCATGTCGATGGTACAAGTTCATGCATTTAACTGAGTTATGGTACAACATTTCGTTCCATTATACTATTCAAATGACTCCTTTTCGAGCCCTATATGGACTTTCCCTTTCATCCATTTTGAATTTGATTTTTGAATATGTTTTGATTGCATTATTAGAAGACACCTTGCAAACCAGAGAAACCATCATATCTCAGTTAAAACAGAACTTAACAAAAAGCAAGGAGCAACTGGAAAGTCATGCAAACAAGAAAGTGTTAGATTTCACCTTCAACGTGGGAGATCTTGTCCTTTTTCAACTTCAAACCTATCGGCAGCAAACAATGGCACGCATGACTTCTCATAAGCTAGCCAAATTATTTTTCAGTCTGTTCAGTGTAACAACACATGTTGGTGAGGTAGCTTACGACCTTACTATGGTTCTTTTGCTCACACTGATTTCTCAAAATTTTTTAAAGAATGAAGAAATTTTGTAAAGAAGTTGCAGCAAGCAGAACCAAGTTCTGAAGCCTTAGGTGTTTTGAACTTGGACTCAAATGAACTGAAAAGTGCAGGACATGCAAGTACCCAAGCAAAGAAAAATGAAACCACTTTATCAATTACACCATTTATAGCTCAAACTAGAAACTTCACCTTATTTCCCCAAAATACCCCCACTGACCCACTTGTATTGGATAACCTATCCCATCTAACGGATCCTTTTTATCCAACAGACTGCCAAACCGACATGTCATTTACTTGCGACATGAAGCCAACTCATATCCCACTTCCTCATAGGATCTACTTTTCAACGCATGAAACTTTTAGTCAACATCTCCCTAACAGTTTAAATTCCCCCACTAAATCCTTGGGAAATCAGACGCATGCTTCTCTTAAGTCACCATTACCTTTTGTCATACCCTCATTTTCACCTTTAGCCTTTCACACCCTGTGTTCTTCATATCATACATCTTTCTATTGCATATCGAGCATATGGGTTCACAAGGTGAGGATTGGGTCGGTTCGTTGTTTTCCGCTCCAAATAAGATAAATTGCCTACCATAAGCTACTTTGAATAAAAGGTTCATCATCTAAGGTTTGGTTCAAGTTGGAAAGTCTACTCATGTACATTCCTTCAAGGAGAAGTTATTTGAATATTCAAGATCAATATTCCTAATGAACATGAAGTGCAAAGCCTAATTCAAGATTTCTTCATCCAACTTTGGTTCAAATTCTATGTTCAAGTGGAATTCAAATTTGTAAGGCATAAGTCAAGATCACAAGTTCATAATTCAAGACTTCATTCATTTCAAATTCAATGGCATAAGGGAGATCCATCTTTCCAAATTCAAGATTCATGAATTCAAGATTAGATTCAAGAATATTACAAAGGGAAATTTCATGACATTGCAAGAATGTCACATTTGTTACAAAGTTTCTAACTCTAAGTAATGCTTAGAAAATTAAGCTACTTCTAATCTTAATTCAAGTTTCTAATCAACTTTATGCTATGGTACCCTTCATGCCCCATCAAGTCCACATGTTCTTCATTATGCTTACAAACATCCAAGGAAAATAATTAAGATACAACTTAACATTGGAACATGTCAAGATCAAGACTATGCATGTTTAGTCATGGGCATTTTTAATGTGATCCAAAACAGTCCCATGCAAGAAGTAACAAATTGCCTCATAACCAAACAATTCATGTCACAAAACCAAAGGAATAAACTCATGATGATGCATCTACACATCAAATATCAGAATTTTAAAATTTTGTCAAAGTTAGTAACATTGACCACAGGGGCAGTCCAAGTACAAGCCAACAAATAGGTACAAGATTTGATGGCAATACAAGGTGCAACAGAAAAAAGACAGGCTAGGCAAATGTAGCAACAAAAATACAGCAAGGCAACACACATGAAAATGGAAAGAAAGAGAGTGACATCAAGAAAGTGGTAAGAGACATTTCTCAATGAAAGAATTTGAATCTTTGAAACAAGTGGAAACCCTAATGTGCTGAGCTTAAAAGGGGAGGGAGAAAAAACAAGAGAACTATAAAAAATCAGAAAAAAGAGATTGAGAAAAAAAAGAAACATTGAGAACATCATCAAGAAAAGAGATTGAGAAAGAAAAAACCATTGAGAGAACAAGAGAGTGTTAGAAAACCAGAAGAAGAAGGTGAATCATAGAGCACATCCAGTAAAAGCCATTAGTGATTAGAAGGAGAAGAGTAGCTCTTGGGTATCCTTTCTTTCAAACTCTTCTCTCTTTACATATTTGCATGTTTTTACCTTTTCTCTCTTAAATGATATTTGTGTTGTTCATACTGTAATAAGGTCCCAAGAGTGACCAAGAACTATTGTAAAAAGTAAGAAAAAAGAAAGAACATAGTGTAGTTTTCATAGAGAAACGAGTTAAAAAATACTCATTTTTACTGTCATGTTCGCACTGCGAAGTTTTCTTCGCCTAGAGAACACGGTTTTATGGTTCCAAAAGGGTCATTGGACAATCAGTTTTCCCTTGTTTTTAGCTAGCGAGTTGTTTGCTGACACCTTCGCACTGTGAACTTTGACTCCTTTCGCCTCTGTTTGTGAATAATGCATGTTCGCTAGAAAGTTCACACAATGAAGTTCTTGTTGTTTTCTCTAGGCAGCTTTGCTTCAGGGTTTGCACAACGAACCTTAGTGCCTTTTGCCTCTGTTTGTGAATAATGTGTATTCGCTATGAAGTTCGTTCAGCGAACTTGCTATTTTTTTGGGCAGCTTCGCTGCAAGGTTTGCATAGCGAACTTTCCCTAGTTTTCCCAAAAAAAATTTTTTTTCAAGAAGTTCGCCCCCTTTTTTTTATGTCTCGTTTTTTATAAGCCGACTAACCCGATGTGGTTGTACGACCATTGTATGTGGATGTTATTACGGTCATTTTTGGCTTTTGGTTCCAAAAACTATTTTCAAAAATAAACTCTCGATTTTATCGAGCCATTTTCACCCTTGTAAGTCGATTGCCTTGTGCGTCGCCATCGACCTTGTTCGCATCACCTCAAATATTTTTACAAGCAATAAAAACCTTGATCCAACATCAAGTGGTGTTTTTCACATAAAAAAACAATAAAGATATTATTGGGGTTATACGCCACGAGCTTTAAAGTGGTGGAGAAGGAATGAGAATGAAGCCGCTCCTACACTCATTCCAAATGTTTTGAATACAAGGCGCTCAACTTGGTTATTCGAAACATTCATCTCTATCCAAAAGTCTTTAGTGTGATCCTAATCAAAAACAATTTCTTCTCAAAAACCTAAAAATAACATCAACTCATCGAACTTCTTTTCGCCTTAGGGCATCAATCCGAAAACCCTTTTTCAAGGTATAAAATCAACCAACAAACAACCATTTCACAAGCCGCCGAACTACGACTGCTCTGATTTCTCATACCTATTGAGAATACATAGGCATAGGATTGCGATGATCCTAGCGAGAACTCTTCTTTCTTTTCCACCTTTAGTCTTCCATTCCTCATCATCCAAAAAAAGGCATGTCACGTCCGTTCTACCGCAAACAGATAACGCATAAGACTCCACGAGCGAGCTGCAATACACCTAATTGCTAGAATGCGCACGATAACATCATTTATCCAAACTTCCCTTTTTTTCACCGTAGTCCCGTGAACTATGAATGCTTTGATTCTTCACTTCTTACAAGTGAATATACGTAGGCATAAGGGCCCTAATCCTTGGCGAGTACCCTAATAAAAAAACCAACCCTTTTTCCCTTTAGCAAGTAGACTTTTAGAATAGAACACCCATTCGAGCTAGACAACTTAGATGGTTCCCATCGAGTACAATGGATGTGAGGGGGCGCTAATACCTCCCCCTTGCATAACCGACTTCCGAACCCGAAACTTGGTTGCGATGACCATGTTCTTTCCCTAAAGGTTTTATCGTTATTTCCTTTTCCCTCTTTGGGATAAATAAAATTCGGTGGCGACTCTGTGTCATTTTTCGCATAGCGACACCTTTTTCTTTGCCTCTTTCTAAGACACATCTCCCAATACCTATCCCTCCCTTTTCCCAACAACAACATGTGCCTTCACTTTTCTCTGTGCGCTCCACCATTTCACCTAACCCACTTAACCCTTCACCAAATCCACACTCCAAACCACCTGCCCATGTGCAAGATTCCATGACCCCACTCTCAAAAGCTCTCTTACCAATACACGGTTTCCTTCATCCCCACGTGCATTGGCAATCTGAACCTCGAGGACAAGGTTCCTCTTGGGGTCGGGAGTATTATTAGACGACCTATTTTTAAGCCCAATAGGAAGACACAACAGCCCATGCGACTTAAGAATTATTATCAATACTAAATTGGGGGTGTATCACAATTTCTGGTTATTATTATTTTTCTGCGATTTAGTTGGTTTGTGTAAAAGTGGCTTAGGCCTATTTAACTTTCAAACCCTAAGTATTTAAATGTTTGTTTTAGAATTGTAATTTCTTAATGAATGAGAAAAGTTGTTTATTGTTTCTTCTTCCTTTACAACCATAGATCTAGTGTTAGCTAGTGTAGTCTATCAGATATTCTTCTATTTATAGACTAATCAATTGATATTTAATATAAGTGTTTATCAGGAAACGGATACTGAGATAAAAATTTGTGGAACCAAAGAAAACACATGAGAGAAAGTAAGTTCCTTAATAATATTATGTGGCTTTCATTCTGCATCAGCTACTTTGTAATACTTTGACTTGATTTTGTCAGAAAATAATAATTGTCTGTGTTTGCTTTGTATGTTCTATTTTCAGGGTGAAATTAAACCAAGTACTGTTGTCCAGTGCAGTTACAAAGAGATACATGTTAACAATGGGATTACTTGTGCAGTTTTTATGAGGTTGTGTTTATTTTTGGCAGATGTTTACCCAATTGCGCTTCACGTATGAACAAGAGATCCATCCATAGGAATTTTTTTATCTCATATGTACGACAACTCGTACTATCTCATTGGAATGGTTCTTTAGTCTTGACGCCACTATTACAAATTTATGGCCTTATTTCATTTCATTTTGCTTGTAAACTCTATATGCTTGCTCAGTCAGTATCAACCTTGGATAATTACGCATACCTTAGTTTCAACTCTGACTCGTAATCAACCATCAACAACACAACAAATACATCATACAATCCATCAATGACACAAATTCGACAACAACAATTGCAACATTGCATTATTATAACATCAGTTACACAAAAATCATCATGAATTACTCAATCCAACAATTACCAATTCATCGAAAATTATCAATAGAGAAAGGAAACACAAACTCCACATGGCATAATCTACCCACCATTATCATGTTAACCCTTATATAATTAAAATTCCACCCTTACCTTAGAGTTCTTGCAAAAGCTTATTCTTCCTCAACAATGAATTTTTCTCTTCCCTCTTGCCATAGCCTTTTCTTCTCACCGTCTCTTGTTTTCACAATCAGACAATTCTATCTCCCTAACTTACCTTTTTCTTATTATTATATTATTAATCAAACTAATTAAAATAATAACAATAATAATAATATTATTAAATATTTAATCCAAATAATTTTTTCCTAATGCCATTTAACTAAATAAATAATAACCAATATAAGTTAATTAGTTTCACTCTCAACACCACCCATCTCTACACAATTACTCACACACCCTCAAACACCTTAAAGTCTCTCTTAAGGTCACTATCCCAGACCAAGGTATCTCAAACACATCAAGGCACAACACAACCACAATTATCACATAATTAAAATACAGAAAAATAAATAAAATAGGTCGGGGCGTTACATGCTACACACAATAGTTAATGCTCCATAGCAGATAGCCATGTAGACACAATGTCGGTCATGCATGAACATCCAATTAGTAGTTAAGTTAGAATCATCAGATACAACTAACACACAAATCAACACACACAATTGAGGTCTAAATGTCATAGTTTCAACATGTGTGCATACACCAGGTAGGAACAAATTAAACTCAATCTATTCACACTACAACCACCAGCATGAATCGATTTCACACCATATAGTCAGTACAGTAGACATATCATACTATCCTATGCAATAAAAGAGTAAAGGCAACAACAATATGTCGAGACAAAACATCTCCAACATTTTTTCACACAAACCAATTCAGAGCAACTGGTACACAAATGATGGATGTAAAGTTTGTGACTTCTTTCGCAACAACCCTTGAGAAATACCATCATCCTCAATCTCCTACAAGCTTCCAACACAGTCTTCAACAACTGATCATCATTATGAAGCTCCATAAGCCTATTATACATCACTGTTATAACAAAAGATCTTTTGCATCCTTAAATGTAGTATTTTCTTCTTCAATTCCCCTTTTCCTTGGACACAATCTTGTCAATAGAGGGAACCTTGCTTCTGTCCACTCAATCAAAAGTTGGAGGTGAAAACTTCACATACTTTTCTTTATCATACACCTTTCTCCACTCATTGAACAATTTTTCACAACTAAGACCATCATTAATAACAGTCTTCATTAGCACATTAGCTTTGATGATTTTATTGCAATCAAAAGCTTTTTCACCTAACTCTCTCTCAACTATAGTCCATCTTAAAAGAACACGCTTCTACTTTTGAATATTTGTTTTAGAATAAAATGACACATTAACCATATAAAAAGAGGTGACAATCACACGAATTATCTTCTATCTAAACTTTCAACTCTAACAAAAACTTTAAATATTTTTTAATTACAAATAATAGTATAAGTTTTGTACTAGAATATATAATAATATATGTGAGCCGAGTATCATTATCTCTCAAGAAATGCAAATAAACCTTTAACTTTTAATACTTTGTCTTGAAATTTTTAAGATCTCATATTTCCAAAAATATTTTAAAACATAAAATTGAAAATATTTATACTTTTTAGTAATGTGAATTGACATACAATGAATTTAGTGGTCTTGAGACATGGCAAAATTAAATTTTACTTTTATAGCTTGCAATTTATTTTTTTGGTTATTTATTAATTAAAAAGTTATGTCACTATCATTGTAAATTTTTTAGAGGAATATTTTTCTTTATTAAATTATATAATTTTTTTAGAAATATGAGTCAAATTTCTATTAAAATATTTCTATTGCATTGTTTTTTTTCAATATCTTTAATGTTATTTATTATTTAAATAATTTTTGTTGTCATTTCTTTCTTTTAAAAATTTAATTTAAATAACTTTACAAGTTTTTATTTATAAAAGAATAATATTTTCTTTGGGGTGAAGAAATAATTAATCTACTCCACCATTTAAAAATTAAATGCAGAAATAATATTTTAAAAATTGTATATTATTTTAAATAAAAATAAAAAAATTTAAATTTTTATTAATGTTTCCGAAACAAATTTCCTATAAATGTATTTCTTAGAGCAACTTTAACGCAGGGTTGTTAAACCAAAATTCTTTATATCTTACGTTAGTAATAAGAAATTTGCATTACAGAAGAACTGACATGGTATCCAAGTGAACTAAAATTTAGTTCCCATTATCTATATAGTTAACGTTAACTATGTGAAACCTATTATAATATTATTTAATATTAATAAAATATTTTAAATATTCCAACAACATTAAAGTAAGGGTATGATATTTGAAAATAGTAACGGTCATATTATCATTTTTTTACCTTTTATAAATTTTATAAAAATTTTAATTTTTTTTACACACAGTTTTACTTTTAAAATTTTTTTCTTTCAATTTCCAATCTTATTTATTTATCAAATGGATCTCAACCAATCGAATCCTTATTATAATTATATTCGTATGAAAATGTAATTTTTTTTATGTATTATTATTGTGAATTTTGTATCATTTTTAATTTTATAATAAAATATATTTAATATTATTTTTAAGTTTTTAATGTAAATTTATTTAAAAAATTAGATGTATTTAAATTAAAATAATTAAATTAATGGTAACTTAAATAAAAAATATAAAATGTGGGGTCAAGTTTTGGTTTCTTATAGACAACCACCATTAAAGTAAAAACTACTCAAATCAACTATAAATTTTTTAAATCCTACAAATCACTTTGGGCTCACAAAAAATATCTTAGTTTACCCATTTAATTTACTCCGACTAAAGATGCTCTTATTGGAGGAGTCAGCATTACTCTAAACAAAATTTCCGGGTTCTAGAATTATCGTTTGTATAACTAACGGCGTCACTGCAAAGCCAACCCAAAACCCTACTTGAACCTCATTCCCTACAATTTCATCGCTTTCACAACCATGTCTCTCAGAATTCTCCGATCTCGATTCTCCTCCGTAGCTTCATCTTCATCGAAGCGATTCCTCTCAATAAATGCAGCTCCTCAACCTCCTCCTTCTTCCGCCACTTCCCCTAACCGCTGGAACTTCCTCAAATATGCTGTCATCGGTGCTTTCACCGCAACCACTGTTTTTACCGGCTACGCGTCTTACGGTTTGTATTTTTCTTGTTCTTAGTTTACATTAGTCATCAATTTGCAGCCATTCATTCTTGCGCATGAAATTTATTGATCTGTAAATGATGATTTTCTAGATGTAGACGAGGAATTGATTTTCTTTTTGTTTTTCATTATTGTTTGAATGCAATGTACAGCTTATAGTGCGGACGAAATAGATGAGAAAACAAAGTTGTTTCGTCAATCAGCTAAGAACACTCCAGCTGATGGAGCTACGGCTCTCGATGTGAGTTCTGCTAACTGTTTCTCAATCTTTCATTATATTCAATCTTTGCAATTTTTCTATCTGAACTTATTTTTCTGGCATGAATTGTTGTTTAAACTCTGAATAATGAATTACTTTTTGTTTGATGAGAATGCTATTTGAATGTTGTTATGTCGTGATTTCTGTGTATTTAACCTTATTGCTCCATTTTGTCAATTTATATTGTTGATATGGTATCTTTGGATATAACAAATTGATTTTGTGGTTTTCGATTGCTTGTATTATTAACTTTTAGTGATCTTCAATGTCTTTTTTTTTGTTGCTGTTTTGTTACTTGGAAGAGTCCTTTGTGTACCTTGCGATTGCTTTGTTTTGGAACTCTGCATGGTTTGGATGTGATGGATTAACATATATCCTTTGGTATAATATGTTAATAGGCCTCAACATTAGTAGGTTGACATTTCTTGATTTCATGCTTGCAGAAATTTCAAGGGCTGGTATACTCAACTGCAGTTACAGGTGATTTCCCTGTACATAACTTATCTTATATATCAGTGTCAAAAAAAACTTATCTTATATATCAGAAATGTTCTGCTCCTTTAAATATATAATTTATACTTTGAATTTCTACATGTGAGTTTCTCTTCCTTCGGATTCCTGGAATGTGTTTGTTACATGAAACAAATGGATGGGTTAATCACTATATCTTTTTGTGATTTTGTGAAGTGCTTTTAGCTATGCATAAGCAATATTTCTCTTAAATTGGTTCATCAACCAAACATAACATGCAGTAGGGGTCCAATGGAGAAATATCTGTTTGCATGAGTATTAGGTACCAAAAATGCTTTTATGATATTAAACCTAACAGTAATTTTTAAGTGTACCATAGGATCTGTACTCTGTACAAGCATATCAAGTTGATTTATCAAATAGAGGTGCCAAGGCTGCTATGGCAGATATACATAGCGGTTTTTGTGATCGCCAAAATGGTAAATATCGGCTGATATTGCGGGGATTTTCGCTATAACCACATAGCGGCCGGTATGGTGGGATTTTGGCTTATCACCCCTTTGCCGATCAAGACTGGCGTAAACTAATAGACATTGTATGCATTTTTTTGGGGGGAGGGGGTATTAAACTCCAAATTAGTTATATACATCTGTTTGTCATTTTTATGGCTTGCTAATTCTTCTGCATGCTATATCTCAGTGCCTGCTAAAGCAGTAGAGCTTTATTTGGACACAAGAAGGTTAATTGAAGAACAAATTAGGGTATGTACATACTTTTACGACTTTGGCCTTGTACGTTTTCCTTTTTGTCGGCTATTATTTTCCCACCTGTATTACACTCTTAATACTCTGGTCTTGCATTCTTCTAGAGTTATACAGAGCCATACACAGACAAGCTCCTTCCAGATTTGCTTCCTCAGGAGCAACATGTGTTCACACTTGTTCTAGATCTCAATGAAACATTGATTCACTACATTTGGACGGTAAGACTTTTACTGCAAATGCCCCATTTTTGTGGCTAGAGAATACGAATTTGTATCGGCAATTTCATTTCTATAATGTATGTCACACAAAATAGTTGGAGTTGATGCTTAACATGCCGCAGACATCTGACTTAAAATATATTGATTTATACTTTTTTTTTGGAATGTGAAGCGAGATACAGGCTGGCAGACTTTTAAAAGACCTGGAGTTGATGCGTTCTTAGAACATTTAGCTCAGTTCTATGAAATAGTAGTGTATACAGATGAACAAAATATGGTAATCTGGTTTTGTTTCTTTATTCTGAATGGATCCTTATCATTGTTATGACTTATGAGTATTCATATGCTTATGCTTTTGTTGATTTGTGCAGTTTGTAGACCCTGTTATAGAGAGGCTGGATCCCAAGCACTGCATTAGGTACAGGCTATCAAGGCCTGCTACTAAGTATAAGGATGGGAAACACTATAGAGTATGTCTGAGTTTATATTCATGTATTATTCTTTTCCAAATTATTTATATATACTCTTGTGGTAAGTGTAGAATCGAGTGTTGCTTATAATTAGAGAGAACATATGCCTTGGATTGTAACTTTTATTCATAATACAACTTACACCTAAAGAATATTATAACAGACCTGTAAATATTATTTACTTTGCTTTTTCCTGTCATTTTATTATGATACTACATAAAATGTGGCATCTTGAATACCATTAATGAAATGTTTCCCCTCTTGTCCTTCATTGGCAGGATATTACAAAACTAAACAGGGACCCTGCAAAAGTTATGTACTTAAGTGGCCATGCTCTTGAAAGTTGCTTACAACCTGAGAACTGTGTCCCTATTAAGCCATGGCTGCAGACTGATAAAGATGATACAGCTCTTGTGGATTTCATACCATTCCTTGAGTGTAAGTGAATTCCTCTTAAGATGTGTTTTAACGAATTCATGTTTGGAAGTATTGTGACATTTTATAGTTGATAATTATTGCATTACCCTCTCCATTATCCATATGCAGTTGTTGCCCGTAGTAGTCCGGCTGATATAAGACCAGTGCTACAGTCTTACCAAGGATCTGATATTCCAAGTGAATTCATCAGGCGTTCCAAAGAGCATATGAGGTAACATTCTAATTGTTTTTATTTTCTTAACTAATTTTTAAATTTTGGACAGTCAAAATTGTTTTTCTTATCAAAACTTTTGAAAACAAGAAACAAAACTAAAATCATGATAGTAACTACTATTAAAAATATTTTTAACCAAATTGAAGACAGAACAAACCACGCCCACCTGTCTGGTTAATTATTAGTTCACCCGTAAAAAAATAGTTTTTCATGAATTTGAGAATTTGCTATAGTCTGGGAATTGGATGCAAAAGTTATTGTAGGAAATAAAAAATGAGATTATGATCCATGAATTTGAGAATTTGCTATAGTCTGGGAATTCGATATATATAATATAACCTGCACCTTCACCCCATTGCCAATCATTTAATTGATACTAAACAGTATTTATCCTGTTTTATTTCCACTAACATTTTTACTGTGGGTGCTTTCCAAATGATGCAGGAAAACACAAGGACAGAAACGTTTCTGGAAATGATCCAATAACAATACTGAGTTAGATGACCCTAAAGAAAGAGTGATTGTTAGTTTCATGATAATTCCGTTACTATATGTTTTTTGCCGTTACCATATCATTTTTTGGCCTACATAAATTCCGGTACTATATGTTTGTGCTGTTTTTAGCCTGATAGAAGTGCATGGATTATAAATCAAACCAAACCACATATATGGTTTGGTTTGGATCTTAAAACCATTTAATATAAAATTGATTTATTTTTTTAAAACAGTTTTACAAGTAGGTTTGATTTGGATCTTAAAACCATTTAATATATATATAATAAATAAAACTTTTATATATATATAAAAGTTTTATTTATTATATATACATTATTTTAATTATCATTTATGATCATGAAACAAAAAAAGACAAAGAGTTTGAAAAATTGATTAATCATGGTTTTAAAAAGTGGACATGGATTAGTTTTTAAACCAAATAATATGGAATTTTCGGTGTACCATATTTTTAAATTTGGTTCTTGTGAACCGGTTTTTTTGCACACCTAGATAGAAGTATTTGTTCTTTGTTCATGATGTCGCCAATGTTTCAGGCAAGGCTGCATTCTTGAATTTCCGTTTAGGATTCCTCAGGACTCATCATGTTTGAGTTTCAATTATTGGACATCTGCAAATCCATATTTTCTCTACAATTGGACATCTGCAAATCCATATTTTCTCTACAAACACAGTTTGAAATGAAAGCAAAGAGTGATCTGATTTTGCAAAATTAACATATTCTATTTCTAAAATGGCAAAGCAGAGAACAAATTTAGAGAGTTAAAACTAAAATTTTGAGATTTTATTACTACATGGGTCAAAGCATGACTTAGAGATGGGGCGCAAAGCTTGTCTCTGGACTTCTTATTTTATTTTTGATGGGAATTGTTTAAAAAGTTTAAGAAATTCAAGTTTTTTTACTATCACTGTCCATTTCTGGTCTCTCTTTTCGCCTTTCACCTATTCTGGTATTGTAATTTAGCATGTTTGAGCATGTAGAAGGTGAATTACGAGATACTATCAATTATGATGAAATATGAGTTCTATAAATCTACTTGTCCCCCAAAAAAGAAGATAAATCTTTAGTAGAAATTATAACAATATGAAATTTAGATATTATGTTGTTTTCTTTCTGGATATTATGAGTATTCCTCTCATCCTTACAAATTACAATATCACTTGATAATGTGCCAAGGCAAGCACTCTCTAGTACCACAATCCACAAATGAAATGCTACATAGTGATGAAACATAGACTGGAGATGACACTTAAACGACAGCCTCTTGAGTGTCACATCACTCAAAGCTCCATTGAATTGTAACGAAATATTATTGAGATTCATGTCTATTATACAGAACTGGAAAATGATTGTTTTCTGCACTTGATCTTATGTTATAATTCTGGCAAAGAGTTCATATGAAATCTGTCTAAGGTAAAATCTGAGAAGAAAGGTTTGATGTTGATGAGGTTTATTGAAAATACGCCATGAAAAATACGCCATTAAATGATTTGTTAATTTTTGTTTCACCCAAAGTTACTTAAAACCCTTGGAGAGAATATATTAACATTTTACATGACTTACTTTATCCCTTGTCAAATCTCTAAAACTTATGTCAATATGCTTCCTTTTGCCATAAGAGATTGCATTATTGGATAACTTTACATGATAGCTATTGTAACAAGTAACTTATGTCAATATGCTTCCTTTTGCCATAAGAGATTGCATTATTGGATAACTTTACATGATAGCTATTGTAACAAGTAATTAGAGTGTAATTAGAGTACTTATCCTCTTAACCCGTCTCATCCAAACACATTGACATGCACAATATGCAGTTCCTATGTATTCAGCCGCTATAGTAGATAATGGCTATAGTAGATAATGTCACTGCAAGTTGTTTTTTTTAAAACCAAGAAACAACTCTAAAACTAAGTAAGAAAACAAAAAAACAAAGCCAGATCATCTATATCACCAGCAAAATCGTTGTTAGCATAAGGAAAACTATTGTAACAAGTAATTAGAGTGTAATTAAAGTACTTATCCTCTTTACCCGTCTTATCCAAACACATTGACACACTTAAGATGCAGTTCCTATGTATTCAGTTTGTTATGTATTCAGCCGCTATAGTAGACAATGTTACTACATGTTGTTTTTTTGAAAACCAAGAAACAACTCTAAAACTAAGTAAGATAACAAATCCAGATCATCTAGATTACCAACAAAATCGTTGTTAGCATAAGCCACAAGATTCGTGCAACATTATTTTTTATAAAAATACTCAAGTTCAATGGTACCTTTTAAATACCTTAGTATTCTTTTTGCTGTAAGACAATGAGATTCAGTCGGACAAGATATGAATCTACTAATAAGACTCACTCCATATATCAAATTCGACAATTGTTGCTCACTACAACAATGGGTATATATTTTTTGTCTTCATAGGGACATGTGTTTTTGAAGACCATTCAATAGTTTTTGTTCTGGCCCGCTCATACGGTCCAATAACAACAACCTAGAAGGAAAAAAAAATCCACATAGTCAAGCAAGAGACATGTGTACTATATTGGGTAAGGAAGTAGATAATCTCAACCCAAAGTTCAATTGAAGGGATTCTCGTATCTCGCGCCAATAGATTGGCGAACTGTTATAATCGCCTTAATATATAAAGGGAGAACACGCCATTTCGCAGATAATTTAAATTCAAATTTTTTCACTTCATCTTACTCTCACACTAACTTAGGTGTTGTAGTGCTAACTTTGCAGGTCAACCCTTCATCCACTGTAGTGGAAGCTTGAGTTCACTGTTGCGATCTACATCTATCATTCAACAATCAATTCTAGTTCCCGCGTAGAACATTGGCGTCGTCTATGGGAATCAACATCTGATTCCTGTATTTTTTCACATTAGAACATTCTTATATCGATTCACTGAATTGAAGCTTCCTTGACCTAGAAATTCAAATCTTATGAATTTAAATTGTAGATATTTGTTCTTGATCCTTTTTGATTGAATAATAATAATATTGTTTCTCAGATTTCCTGCCAGATCCATTATCAATGGCAGGTTTCAGAGCTACTCGCTCTGTTGCACAACGTGAATCACAGCAGTCGCCGTTGCTCGAGCCGTCAAAGATTCACTACCTCTTCTTCAAAACGGTAGCAATCAAGTCCTCGAGGATTCTTCATCTGCTCTGCCATCTAAAGATCTTGTCTAACCTAGGAGATCTTAAGGATTTTTTCAATCACTTTCATTCTTAGGATCTGTTCTGCAGTTTCAACACGGCGAACCATCGTCCATGCCTCTAGTGCTGCTGACGATACCTGGACTGAAAGTTCTCCCTTGCTTCTAACTATTGCAATCTAACCTCAACGTATAATGTGCTAAATGAATTGTTTCATAATCTCTTCATGAATTTTACATAGTTGTGTTGAGTCATCTTCATGAATTGGTTCATAGTCTCTTCTAGAAAAGATGACTCCCTTGGTGGTTGATCTTAAAAAGCTTCTTGATTAAAATTTTGACATTGATTATTACTCCATTTAATATTTGGGTGATCTTCCTATCATGGATCATAGGTGTTGAAGTAAGGATCTGACTCTTGATAATTTTTGGCATAATGTGCTTTTGCATTGTATCCTTATGGTACAGAATGGCCATTGGCGTGACCTTCACCACAGAAATGACATCAAAATGTCTTAGTTGGATTAACATTTATTAGAACTAGAGTTATGGCGGTCAATTGCTTTGATAACTTTTCAAGTTGTTCTAACATAAAAAGTTGAAAATCAAGATCCATCATACATGTCTTAAATCAAAAAACAATATGCTAGACCCTTTACTTCACATACACAACAAAGATAACTTAATAGCACTAAACTGAATAAAAATTGAATAAGAGTATAAAATAAAAATAAAATAAAACACGAAAATTTAAAAAATAAAGAAATGCAGCACAAAAATTACTATGTCAAAATATTTCAACAATCCTCAACAACGGTGCCAAAAACTTGATGTCAATTTAGCAAGTGCATTAAACGTATCGAAGTAATGAATTTTTAAGTTTATATCCACATGGATTGTTTTTTAATAATACGATTAAAGTGTTATTCAAAGCAAAATTGGGAGCGTGTGCAATTGGTTTTGGTAAACAAGAAAAGTAAACGAATATTAGAAAGTATCAAATTAACAAACGATCAATAAGTTTTACTAAAAACCCCTAAGTATCACTGCTGACGAGTGTGTTTATTTACTATCGATTAATCTTGCATGCCTACGCTGAAGTAACATGACCGCTATACTCATTTTCTTAGTGTATAATTCACTAATTTAAACTACAACTTCCTAATTTAACAGGTGGGTCTGAAGATAAATTAGGCAACCACAAAGCATTAATTCAAGGTCACAACCTAGAATTGGTTATTCCTAAATCAATTAATAAGACGAACGATCACTCTATATTAGGCATATAGGGCTAGGACAATAATCACTATAATCCTAGGATTAATCCATGTACTCGTCAACACATAAAAAACAATGCACAAAAGAGTAACTGAATAAACATGCAATGTCAATTTAAGCAAATAATACAAAAAAAAGCACTTATATTTCTTGCAACTATATTTTCCTTTTATGTTGATTTTATTCCTCCTTTTGCTTGGCATTCCTTGTGCTAACAACGTTGGATTGTATTTGTTGGGTTCTCCAACTCTCTTTGTCCACTCAGTGCTTCAGACGTCAACTTTGTGTAGAAACTCGTGTCTCAAAAAACCTCCCTCAAAAAGTTGTGTTTCATCAATTTTAACAGGTTAAAAATTGTCTTGGGTCGTGCCATGATGCCTTTTGGTCGTGGCAGAATATGCTAAAAATTGTGTTCATCGTGGCACGATGTGCAATAATTTTTCAAGGGGCTATTTGCACTATTTTGCTCATATTTCGTCATATTTCTTCCTTTCTCTTGTTTCTTCTTTTTATTTGTATTTTTCTCTTAAACTACTACAAATTAAACTCAAATTAAATTAAAACATCAACTAAAGCTCAAGAAAATTATATGATAACAGTGTGTCATCACAACCCCAAACTTACAACGTTGCTTGTATTCAAGGAACTCATTCATAAATGTATTTTTTCATATAACTTTGCACTTACCAAACAAATGAAAAACACCAATCATAGCAGAGTTATCTCTTTTCGTTCCTTGCTTCAATCCAGCATAATTCAAAGAGTTTTACTTCAAGTTTGTATATAATCAACCTTCTCTCAATTTCACCATTCACTCTTATTTGAAGTAAACACTCATTCATATTAAACATATGAATTAACAAGATTTCTAAAAATTCATCACTTTATAATTGAAAACAGGCTTTTAAGGTCTTTTAAAGGTTGTAATGTGACTTATGTCTAGATATGGTATAGTTGGATAGTACGTTTAACTCCTTAGAGTTAAGTACCTATTACCTTCCTGTTTTCACACCATCCTTACATATTCATCTTTTGTTCTAACTGATGGTACTAGATTTCTACATACATTTTCTTTTGTGCATTTATTTTTTTAGAAGCTTTAACTTTTAACATGGTACATTTTTTCTAGCTTCTATTCATTCTTTTTTTCTTTCGATTCTCGAATTCTAGTACCTCCAACCGTAAACTTAAATAATTCCTCATTCTAGAAGCAACTCCAAACTCAACTTTTTGCATGAATTAGAAAAATAACAATCTACATAACTTCAAAGAGAGGGTGAAAAGGTTTATCTTTCAGGTCAATAGGCTAAATATGTGGCTAAGTCACAAAAAAATGGCGCTGTCTCAAAGGGAAGCCACGAAAAAGCACCCACCCTTTAGAGCATGGACAAGGGATTGGGGGCCATTATTTGGGGCTACTCAGACAAGCCAATAACAAAGGGATCATAAGGTAAAATGGCACATCGAGTCAAGCAAGATACAAGTGCACTATCCTGGGCAATGAATTAATTAGAAGGATTCCTACATGTCGCGTCGATAGACTAATGAATTTTTATAATTTCCTTATTATATAAAGGGATAACACACCATTTCTCAGGTAATTCAAATTCAAATCTCGTTCACTTCATCTTACTCTCACATCGAATTAGGTGTTGGAGTGTTAACCTTATAGGCCAGTCTCTCCTTTACTGTACTGGAAGTTCTAGTCCACCATTGCAATCTACATCCATCTTTCACTGATTAATTATGACTTTTGCACGCAATTGTTTTATAATTTTAAGGATTTTTTGTCAAAGTTTGTTTGTTTATGAATTTTTAATAAAAGAAATTAAATTGAGCTTTGATGTTAATGATTGAGAAAATTTGTTGGGGTTAGATTTCATCAACTTATCCTTATGTATAATCATAATTAGTATTATGCAACTCTAATCCGCTATTAATATTACCATACACCGCTCTATGTCATAGCTTATGTTTCAGTCAACCACGTGAAATTAATTGTATTACCTAGATGGAACATGTATCTGCTTAGCAAGAATACCTTTTGGAAGATGTTTTGTTCTAGCTTCGTTGCAAACAATTTTTTTCTTTTAAAATTAGATAAGGGTTGTAAATTTTTCGAAAAAATTCATGTTTATGTTCAAAGGGGTGGTTGAATGATCACATTCTCGCAAGGTTGGATTTATGATCAAGTATCTTTCACTCAAATAAAAAATCAATGTCTTGATCATATCCATGACATCATATATACCAAGTAATAGAAATAAAGATTCAAAATCACCATAGTTAGAATGTATGTTTACTCTAATTTATTTATGTAAAACACGAGGTATGCACTCATCTTGCTTAGTTTAGGCTTTGTATGATTCATGACACTCATTTATACCCAACCCAGCCCACAACAAGTCGTATTATTTGGTTCGGGTATCGAATTTGAATTTATCAACCCGCGGACCCATTGAACCAATCCGTTGATAAAACAATACTGATTTCATTTTTTTAATTATTATTTTTAATGAAAATATAAAATTAACATATCACTACTAAACATAATTTTGTCAAAAAAATTTATTCATCACCAATACTACTATTAAATCAATGAGTTTACGTAATTTCAAGACTAAGTGTTGTTTTTTTTGTATAATTTCTAACTTATGTATTTTATGGAAATAATGTGTCTTATGGAATTTTGTTTTACTATTATCAAGTATTATGGCATGTAGATGAATTTTATTAGACATTATATAATATATTTCATCTAATTTGTATATTAGAAATGAGTGTAATTGTATTAAATTTTATTAGACATTATATAATATATTTCATTTAATTTGTATATTAGAAATGAGTGTAATTGTATTAAATTGTGTAACAATTTTTTTATAATTAAAAAAAATTATTAAAAAAATATTTTTATTTGAAACACAACCCGCAAATCCAACTCATAACCGTGAAACGGTGAGTTTGACAATGAATAAGCCTTTAAAAGAATAAATTTTGTACCTTGCCATTGTTTTTTACTTTGTCATTTCTTTTCAAACCATTTGAACCATCCGTCAGATAAACAAATTCAAACAATATTTATAAAAAATTTCATTTTTTTTTTCAAATTTTCAAACAAGTGTTTATGCGTAATCATTATTTAAACAATTAAAGTATCACAAGTTTTGCAGCGTAGGTTCAGCTCTGATTTCCTTTGCGTTCCACCCCCTGCAACAAATCTTCGCATGTCCTCGAGTCATAAAAAACGAGATGGTTTTGCAGAGAACCCCATAGGTGATCACATATCAAAATATGCTCACTTAGCAGACATTAGAGCTCTCCTAGAGAGCTTACAATACCTGATGTGGTACTTATGATGATTCAGAAATAAAAACACACATATTCGACACAAAAGTATTTCAACGTCAACAACATATTTATATACCTCTTGATTTCCATGGCATTGTAATCAAATGAAAACTAAATAAAATAGAAAATTAAACTAGAAAGCAATTAAAGTTCACATTTTGGATGCCAAAATGCAGCAGTAACCTAATCATTACTCTCACTTTCCATTTCTTCATTTTTCCTCTTATTATTATTTACTTTCACTTCCTTCTTCCTTCTCCTATTCTTCATCCTATTCATTTTCTTTTTCTTCCTCAGAAGGTTCAGGATGTGTTGGGTATATTCATCAAGGTCCCATGTGGGGTAGTTGAAATTTTTTTTTGATTATTAATATAAATATAGATACTTAATTTTAATTTTTGACACAACAATGAAATATAGTTTTTTTTGAATGATTTTGAGATTTGGGTAGCTGTGTGTTTAGCGAGGATTTTGGAGGGTTTGCAATTTTCTCCTTACAATTGTATTAGAGAATTTGTAATTTTGTAAAAAATTACAAGTTAAAGTATGATTTTATAAATTTTTATTGAAATTATTTACTTCTTTTTCTTTTTGTGAGAATGATTCCGTCTATGTATGAAATTTGTTTTTTTTTTGTTTTTCCTAATAAGATGGACATTAACTTCTTCACTTCCACTTTCATCACTACCCATACTTCCTGAATAAAATGGCTTGCTGGTAGGCCACTGAATATAACTAATGGATTCCTCTTAAGTACTCGCTCATGTGGAGACTTTGAATCATGCATCCTTAATTGAAACATGTTCATAAACTCATTAAGAGAAAGCATATCTATGTGATATGTGTTAACTGTAAGTGAATTGCACCAGAAAATTGATCGCTTTATTCATAGGTTCCAATGCCTTTTTATAAGGAATACATAAAAACTGTAAATAACTGCAAATCCTAAAATAAAGGACATGACTCAACTAGCTCCACTAACTCCACTAATAGCAAAAAAATAGCAAAACAGAAATTGACCTGCTCTAGCCTAAATAATAGGTATTTATTGGAAAAACTAAAAACTTACACAACAATCCCTCCCTTGAACTGAACTCGATCAAGAGTTTCAGTTCATAACTCTCATCCCAAAAGCTTCTCTGATTCTTTGAAATGATGCCATCTTGTTGTGTAAGTTTTTAGTTTTTCCAATAAATACCTATTATTTAGGCTAGAGCAGGTCAATTTCTGTTTTGCTATTTTTTTGCTATTAGTGGAGTTAGTGGAGCTAGTTGAGTCATGTCCTTTATTTTAGGATTTGCAGTTATTTACAGTTTTTATGTATTCCTTATAAAAAGGCATTGGAACCTATGAATAAAGCGATCAATTTTCTGGTGCAATTCACTTACAGTTAACAATTGGCATCAGAGCTAAAGCAAAGCAAAGTGATCCAAGAGAGAGAAGATGAGCGACGACAAAACAGTCACCAAGATTCCACAGTTTGATGGTCACTATGATCATTGGAGTGAACTGATGGAAAACCTCTTGCGTGCCAAGGGTGTGTGGAGTCTAGTGCAAGAGGGTTACACCGAACCGGCGGAGGGAACCGAATCGACTACAGAGCAAAAGAAGACTCTGGAGGATCTCAAGATGAAGGACTGTCAAGTGAAGCACTACCTGTTCCAGGCAATTGACCGGGTTGTGTTTGAACAGATCTTGGATCGCAGAACATCCAAGATCATTTGGGATTCGATGAAGAGAAAGTTTGGAGGCAACGAAAGGGTGAAGCGGTCCCTTCTTCAAACCCTGAGAAGAGATTTTGAGCTTCTTGCAATGAAGAATGAAGAGAGCATTGATGATTACTTTGGAAGAGTAATGTCTGTCTCCAACAAGATGAGAAGCAACGGAGAAGACATGTCAGATTCGAAGATTGTTGAGAAAATACTTCGGACTTTGACTAACAAGTTCACATATGTGGTGGTGTCCATTGAGGAGTCAAAAGACATAGAAAAGATGACGATTGACGAACTTCAGAGCTCTCTGTCCGTACATGAAAAGAAATTTAAGAAGATCAGTCATGAAGAAGATGATCAAGCTCTCAATGTCAGAGGCAGAGGCAGAGGATCATACAGAGGTCGAGGCAGGGGCAGAGGACGCTCATTCAACAAAGCAACAATCGAGTGTTACAACTGCCACAAACTTGGACATTTCCAATATGAATGTCCAAATGGGAACAATGGAGCACATTTTGCAGCGATCGAAGAAAAGGATGAAGTTCTTCTCATGGCATATGTGGAACTTCAAGGTACTAGAAGAGGAGATGTGTAGTTCGTGGACTCTGGATGTTCAAACCATATGTGTGGAGAAAGAGACATGTTCTCAAGCTTGGACACTAGCTTCACACATAATGTCAAGCTTGGGAACAATCACAAACTGATGGTTGGTGGGAAAGGAGTGGTGAAGATAATGCTTAAGGGAATAAGTTATGTGGTCAACGATGTGTATTATATTCCGGAATTGAAGAACAACCTGCTGAGTGTTGGGCAACTTCAAGAAAGGGGTTTAGACGTGCTATTCAAAGGAGGAGATCGAAAAACATGCAGCATCTTTCATCCCTCGAGAGGAAAAATTGCAGAATCTGTTATGAGTGCTAATAGGATGTTTATCCTACTGGGTGAATCAAATGATAAAACAGAGGAGGAGAGATGCCTGCAGGTTGATATCTCAGACAAGACAGAGTTGTGGCATCATCGATATGGGCATCTCAGCTACAAGGGACTTCACACATTATGCAGTAAAGAGATGGTTGTGGGTTTACCTAAAATTGGAGATATGAAAACCACCTGTGAGACGTGTGTCAAAGGGAAACACCACCGTGTTCCATTTCCAAAACAGAGCAAGTGGAGAGCCACTGAAAGATTGCAGCTTATCCACTCTGATCTCTGTGGCCCGATCAATCCACCATCAAACAGTCAAATAAGGTACTTGATAAGCTTTATTGACGATTTCTCGAGAAAGACATGGATATATTTTGTGCTAGAAAAATCAGAAGCATTTCATCAGTTCAAGACATTCAAAGCGTTTGTGGAGAAGCAAACTGGATTGTTCATCAAATGTCTAAGAACGGATAGAGGAGGAGAATATAACTCAAATGAGTTCAAGGAATTCTGTAGAGAGCATGGAATCAAAAGACAGCTGACCACCGCCTTCACGCCGCAACAAAATGGCGTTGCTGAACGCAAAAACCGCACAATCATGAACATGGTAAGAGCAACGTTATTAGAGAAAGAGGTACCAAAATCTTTCTGGCCAGATGCTGTACAATGGGCGAATCACGTTCTTAACAGATCTCCTACACTCATTGTAAAAGATATGACTCCGGAAGAGGCGTGGAGTGGAAGAAAGCCATCAGTCGAACACTTTAGGGTCTTTGGATGTATCGGATATGTTCATATCCCTGATGTTAAAAGAAGCAAGCTCGATGACAAAAGCGTAAAGTGTGTCCTATTAGGTTTCAGCAGCAAATCCAAGGCCTTTAAGATGTTTGATCCAGTGGAGAAAAAGGTTCACATCAGCCGAGATGTGATATTTGAGGAAGATAAAAAGTGGAATTGGGAAGATGTTGGTTATTCTAGTGAAGAAAGTATTGAACTTGAGTGGGAGAATGATTATGAAGATGTTGAGAATGCAGAGGAGGCGGAAGAAGCGGAAGAAGACATTGATGCCGTTCCTTCACCAAATGATTCGCCAACTCTAGAAACGATAGCAACGACGGGCAGGGTGAGAAAACCACCAATCTGGTCTGCAGATTATGTCACTGGAGAAGGGCTATCAGATACAGAGGAAGAAGCAAACATGGCTAGAGTCGAGATTGAAAACCTAGCTTTCATGGTTATATCAGATCCGACCAGTTTTCAAGAAGCATCAGGACATCAAAAATGGAAACAAGCGATGGATGCTGAGATACAATCCATCGAACGGAACCACACGTGGTCGCTGACTGCACTTCCCATTGGAGCCAAGGCTATTGGGGTTAAGTGGATTTACAAGACCAAATTAAATGAACTGGGAGAGGTAGATAAGTTCAAAGCTAGGCTGGTTGTAAAAGGGTATGCTCAAGAGTACGGGGTAGATTACACAGAGGTATTCGCACCGGTGGCTCGAATGGACACAATAAGGATGATCGTTGCTGTTGCAGCACAAAGAGGATGGGGAATCTATCAGCTCGATGTCAAATCTGCTTTTCTGCATGGTGAGTTAAAGGAAGATGTATTTGTAGAGCAACCACAAGGCTATGAAGTAGCAGGGAAGAAGGACATGGTTTATAAGCTACATAAGGCTCTCTATGGACTAAAACAAGCACCTAGAGCTTGGTTCAGTCGCATTGAGGCTTATTTCATCAGGGAAGGGTTTGTAAGCAGCTCTAGTGAACAAACATTATTCATCAAACAAAAGGGAGGTAAAATCTTAATTGTGAGCATTTATGTTGATGATCTACTGTTCACTAGTAATGATGAGGAGTTGCTGAATGAGTTCAAACACTCCATGAAGGATGAATTCGACATGACTGATTTGGGGAAGATGAGATATTTTCTTGGTATTGAAATGATGCAGAAGGCTGATGGCATCTTTATATGTCAAAGAAAATATGCTGCTGAGTTGATCGAGAGGTTTGGGATGCAAAATTACAACTCCGTTTGTAATCCGATAGTTCCTGGACAGAAGGTTGGCCGAGATGAAGCTGGTGTGAAGGTCGACTCAACGCTATATAAGCAAATGGTGGGCAGTCTAATGTATCTCACAGCCACCCGACCTGACCTGATGTTTGTGGTAAGTCTTATTAGTCGTTTTATGGCAAATCCCACTGAGTTGCACTTTGCTACTGCAAAAAGAATCATGAGGTACTTAAAGGGAACTCTAGAATTTGGGATATGGTATCAACGTGAAGGGAAGAGTGAACTCTTAGGCTACACCGACAGTAACTATGCGGGAGATGTGGATGACAGTAAGAGCACTTCAGGCTATGTTTTCTTGATGAGTGGAGGAGCTGTGGCATGGTCCTCAAGGAAGCAACCAATCGTAACTCTGTCAACTACTGAAGCAGAGTATGTAGCAGCAGCTACATGTGCTTGTCAAGCCATTTGGATGAGGAGGATATTGAAAGAAATCGGGCATGAACAAGATGAAGAGATGGTTCTGTTCTGCGATAACACGTCCACTATCAAGTTGTCAAATAATGCAGTCATGCATGGGAAGTCAAAACACATAAGAGTCCGATACCATTTTCTCAGAGATTTGACAAAGGAAGGTGTCGTTAAATTGGTCTATTGCAGCACCGAGGAGCAGCTGGCTGACATAATGACAAAGCCTTTGAAGATGGCATCATTTCAAAGAATCAGAGAAGCTTTTGGGATGAGAGTTATGAACTGAAACTCTTGATCGAGTTCAGTTCAAGGGAGGGATTGTTGTGTAAGTTTTTAGTTTTTCCAATAAATACCTATTATTTAGGCTAGAGCAGGTCAATTTCTGTTTTGCTATTTTTTTGCTATTAGTGGAGTTAGTGGAGCTAGTTGAGTCATGTCTTTTATTTTAGGATTTGCAGTTATTTACAGTTTTTATGTATTCCTTATAAAAAGGCATTGGAACCTATGAATAAAGCGATCAATTTTCTGGTGCAATTCACTTACAGTTAACAATTCAGTCTAATGTATCTCACAGCCACCCGACCTGACCTGATGTTTGTGGTAAGTCTTATTAGTCGTTTTATGGCAAATCCCACTGAGTTGCACTTTGCTACTGCAAAAAGAATCATGAGGTACTTAAAGGGAACTCTAGAATTTGGGATATGGTATCAACGTGAAGGGAAGAGTGAACTCTTAGGCTACACCGACAGTAACTATGCGGGAGATGTGGATGACAGTAAGAGCACTTCAGGCTATGTTTTCTTGATGAGTGGAGGAGCTGTGGCATGGTCCTCAAGGAAGCAACCAATCGTAACTCTGTCAACTACTGAAGCAGAGTATGTAGCAGCAGCTACATGTGCTTGTCAAGCCATTTGGATGAGGAGGATATTGAAAGAAATCGGGCATGAACAAGATGAAGAGATGGTTCTGTTCTGCGATAACACGTCCACTATCAAGTTGTCAAATAATGCAGTCATGCATGGGAAGTCAAAACACATAAGAGTCCGATACCATTTTCTCAGAGATTTGACAAAGGAAGGTGTCGTTAAATTGGTCTATTGCAGCACCGAGGAGCAGCTGGCTGACATAATGACAAAGGTGTGACATAATTACTTTTTCTCACACTCACCCTATATCAAACCTCTCTCACACTATTTTTCCTCACGCTCACTATTTTTCCTCACACTCACCCTATATCAAACCTGGATAATAAAACTCAGGTTTTGGAGGAGAATATCACATCTTTGTTTGTTTTTTATATTTTCAAAATTTTCTTAAATCCGTACTCCGGCTGTTCCTTTTTAATTGTTATTTTTTAATTTTTTATCCATATCAAGATGACTAATAGTTATTGTTACTTTTCAAATTATAACTTTTTTTTTTTTTTTGTCTATAATACTACTAACTTTTAATTATTTTAATATATAATTTTCTCTCTCTATAACAAATTGATAGGAGTAATTTTGACAAAACTATAATCATTTCTACTTTAAATTTTGTAAAAGACAACTAGAAATAAACATAAAATTTTCACAAAAATGACAATTAAAAAAGAATTGAGGGAGTAAAATTTATCACGCACTGAATTTTTTTAAAATGTCAATAAAAATTTGTACCAGAAATTTTTAATAATCTACCAAATTTTTCGGGTGAGAGAAAATTAATAAAAATATAAGAGGGATATTTTTGGTATTACAGTAATTTGAGAGTGCAGATAAAACTTGAGTGTTAGGACTAATGATTAATCCTTCAATTACAGAAGGTTAAGTTGTTCAAAACCAAAAGTTAACCTATTTTGCATGAATACCAAAAAATAAAACTAATTTTTTGCATGAATACCAAAAAAAAAAAACAATAACTATGTAAAACTTGTGTTCAAAATAAAATGAAGCAGGGAAAACTGATTTGTAACGCGTTACATGGCAAATATATTGTAATGCAGTCTTTAATCCATTATGCAGCAGGGAAAACTCAACACTCCCTTATGGATGCACCAGTCCCTTTTTATGCACATAATTTAAGCTACCGGGATACCAACAAACATAGAAAAACCATAAGCACGTCGTATATATCCATCCTGCTTCCAACTTTTAGCTCCACACTTAGTATCTTTACAAACAGAACCCACCCTTCATTGCATTGATGCCTGCCAAACTAATTTCCGGCATTAATGTTGAAAATCGTCCATTTTACAAAATTTCTTCAAACCAGAACTAACTCTTGCTCTATTATCCAGTGTCGTCAATCCAGCACAAAGTCCGTAGTCAATCGCAAGACCAAAGGGTTCCTGTAATGTAAATGTTGAAGTTCCAAACTTAGTGAATTGATACTTGATACTATGTAAACAGGATTTTTTTAGTTATCATTTGTTTCAATTTAAGCCTTTGTTCAGTCACTTCCAAATCTTCACAACTAATATAATTCCTAACAATGCCATTCCCATATACTAAATCCACTGAACCCAAAAGAAGGCTACAATTGATTGGCCAGTCTGACACACGATGAATAAGGAAGTCTTAAATTGCCTATATTCTATTATAAATGCATGAGTTGGAAAACTTAGGATACTCACAAATTGAAATAATAGAGTAACCGCAATGAAATTTATATAAACCGATTTTCATAATAATAATATGGTTTAGTTATTAGTTTCCAAATTTCATTATTTGTTAAATTAATATATTTTTGTCTCTTTTCATATTTTATTATATATATCTTATAAATCTTTCATATTTTATCACATATATGTTATAAACTAATTTTATATTTGAACTATTTTAAAGTTAATTTTTTTGAATTTCATAAAAAATATTATTTTACATTAACTAAACGCAAAAACAGTCTAAGGTTAATTGCTGTTAGCAAACCCAGCAAATTAGTGTTGCATAAAGGGCAAATGAGGTTATCGATATCGTGGAAGGAATAACAGACTCATTGACAACAGTAGGACAGATGGGAGACGAAGTAACAAACAAGGAATTGAGGCACAACATATTAGATAAAAGAGCTAACAAACTCTATGAAGCTTTACTACATAATCATGGAGAGCCTCGAGTAGTGGGTGTGGATTAAGTGATATTTTAATTCTTCTCCTCTAGTCCTAGATAGATTAGATTCTCTGATATTCCTTTCTATCTTTCTGCATACAGTAGTACATAAGGATCTTCTTAGATGTCATACTAGGCATAATTACTAAGCCCATTCCTTTCCTAGGCATAATTACTCTTTGTACTGTGAGATAAATGTATCTTGCTCTACACTATCAATAACAAGTACATATCCCTTTTTCTTTTGCATTGTGAACTGTTTCATTGTTGGTTCTCTGTGCTAGACTACACATAGTTCCTGCAGGCCATGCAAATGTTACATAATTGTGATTGAGCCAACACGTGAGATGGACATTATAATGCCCCTAATTGATTCCAAATTAGCACCCCTGTTGGAAATTATCACCACACACTATGCTTCACTGAACAATCTAATTTCAAAAGTTTCTTACTCGTTGTAAACACTAAAATATCAGAACGTGTAGGCTGATTTAAAAGTTAAAATGAGATATTTATGATCTTCTTACCCAAACATGTAAAACAGAGCATTCAAGACTATAGGATCAACCATTCATGTAAAGTATGTAAGCTATCACTCAAGCACATTTGGACAAACCAGGAAGTTCTCTTCTTTTCATATTTTGATACTGACAATCTACTACACATATGATAGAGGCTGATTTTAGGGGTTAGGTTAAGTTGAGGTGTGATATATAAAAGCTACGAGATTATGGAAAAAGATATATTCAAAAGGGAAATAACTTTATTTACCATACGTTGTCAAAATTTAGGGGATCCTATGCTCACACACTCGATACATACCATAACTAAGAATCCAAAACAGAAATTAGTAATATGATTTCACATGCTTGGTAGTGGTACATATATCCAACAAAATCTAACCACGTGGATTTCCTTAAATACATGACTTGCATTTTACATAAAACAAAAACCCCCAACAAGAATGGTAAACCCAACAGAACATACTTAGAATCAATAACATCAAACAAAGTATACAACAGTTTTCAATACTTCTCTTTTTACTGCTAGGAAGAGTAAATGTATCCAAGATAACTTATCAAGGTAGTTCATGGATTTTACATTATGTAAAATATAATGCAATCCATCCACATCATCATGTTGTCAACATATAAGTAACAAAGATGGGACTTATAAATATAAAACGTTCTAATCACATCTCAAAGCTAAATTGCTAGTTTAGTACAATGCAATACGAGTGTTCAATAGCTATACTAATTCTAATGCAATTAGTACTATATCTTATGAGTTCAACTTTTTTGTTCACTCATGCAAGCATGCTCACAATTCTATTAACTCCAAAGTACTCTTGAGAGAGAAAAAACCACTAAGTTCACAAGTTAAAATATCAAATGCCTACAGAAGAAACATGTGAAAATTAGATATTTATATAAGTGCTGAACACTTAACAGAAAGATGCTTTACTGAACAATTCGATTACAAAAACTCCTTGCAAATCAATGCTACACTCTATGCATTTAAATTCTCTCAATGAATACAACATCATCTAGTGCAATTTACAACAATTGATAAGTCACTCAGAAAACATCAATCGAACATATTAGCAACGTATTGCTTGCATCTAGTCTAACTCAACTGGAACATGTAATAATGCAAGTAAACAGTTCCAATTCAGGGCAGAACATAAAAACCACCTACCTAGCTAGCGATGAATGTTAAGCAAGTCTTTAGCTTCAGTCTGCTCCTCCATGAGAACATCACTAACATACTTATTCAACAAATCCGTCTTCTTCTTCTGCAACACCATCTTCTCAATCTCCTTTTCATCAGGCAAAGGCACATGAACAATGAATTCCCTCTCTTTCTTATCGAACCTATCCCTCATCTCCCTCTCCTTCATCCTCTCCTCCTCCACCACATCTTCCTCCTCCTCATGAAGTATCTCCCTAGCAGCAGTTGTAACCTCAGCAACCTCCCCACTTCGAACAGCCTTCCTAGCCTCTTTCCTTATCATATCAAGCCGGTGCCACTCATCTTCCGCTTCACGTTGCATATCCTTCTCAGCAGCCGCCTCAAGGGGTTCTAGAATACCATCTTCATCGTCCCGGTAACCATAATAAGCTGCATTGATTCGTTTATAGATATCATATCGAGTTCTCCGTTTGCGAAGCTCTGGAGGTTTCTCAAACAGCTCCCTTACGCCGGGGAGTTTCTTCGCAGCACCAAAGTAACGATAGCCAGGACCACGGCCGCTAGGATTTGGAACATCAACGATGTTACCATCCAGATCGGTCATTTTGGCGGAATGTCGAGCATAATTGGGACCGCCGAGTTCGACAATTCGCCGCTCCCAATGAACCTTCTCACGGATGAGTTTGTTGATTTCGTCATTGAGGTCACGGAGGCGGTGTTCGCCGAGACCTTCGTTTTGGATCTCGGCGACTTTACGACCGATTTCACGCATAATCTGCTGACGCCATTTGTCAGCTTCGTTGAGGTCGCGGCATTCTGAGGCAAGAAAAGGACGGCGTTCCTTTGGTTTCTTCTTCTCTTCCGCTTTCATGGTGATGAAACGGTTGAGCATGGATTGAGCTTTCTCTTCATTACGAGCCATTTTCGATTTCTTCTGAATGGAAAATTGCAGAACACTGCAAATTCAGCGTAGAGGGTTTGTAAATAGGGTTTCGTATTGTTCTCAGAGAGGAGAAAGGAGTTTAGCGTTTGTTAACCAAATTGTGGCTGCATCACTAACCACTGCTTCTGAAATTGGGCCGTGATTTGGGCTCTCTAATGATTATGTTTTATTGAGTTTTTTTCCTTACCACCCTTAAATTTAACCTCGCACCCTTCATTTTTCGATAATCCTCTTATTACTCTTAACAAAATTTTAGCAATGACAAAGAGTTGGATATAACAAATAAAATTTCTGGTATAAATAAAAATATTTGTTAGTGTATGTTAAAAGAGGATATGAATTTATATCACTTTGTTTTTTTAAATGAGTGGGAAAATAATTTTTTTTAAAAAAATACCATGTTATACAAGATATCTTGCACAACTTTATAGTGTAAAACCATTACTTTTTTTTATAAAAATATTTACTAATGTAATTTCAACTGTTGAAATTTTACTGACAGTTTTGTACGACTGTAATTGCATCGACAATTGTATATGGTCAAGAATGAATACAATTGTTGAAATAGGGATCATTTGTTGTTAAAAAGAATATCTTAAAATGCCTCACTGTTCGTTTATGGCATGTGTATACTTTAATAGGGTGAAATCTCTAGTTGGTTTTGGGTTTCCGAAGGACACTGCATGTATCGCTCTTCTGAGATCCAAGTTGAATAATATGTTGCTCGACATTGAGAATAGAAAGGTGAGTAAGATCGAATTTCCTGCAACTTGGATTAATACCGATGGAAAGGTGAAATGCAATCATATTAAACTGAAAACTGATGAATATTTGAAGGTTATGTGGAGAACATATCGTAGGCTAACAAAGGGACCAATCGAGTTGGATGCGATACTTTATAGATTTGTCAACAACAGGATCAAGATGTTGAAATGTCCAGAATTATCTAGTAATGTATAGTTTTTTTCTATAGTTAAGTTATGTAATTTTATTTTTTAAGTTAAGTTAATTGTAACGTGTTACGTTATGTTCATCTTACAATAATGAAAGCGATGAAACATTATCTAATAAATTGTAACGTGTTACGTTATGTTCATCTTACAATAATGAAAGCGATGAAACATTATCTAATAAATTGTACACGTGTATATGTCTGAATAATAATACACATAATATATAAATTATACAAAAATACTATAAATGTCTACATAGATTCCCTATGGGCTATGTGTGTTGCTTGTGATACCAAAGTATAAACCTTACCATTTGGATTTACCAAACCTATTAGATTATCCATAATGATTACTATTACATGTAGGCATTGTTGGTCAACCACACCATGTGAAGGCGGTGGCACGTTACCATAAGGTCCCCCAACATCAGAAGTTCTAACATCATCTTCATGCTCAACAGATGAAATGATGTAAGGGTGTGATACAGTAAAGTACCATTCTATGTACCCATCCACACACAACACAGGGAACTGAACCTGAACTACATGACCTCTAATGGAACGATCAGAGCTGATAACATTATTCAAAAAGCATATATTAATACCCTCAAATGGAACAACAGGCATTGGTCAGGGGATGTCATGGACATACCCAAATTGACGTAGACACCTCTTAGGTAAGTGTTGTTGCACCCTAAAATTTGTCATTTTGTTTCTAACCCTAGCTGGCCTTTTGCTTCTCATTCATATGCATTATCCACTAGGTCATAATAATCATAGTCATGCATTTCATTGAGCTCTTAAGGTATGGAATCAAGGCATTATGTGCAAGCTAGAGTTTCTTTATTGTTGTGAGGCTCTCAGTGTCATTCAAGGATAACTCAAGTTGTTCCTTCACCATTTATGGTTGGAAATTAGGGTTTCTGAGATCTTGATCAATGTGAATTTAATTTTCCTCAAGCTGCAAGATTTTCCTCTACCAAGATTCATCGAGGGCATGATTAGGGTTTCAATCCTTTGTGTTTGAATTTGACAAGATATTAGTTAGGGTTTGATTCTTCTCAACCTCTAAAGTCATCTTTATTAAGATACTTCAAAGAATTTAGAGCTACAGTGAAGTGTAACGCCCGTTTTATTTCGATTAAATTTAGTTATGACTTTACCGTGTTTCGTTGCGTCGTAGTTGTATTTGAAAATGTGTTTGTTTCGAATAAAGGAATTGAATCGGTCGAATTTCGGGCAAAAGTGCAGAATCCCGTAGCAGTTTTAGGGAAAACTTCGAAAATTCATATCTCTCGATCCGTAAGTCGGTTTTAGTCCCCGTTCAAAGCGTTAGAAAGCTTAAGAAATGTTCTGTCTAAGAAAAATAAAATTTTGCTGATATGACGGTCGTCACAGGCATGTGACGGTCGTCACGGTCGTGACGCTCGTCAGGAACTTGTTACGCTCGTCATAGTAACGAAAAATCCAAATTAAAAACAGAATTGGGACGTGGCCACCTGAACGTTAAAAATTTAGTAACGTATCCCCATATTCCATTACGCTCAATTGAATTGGGAAGTTTTCACAAAAAGAGAAACCGTAAAGGAAGAAAATAGCGTGGTTGAGAGAAATTGATAACAGAAGAATTTTCCATCAGAGAACTTGGAAGAAAGTTGCAGGAGAGTTACCGTAAACCAGAACCGGAAGCGTGGAATTGGCCTCTATTATAAGGTAAGGGTGGGGTTCAATTCTATAACCGTGGGTATGATCGATTTCATGTAGGGAATCGATTCATAGGTATAATTTCCGTTAATCGATAAATGTTAGAGACGAGGTTTTTCTATGTAGAAATGAATGTGTTATATCGTTAGTAGTACGATGCTCTAAGGTTTCCCTAATGGTGTAAATATGTAGAAATGAATGTGTTATATCGTTAGTAGTACGATGCTCTAAGGTTTCCCTAATGGAGTAAATATGTAGAAATAAATGTGTTATATCATTAGTAGTACGATGCTCTAAGGTTTCCCTAATGGGGCAGATACGTAAAAATGAATGCGTTATATCGTTATTAGTACGATGCTCTAAGGTTTCCCTAATGGGGCAAAAAGGTAGTTGTCCTAATTGTTTCGTAATTAAACCTTGATAGAGATTTGTAATTAATTATGTGAATAGGAGCAGATATGTTGTCATTACGATCGTATGTTGAATTCTTAATTGTTGATTTAAGGCTGTTATTGCTCTCATACGTGAACAGGTGGAAAATGATAGTGTCTTGAGTTGTATGAGAATGATGCTCTGTTATGGACAGTTTGGTTGTAAGCATAAAGCTTTATTGTATGGTCGTTATGGTTGTGTTGTAGTCCATAATAGGTGCATTTCATGGCATATCATCTTGGTTGGTCTGAATTGGCGTTATTTGGAGTGTTGGCTCCTAAATGGGTTATTTGGAGTGTTGGCTCCTATCCCGAGTTTTGGAGTGTTGGCTCCTAAATGGGTTTTGGGGTGTTGGCTCCTATCCCGAGTTTTGGGGTGTTGGCTCCTAAATGGTACCACATGCATATGCACAGTTGAGTTGCATTGCTGAGTCGCGTAAAGCTGCATAATTATGTTGGTTGTCGGTTGTTGTGGCATACGTGAGATATGAATTTGCTTGCAAACGATTGTCGTTGATGTTTATAAGTTTGCGAAGATTATATTGCTGTGATATGATTTCTAACATGACTTTTATCATGCCTTATGTTATGTTGTTGATATCTCACCCTTTTACGTTGTATGTTACCGCCATTGGTGGTAATTTGCAGGTAGCCCGGAATAAAGTTTCCGCTTTGTCGTTAAGGTGTCGTTGGTCGCTCTGATATGTAGCACTCTTGGGGGGGATGAACTATTTATATTATTGCTTTAGTTGATGTCCTTGTTGCTAAACTTTGTGAAAAACTTCTACTTCATTGTTTTAATTGAACCGTTGTAAGCTTATTACCTTCCGCCGGAAGTAATGATAGGTTGTTTTATGATTAAATGGTTAAGTAATACATTGTTGACTGTTCATCCAATTTCGTGCTATGTATGTTATTTGAATGTGGTTGCATAAATGCATATTGTCTGTTCAGTTGAATGTAACATCTCTGATATGAAGAATTCTGGACGTGTGACGACCATCACACCTTCATTACGATCGTCATGCGTGCAATTTTTATGTTGTTGCGCTCTGTTTGTTATATGAGTTGTTGTTTTTCCTGTTATCCGCAAGTGTTAGAGTTGGGGTGTTACATGAAGGCTCTAGGATGTTGAAATTAGGGTTTCATTGAGGTTTATTTAAGCCATGTCATGAAGTGTAACTTAGTGCAAGTTTGATGAAGGTCTTAAAGGTGAAGGATACATTTACATGGTTCATCATTGTTTCAAGCTACATAGTTCAAGTTTTTGTTTAAGACTGAGAGCTATGTTCATTTGTACAATATTGAATTGTGTGTTCACTTTACTTGGTGCAAGCTATGATTCAAATGATGCATGGGAAGACATGTGAAGGACAAGTTTTGTTCATGACCATGTTCTTTGGTTATTACTTATCACTTGGTGGTGCATTTTTTGGGATGTGATACAAGTACTTTGGGAGTTCCTTTGTGGTTCAAGCTTCAAGTGTTTCAAACCATATTTAGAAGCTATGATTGGAATCCATTTTCTTATACCATGGGTGAATAGTTTCAGATTCCCACATCCATGTTTTCAAGATTAGTGCTAACTCACATTCAAGATTCACATTCAAGATTCAATTTTAAGATTCAAGTCACCATCTTTTGTCCAAATTTCAATTCCTTTCCAAAATTCCATCCAAGAGACTTCATGTTCAAATTATATTTCAAATACCACACCATTGAAGTTTTAAATCCCAAATTTCAAGGTGTTTTCAAAAGAAAGGGGCAAAATCATGCTACATGATGAAAATTGCACCAAGTCATATTTGGCCTATTTTATTCTCATCACATCTCAAGTACCATGAAAAATCATTCAAGGCAAAGGCAATACTAAGATTTGGTGTACGATTGGCATAAAATTTGGATTGCTAACTTTGATTCACAAATGATTTAGAACTCAATTTGATTATAAGATGAAATTCAAAGGATGTTGCAAAGTACAAAGGTACAAGATTAAGTGTTACAAGAGTTTTTTCAAATACACAAGTTAATTATACAAATGATCATTAAACCTAGGCCTAAAGGTGCACAATAAGATCCAATGTATTTGCTTCCCCAAGCTTTATGCCACGTATGCCCCTTAAAAGCCTCCAAGATTCCTTCATGCTCCATCAATGTCCAACTCAGCCTACATCATGCCAAAGTTCAAAAGCAATCAAGACATTATGCCACAAAAGTCATCACATCATCATGTATCAAACAAGGATAAAATTACATTATTCCAAGGCATTTCAAGATGATAATCAAGCTTTAAATTCAAGTCATACCACAAAATCCCAAGGCACATCAAGATTATAATAAGTTTCAAGATTTATTCTATCTCGTGCCAAAGTTCATTTTTCAACATCATGCCAAAATTTAAGTCCATGTCATAATTCACTCTAAAACAAGTTTCATGACAAACAAAGCAAGCTTCAAACTCAAGTCATTCCATGCCAAGATTCAAGTCTACATACACATTCATATCACATTAAATTCATTCCAATGCACTCATGTTCAATCAAGATTCACATCACAAAATCATTCATGTTCATATCACATTCCATTTACATCTTACGCATCTAAATTCATGCTTCACCAAAAACATTCATGTCATGCATAACTCAAGTTCCAATTCATCAAGCAACATTCAACTCAAAGTTCCATTCATCAATACCAAACTCACAAAATTCATTCACATTATTCATGTCATATTCAAGAACCAAGGCCGATTCAAAACCATTAATTTTTTTCAAATCCACATTAGAAAGTTACTGCAGTAATTTTGTTTTTCCTATTTAAAATTCAAAAAAAAAAGGTGACAAAATATGATACATATAATACATCACGAGCCTTAAGTACATGGGAAAGGATGAGCGGGAGTTTTCCTTACCTGATCTTAGAGTATTTTGTACATGAGACGCTTGGCTCATTTGTACGAAATATTAGCTCTCATTGTCATAGACTTTAGTATAATACATATCTCAAATCATTTGATTCATCTCCTAACAAAACACCTCAACAAATTCAAATCATTTTTCTTCGGGATTTTCTCTTTAACCTTTTCAAAAAGGATATGTTATTTTTGTTCTACCGCAATACAGGTAAGACATAAGTCTCCACACAACGAGCGACAATACCTAATTTCTGGAATGCAAATGTTAACATCATCCATAAAAAACATCTAACAAAACAACCTTTTTCCTCTATTTCTTCACTCATGCATTCCCTTAGCAATTTAAGCTTTAGATATACCCACCCTTTGATTAAGACAACAAGAGTGGATCCCGTTGAGTACAACGAACGTGAAGGTTGCTAACACCTTCCTCTCGCGTAATCGACTCCCGAACCCGAATTTGGTTGCGAGACCATTTTCTTTTCCTTCTGAGGTTTTCTCGATGTTTTCCTTTCCCCGTTGGGATAAATAAAGTTTGATGGCGACTCTGTGTATTTTTTTTAGTGTAGCAGAAGAAATGGGTCATGTACTCAAACAAAGGAATGATGGTAAGCTAGTTGTGATCAAGAATGTGTTACTAGTGATAGATATGCAATGTAATTTGTTGAGTGTAAGCTAATTAGTGAAAAGGGATTATTAGTAGTCACATAGGCTGATTGTTTGAATCTTTTTGATCATAAAAGGAGAGTTATCCTGAAAGCTTGCTTGTCAAGAAATAGAACCTTCAAGGTATGCATCCAAATCTCTGAGTTAAGATGTCTTGCTGCAACATCACATGAACATGAGGTTGAGTTATGACATAAGAGGTATGGCCACTTGAATTAAAAAAGTTTAAGCCAACTAAATTTAAGAGGAAGGTGATTGGAGTTCCTAAGGTGCGGACACCTGAAAGCTCATGCAAAATTTGCTTGGTGGGAAAGCAACCCTAACTAGCCTTCAAATCTAGCCTACCTATGAGGGATAAAGAAGGGCTTCTTGGTGTTATTCACTCAGACATTTGTGATCCACTAGAAGTTCTTAGATATGGTGGAAACAAGTACCTGATCACCTTTGTGGATGAGTTCTCAAGGATGTTGTGGCTATTCCTAATAAAGGCCAAAAGTGAAGCCTTGCAAATCTTTAAGGATTTCAAGGCAATGGTGGAAAGACAAAGTGGAAAACCGATCAAGATCTTGAGGATAAATGGTGGAGGAGATTACACTTCAAAGGAGTTTGATTCCTTCTGCACAAGTCAAGGCATCATTCGTGAAGTCACTGCACCATACACTTCTCAACATAATGGCTTGGCAGGAAGAAGAAACACGAGTATCCTCAACATGTCAAAAAGCATATTGAAGCAGAAAAACTTACCACATTAGTTCTGGGGTAAGACTATATCCATTGCTGCTCACATCTTAAGCAAATATCCTACGAAGAAATTAGTGAACATAGTCCCTGATGAAGTCTTGTCAGGAAGGAAGCCAAGTGTCAACCACACAAAGATCTTTGGTTCCTTGTGCTACAAGCATGCTTCTGATGCCAAGAAAAGAAAGGTGAAAGACAAGAGTAAGCCATTGGTCATTGTAGGCTATCATAACACAAGATCCTATAGTTTATTTGATCCTCATGCAAAGCAAAAAGCCATCAGTATATATGTGATAGTCCTAGAGAATGAGGCTTGGAACTAGAATGTCAAACACATAGAAGCTACCTTAGTGACTATCCAACTTAAAATTGTGATGCATAGGAAGTCGGCACTACAGACCTATAAGTTATTGAATATGCCAATGAGGAAGAACTTGTACCCGCAAAAGTCAGATCACAAAGAGCAAGACAACTTCCTAGAAGACTAGATGTTTATGAACAAGTCTTTGATAATGAAGTATACACTAATAAAGAGATAACACATATTATAATGTTCGCATATGTTAAAGCAGTGGATCATCATGCAACTCTCAAGTAGTATTCTTGGAAGAAAGCCATGGTTGAAAAACTATCCTTCATAAAGAAGAATAAAACTGGGGAATTGACCGAGCTACATGAAGGAAAGAAATCCATTGCAGTCAGATGGGTATTCAACCTCAAAGGAAATTTTCAAGGAAAAGTTGTAATGCATAAGCCCAGACTGTTGGCTAAGGTATTTATTCATAGACATGGAATTGACTATGATCTAGTCTTCTCACCAGTTGCAACACATGATAGCATCAGATTGGTGATTTCTTTGGCCTACTCAGAAGTTGGTTTATCTTTCATCTTGATGTGAAGTCATATTTTCTTAATGGCCCTCTAGAGGAAGAACTGTTCATGGCCCAACCTCCTGGATTTTTCATCAAAGGAAAGGAAGACATACTTTGCAAACTACATAAAGCCTTGTATGACCTAAAACATGCCCCCAAGAGTATGGAATAAGATGATTGACAAATTCTTCAATGAGAAAGGATGCATAAAATGCAATTCTAAACATGGTGTCTTCATCAAAGGCAAAGAAAGGAATAATCTCTTGATCATTTGCCTTAATATGGATTATCTCTTTGTAATTGGGAGTTGTGAAACTAAAACTGAGCAGTTTAAGGATAAGATGAAACAAGTATTTCAAATGAATGATCTAGGCAAGTTAGCTTATTTTCTTGGCATGGAATTTTCTACCTACCTCAGGTGGAATGATTTTGCACCAAGCCAAATATACAAAAGAGAGTCTGACAAAATTCAACATGTTAAAGTGGATTCAGATGAAGGCAAAGAATAGAGTGAATGCTACCACATTCAGGCTGTTGGTAGGTTCCTTGAGGTACTTGTGTCAAAGTAAATCAGACATCTGTTATGCAGTTGGTTTAGTAAGCAAGTTCACGAGCAACCCTGTTAAAGAACACTTCAATGCTGCAAAAAGGATAATGAGGTACATCAATGACACACTTCATTATGGCATTTTCTTTCCACAAGACAAAGTCAACAACAAACTCGAGCTGACTCGCATTTCTAATGTTGATTTGTATGGACACAAGATCAGTAAAAGAAGCACAGAATAAATCTTCAAATTTCTAAGATCGCATGTGTCATGGAGCTTAAAGAAGTAATGAGCGATTGCTTCCTCCAATTGTGAATCAGAATATATTGTAGGTGCTGCTGCAACTTGTTAAGAAAATTGACTTCAATCACCGTCAAATGATTTTATTAAAATAGAAGAGTCAATCAAACTGCAAATAGATAATAAACCAACGATCAATCTAGCCAAAATCTAGTTTCACATGGCAAAAGCAAGCACATAGAAACCAGATTCCAATTTCTTAGGGATCAAGTCACCAAAAGAAAGTTTGAAGTTGTGTATTGTACAACCGAAGAACAAATGGTTGATGTTCTCACTAATGCCATCAAAATTTTACGATTCTTAAAGTTGAGAAGAGAACTTGGAGTCATAGCATTTGATAGTTTGAATTAAGAAGGAATGTTAAGTGTAATCTAAACAAAGGTTGTTACTAAAGTTAGTTAATTTTGGTTGTTTTAGTTTGTTGTGAGCTCTTGTTTTGCAAGTAACACATGTTGTATAAAAACAATCATCAAGTGTATGCAATTTAATCCTTCTCTCCTTTCTCAATAATCTTTCTCTTCTCTTTTCTATTTTCCTCAATAACTTATATATTTATACATCAATTATCCATATTTATACACCAACTAACCGAAAATCTAAATAACGAGACTCCAACACATCTCCTACATAAACAGCTTTAAAAGATATTAACAAGGTTTATGAAAGGGTGGATTGAACTTGTCTTTTTTAAGGTAATGAAAAATATGAGGTTTAATCCTATTTAAATATCTGTTAGTTACTCTATTCTTGTAAATGAGTATACATTCGATCCAATAACTCGGAGCACACTAACTCTGTTGCTGTAGCAGATTTTTGACAGAATTTTTCAAGCCCAAAACATATACAACTATAGTACAGAACGAAAATATAGAACCATATGATGTCATTTATCACATATACAAATAAAATCATTACATAGAAAGCCATGTTTGATACGTAAGATGATAAACAAGGATATAAATTATGGAGTAATCTATGTCATTTGATATCTGTGTTGTTACTCTACAGTCTAAGCCATTGATTTCCATTTATGAAGTTAATGTCCAAAAAAGGCTTTGCTTCTCCATAGCTTAATGATTTTGACCAAGGCACCCTTTGTGTTCTATCTGCTCCTTTTCCATAGCACTTATATTCACCAAACACCGCAGTCCTGAAACACAAAATGCGCGCTATGAGTTCTAGAATAGTGATAAATGTTAAATCAAAATGTGAATTAGCTATGAAGTACTGACACATGACACAGACACAACACTGACAGATATGTCAGTATTGCATGTCATATTCTAGACAGATTTTTATCTGAAGTGTCGGGGTAACTTCGAGGATAGGTATACTGTTATACATACTTTTCTCTTTCTGGATGATCCCATTCTGACCAGCCTTCTGGATTAATAATATCATCCATGTAACAGTTTGAGTAAATTACTCTCGAGTAATCCGCCCAAGCTCTTCCAAGGTACACACTTCCGGTTCCTCTAATTCTACATCCTACAAAAGAAAATCCTGTATCTTGAAATGGCGAATCCCTATGATGTGCTGCAATTGCTCCATACTTCTCAGCTAACGATTGAAGCCTACACTTCTGATAAGTACAGACAGAAAATCGTTCAAAGTTCCAAAGATGAAACTAGTTTTGTTTTGGTAAAAAAAACATAGAAAAAGATTTCTTTTCGTTGTACCTCATAGAGAGATTTCGCACTGCCAAAGATGAAATCAACTTTTCCTTCAATGAGACACCGGTAGAAATAGTGAGTTCCTGTGTTATCTAAGAGTGTGTCTTGTGTTCCTTTGATCTTAACTCTGTAGAACATTGCTTTATCACTGTCTACTCTCAGCGCCACTGCCTGCATTCCTGTCCCACCTGCCGATGCAACCACCGTGTTCTGCAACCACCACACAAAGATCATCAAACCAAGGATTGCAGCATAGTCGTAATTACAACGGCTAAATCAGTTTATAAACATGCCGAAAATTGTGTCCTTACCTCAAAAGTGACTCTAGTTGCACAAAAAAAATCTGATTCAATCGCTACAGTCGCTGATCCGTAGGTTCCCAATGTCTGACCATTTGGGCCTCTATCTGATGATTTGCTGTTCCATGTGATTACAGGACCTGCAGTTTGATTTCTTCTACCAATAAACGATACATAAGGCTTCGTAATCGGCACAAACACTCTTTCTCTGCACAAATTTCATACAAACCAATAGTTAAAAACAAGAAAAAAAATCAAATCATGTTTCTACCATAACAACACAGACACTTTCAATCAAATAGTCTAGTTCAACATTGATGTCATGTGTCAGTGTCGTGTGATCAAATATGAGATGTATTGTTTATTAGTGTCTAATCTGACAGAGATGCCAACGTGTCAGTGTCGTGTGTACTACAGATAAAAACACTCATTATGCAAATTACAAACCTGTAAATTCCTGGAAAAATGTAGATTTTGACTCTATGTTTGTTCCAATCAGGAACCAAATCAACTGCACCTTGAACAGTTTTGGAATGTCCATTTCCATTCTGATCAACAACAATAACTCTAACCTTATTATGATCATAAACATTACTCTTTCTAAAAACCAATCTTTGTTCATCAACCATCAAATCTTCCCAACTAATATAATTTCTAACATCACCCCCATTACCACATTCTGCTAAATCCACCTCAGCAATCAACATAACAAAAACCAAACCAAACAAAATCACAACAATTCTAGAACACAAACCCATGAACAACAACAACAACATCATAAGAAAAACTGTCACAGTGTCTAATATGCTGTTACGTTTTCATAGCAATATATATATGAAAACATGAATAGATAGAAAGATTGTGTAACGGTTAAATTATTAATATAGAGTTGAAGCATGAAGTAGCTGATTGTAATAAATAACTGAGCGTTATGGTTTGTGATACAGTGTGATACCGTCAGTTACAAACTTTGTTATGGAGAAATTGAATAAAGTTTTTGAGTTTAATTCAAGTAACATAAGAAAGACATTAATTAGATAAATATGGGGTTATGTTTAAATTTTGTGTTTAATTTTAAACTTAGATAGATCATAAAAAGATGAAACTGTTGATGAAAACAAGAACATGGGTTTAGTTTAGGCATATTGGGTGCAACTGCTTCCCACTATGTTCTTCAAAATTTATTTTCCCTCTTTTCATAATTGATGAACTACCAAATTTTGATACTTTTTTAATTTTTTATTTAGTAAATAATTAACTTTGGATTATTTATTTTTCAGATTAATTTGTATAAGTTATCTGTATATGAATTATGATTAAGAATAATGTTGGTCCCACCTAAACTAGTTTATTATTACAATACTTGTATGCCACGAGAAGAAGAAAATGAGTTCAATCAAATACGTAAAATGCAAGTGTAATTATTGTATCATCATAACAAATAAAAAATTGTACATTTCAATCATATCCTGTCCAAAGGTTATGTTTTTTTAAACTCAAGTTTTAGGCTGTAGATTTTTAAATTATTTAAAAAATCAATTTAATTATAAATTTATAATAAAACCAATTTATTATAAATGATTTTTTATTTGATTTGGAAATTGTGAAAATCTATTTTCTATTTGATTTTGAATTCAATTTTTGGCTTTAGCAAAATTTAATATTTAATATTTAAAATATCACTATAAAAATTGTTTTATATTTGTTTGTATTATGACTTTAAAATATCATTATTTGAATTCTGAGACCGGTCAACATTTGACAACTTTTTTTTATAGTTCTTTTTAGAGAGAATTTAATTAAGAGAAAGATAATTATTAACTCGGATCTTACTTCAGGTCCATTTTGTGGTGTTTATATTCAGGTGGTGTCTCATATGTTTATCACCTGCAATTTGTATAATATATGTTAAATATGTAATTTATTATTTTAGAAAGATTTGATTTGATTTAGAAATATTAGATTATATATTTTTGAACTTTTATAGTTTGTCTAACCATGATGTTCTTCATACCCTTAGGAAATTCTCAAGACAATCCAAAATCATATCTCCAATATTTTCATTGTAATATGCTACAAGGTACCACTACTTCTTATACTCTCTCTACTTCACTTCAGGTACCATTTCTTATCCCATTTTAAATTTTGTATCTTATTCCAACTTATCTTCTCATCACAAATTGTTTACTCTTAAATTATTATCTATTTCTGAACCTACATCCTACTCAATTGTTATCTTGGACCTAAATTGGAAAGAAGTTATTGATAATGACCTTCGGTCCTTGATTAATAATCATACTTCAGACTTAACTCCCAAACATGTCATATGATGTAAATGGATCTTTAAACTAAAGTTCCTAGTCAATGACACAATTGAGAGGTATAAAACCCGTCTCGTAACTAAAGGGTTTAACAAAATCGAAGGATTAGACTATCATGATACATCAGCTCTGTGACTAATAAAATGACAACAATAAGACTTCTTCTATTCATAGCTGCCAATCAAAATTGATTTTTACACTAACTTGACATCAACACTTCTTTTTTACATGGCAACTTAGACGAAGAAGTCTATATGAAAATTTCTCTAATAATTTTTAAAGTAAAATTTACTTAATAAATGTTTTGCAAATTAGTTATAGATCTAAAGTCTAGAGATGCATCTCCTGACGCACCTAAAATGCACAGAATGCTTCATAAGTGAGCCATCCACCCCATATCGTCTAAAAATGGTCTGATATGCATCAGCAAAATCACCCCGAAAATATTACAGAGATGCATATCCAGATTAACCCCTAAAAGCACCTTTTGCTTCACAAGTCAGCCATCCATTTGTAAAATAATGGATCAGAGATGAATCTCTAAAATTCGCTTCACAAGTGAAGCCATCCACCTCATCTTTGTAAAACAATGGACCGGAGATGCATCTCCGGAATAACCTCAATAGTTTTTGTCGTGACAACAAGTTTCCCAAATTGATATATTTTTTATCCAATGATGATTATACTAATGATGATTATACTAAGAATATATTAACATCATGCATGCTTGTTATACTAATGCAATTCAAGGATGTCTGATATAAATTAAAGTGATAATACAAATTTAAATGTTACCACGATACAACAGTCACCAAAATAGAAATAAATATAAACTACTAGGTATTTCTAACCCCCTCATGCTTCTCCTGTACCTTTGCTTATACACCAAGACATTTCTTTCATAGAATAAGATGGTATCTATAAGGCGGTCATACCAGAACTACCTTCCATAATGCCTCATGTCGCTATGACATCTCTTGCAATCTGCACAATACGTTAACAAACCAAAAATAAATCTTCTATATGCTAATTCCTAGCTCTCTCCTCTTCTAATATCTCTTGATGAGTAGGTCTAGGTGGTGCTTCCGCAGCATCTGGTGTCAGGTAAGGATGTAACATTCAATAAAACCATTGGATGTAGCTAGGGAGGTGTGGATACATCAATCGCGACCCACAAGCCAACCATTCAGACAATAAGGTTATATAGTCCAAGAGACGTGTCTGGTTGTGGCCTTTGTACGGGCAAAAGCAATGTCATCTGCTATAATGTGGTCAATAAACACTATGTACGAATTTATTGCTTGATTCCATTTGTACGGGGCAAAGACACAAGCACGTTGATAATCCTCAGTGTAGTTCATCTCAGGTTTCCACCTAGATATACGAGGAAAGTGATGGACGATTTACACCAAAAAATGGTTTAGATAAAATATTACTAACAAGTGTAACACAAGTTTGTGAAAATATTAGTAATAATAAAGATTGCGAATAAATTATTGTAAACAATGTGGACCTTCCAATCATCAATCTTGTTACCGTAAACTAACACCTTTAAAGGTGGAAAAATAAGAAAATTTCTTAAAATACCGTATATGTTTCTAATTCGCCATGCAAAATTCCAAAAATGTCCCTTGTTTCAAGAGATATATCTCCGGACATATCCAAATCCATACATTTCATTCATTTTAGAGTCACACCTCAATTTTATAAATAAATTTGTTTCAAAAATATATCTCCAAAAAATTTCCAAAAATATAGTTTCAAAAACTAAAAAAACAGAAATATATCACTTGCAGTAGCTTCATTAAATAAATTAGCAATAATATAAATCCTTTTGTTTAAGATGTTCTTGAAAAAAACAATATACAAACACGACAATTGGTATTTTCGGGTTTAAAATCTTCCAATATGCCTCCAACTTCATCAAATAAATTAGCATTAATACTTACAAATATATGAAATTTTGATTAAGAAATTTTGAAACTACTGCAAGTGGTATATTTTTATTTTTTTAATTTTCGAAAATTTTTTGTAGATATATTTTCGAAATAAATTTATTCATAAAATTGATGTATGACTAAAAAACGAATGAAATGTGTATATTTGAATACATTTTGAGATATATCTCTAAAAACGGAAGATAATTTTAAAATTTCACATGATGTATTAAAAACATATATGATGCTTTAAAAAATTCTCAAAAATAATCCCCTTATCAATCCTTTATTTGTTTCACGGTACGAGCCAGACCCAATAATAACACCTTTGTTGTATCCATTATCTTTGGAGATTTCTTACCCCACCCCTTTGGAGTTTTTAGAATGTCCAATTGCTACAACAATGTAATCAAACTGAGAAGTAAGAGATATGAGTATCTTCTCAATGATCTTTCCATCAGAGAGAGTTTCTCCACACGACTTCATATCATTTGTGATCAGAATCACTATAGAGATGTCGTCAGGTACATTCTCATTGTTCTTCGTGCTGATATTCTCATACTTCCTACATAGAGATTGAAGCTTCACCTTCTTCATTGATGCATCACCGCCATAGCACTGTATTAGAGCATCCCGCGCATCCTTCGCCGTCGTCGAATCAACAATCTTCTCAAACACATTTGCATCCACACACTGATGGATGTAGAATAACGCCTTTTGATCCTTCTTCCTCAGATCACGGTGAGCATTCCTCTGCGCATCCGTTGCATTCGCCGAAAGTGAAACCGGAACGTAATTGTCATTGACGAGATCAAGAACATCTTGAACGCCAAATAACACACACATTTGAATCATCCAGCGATTCCAATTCTTGCCATTAAACACTGGAATCTTAGTGCTCAGATTAGCGTTTTCGTTCATCTTCAACCTTTTGCAGTTCACTCAGATCTCACGAAACACTAGTGTTTTCCAATCCCGCAGAATCAAGAAATGTGATTTTGTTACCATTTCTATAAAAAAAATTCAACATGAATTCAAGAAACGAAATCAATCACACAACGCCTTACCGATCACTCGTGTTTCCTTGTGTTTCCCTGTGAATCTGAACCAGTTTCTGATACCAATTGTTATTACACAAGATAAAGAAGATAAAGATGGAAGAAGAGAAAGAAATAATAAATTTTCACTACTTTTACAAGACGGTTACAATGAATAGTTACACCACTACTTATTTTACAACTATTAACAAAATGGCACATAAAAAAGGATAATCTACACTAACTAGATTATATTTAAAATAAAATAAAAAACTAATGCTACTCCTAAATATTAATTACTTCTAACCATAATATGCATTTAATTAGAAGTTCATCAAACATTATACATTATAAGTATTTTTTCAAACTCGGTCGCTTCTAGATTTTTTTTTGACAAGATCGCTTCTCGTTTTAGAAAACATATTCTAGAGGAAAAGCAAATTAACAAAGCATTTTTCATCAATATTAATATATTACTTATTAGTCAATAAAATCTCAATATTCTTACAAGGAAAATGTTGAAGTTGATTAAAAAAAACTCTAATAATCATAAACAATTCAATAGTATTTGTCAATTAATAATTATGAATAATATACAACTAATTTCAATTTTTTTTATAAAATAAAAAAATTTCACAATTTTTAAAGAGTTTATAATAAGAGATAATTTGGAGAGATGATAAAATCTAAATAAATGAAAATAAAATTAATTTGGGATTTTCGGACAAATGGCGCAAACTTTTTCTAAGAAATTCAAATGACAAATTACATATAAATATAAGTATTATTGTCTAAAGTCAAAAATTCTGTAGGGTCTTCAAATTATACATATTAAGTATAAATTTGTATTACATATCTTTAAAATAAATCATAACATTTTAAAATAGTCACTTTAATTATTTAAAAGAAAAATCATATTTTTAATAAAAATTTAATTACATCAGATTTCAATACAAACAAAAAAATCAAGGAGGTCAATATATTTAAATAAATATTTAAGTTACTTACTATATGAATCTTAGCCAAAATTATACTCAAATAAATACTAAATTTATTACAATTCAACTAATATTACTAAAATAATCTTATAAATAATAGGTACGGAATAATTACATGATTTAAAATACAATAAATAAGAGTAAATTAGTGAGAAAAATTATAAATATTACATTCGTATTTTAAAAAGACAAATAAAAATAGAAAAGAGTATATCTATTATAAAATAAATATGAAGTAGTATCTATTTTAAAGAATTAAATTTAAAAGAAGAAGGAAAATAAAAATTGAATTAATGTATAGTATAGGGTTAGTGTTGACATTTGAGAACCTCAAAAACGACAAAGAAAGATTTGAAAGAAAAAAAAAAGTAAAAATTAAATGTATTTAGTCTATGTTTTGTATAAAATGCATATGACTTTTAATTATTTAAAAAAAAATTCTTATAATTTACAAGAAAATAAAGATTGGTCACAGAAAATTTATGAATTTAGTCCAAATTCTGACTTAAATACATCCAAATATTTTTGATAAATTTTAATTATATTGAAAACAAGAGAAATCAAGCCTATATATTGATGAGAAATATGGAATATAATAGTGCTAACCAGTGACAAAAATTAACTTCTCCAATCAAACAAAGTTAATATGATGATTGGACGATTCCTCAAGTTCTTTGTGAATCCATCCCCAAAACAATGGTCCTTTCTTTCTCTTAGATACCAAAAATTTCAATCTGTCCCCTTCATGTCTGTTTCTTCTTCAGCTGGAAAAATCACTGCAGCAAGTACCAATTGCAAATATGGAGTCAACACTTTGCATACTTATTCAGCTGTTGAACTTTCTGAAAAGCTAGAGGCTGAGGATTGTATGTGGACGAAGATGCAAGAAGAAGCTACAGTTGATGTCACTGTTGAACCTATTTTGTCCGGTTACTATCATGTTTCAATTTTTTCTCATAGATCATTGGAAACTGCTTTGGCTAATCTCTTAGCTGTTAAGTTAAGTAGTGTAAGTCTTAGTAGTGCAACACTTTATGATCTTTTTGTTAGAGTTTTAGAACATGATGCTGAAATTATGGATGCTGTGAAAAATGATATGAAAGCAGTTAAGGAAAGAGATCCTGCTTGTATAACTCATGTTCATTGTTTCTTGAATTTCAAAGGCTTTTTGGCATGTCAAGCTCATAGGGTGGCTCATAATTTATGGTCAAATGGAAGGAAGGTTTTGGCTGTTATAATTCAGAATCGAGTTTGTGAAGTTTTCGGAGTTGATATTCATCCGGGAGCGAGGTTCGGAAGTGGAATTCTGTTCGATCACGCGACGGGGATCGTGGTGGGAGAAACTGCTGTGATTGGGAATGATGTATCAATTCTGCATGGTGTAACATTGGGAGGAACTGGTAAAGCTGGTGGTGATAGGCATCCAAAGATTGGTGATGGAGTGTTGATTGGTGCAGGAACTTGTATTTTGGGGAATATTAAGATTGGTGATAGTGCTAAAATTGGTGCTGGTTCTGTTGTGATTAAGGAAGTGCCTCCAAGGACTACTGTTGTTGGGAATCCTGCAAAGTTGATTGGAGGGAACAACAATCCTATTAAACATTATAAGATTCCTAGCCATACTATGGATCATGTTTCTCACATTTCTGAGTTTTGTGATTAAGTTATTTAGAGTTTTCTTGTCAAAGAATGATTTGCATTTTCATGTTTTGAAGTTGGGATTGAGTGTCTTAGATTGAGAGTTATTGTTAGCTATGCAAGAGAGAGTCTTAGTTCTATTGTATTGCATATGCAGAATTTAAATAATATTTCATATATACAATTAAAATTTAGAATAATATGTTCCTATAATAAATTTCAAATAATATATAATTTTAACTAGTTTTTTTAGAATATATTTGTTTTTCAAAAAGAAAACAGAAAGTCATATTTACAGACTTCTAACCTTTAGCATTTAATGTTAAAATTAAATATATTGTATTTTTTTTACCAATGTACTATAATTTTTTTTTTTGAAGTAAATAATATTGCTTTACAACAGATAAAATGGATACGGCCATGAGTAAGGAAAATTAGCCATAAAAATTAGTGGATATGGACGCGAGTACGACTATCTTAGTATCAGCTCAGTTTTATGATATACAATATTATTTATATATTTTTATTTTTACTGTTATATATACACGATTTTGTTAAATACATCACTATTAAACATGTACAGATTTTAATATAAATATTTATTTATTTTTTAACTCAACAATATCATTCTTAAATTTTTTTAATGTTGTTAAAATCTTGAAATGACATGAAAAATTATAATTGATATATTATTTTTTATTAAAAATATGGATACACAGGTATGGGTACATGTATTTAAGTATTCATAGGGTACGAATACAAGTACAAACGTTGGTGCCCACGCAATAATGGATTTGGGTATCGAGATTTTTTCAAACCATACTTATTGAGATCAGTATTATAATATCTTGTCCAAACCTTACTCATTGTCATTCTTAATAGTGGCTGAAACTCAACTTTTAAAAATAAATAAGTGAGGTATCGCAGATTCGAACCTAGTGATGTCCTGCACAATTATTAAGTGAGTTGATTTAAAGGAACTATAAAATTATATTTTAAATATATACTAAAATTTATACATAAATAGTAGCAAACGGACAACAAGTAGGCTTTTGCTATTTTTTTAAATGACAAAATCAATCATTTTAACAATTATATTTATTATTTAATTTAAAAAGCACAACATTATTATGCATAAACTCTTATATAATATAATATTTAAATTGTGAAAATTTAAAATTTTAAAAAAATATTTTTTAAAAAATTGATTTATAAAGTATCAATAATTTATTTACATTAATACATAGTTAAAAAATATAAATAAATACTGCTAGGAAAAATTAAACCATTGACCAATAACTCACATTCATCTAACTAATATATAAACTATATATAATTTCAATGACTATATTTTTAATTAAATATATATTTACTTGTAAAAAAAATCAAAAAGTCATATTTATAGATTTCCAGACTTTAGCATTTAATGTTAAAATTAAATATATTTTATCTTTTGTTATATTATATATCTAAAAACTAACATAGGTTAACACTCATTATTTTTGGTTACATATGATTAAAAAAAAGACATGTGGATTATATAATGATATTATTTAATAATATTCTATTTAATTACTGTAATTCAAATTTTATTTTAATAAAATCTAATATATTTTATTGTTATTTTTTCATCCTCCATTTTTTTGTTAATTTTGTTTTTGCTATAAAGGGAGGTCTAATGACCTAAATAATAAAACATAAAAAAAAAACTAACAAAAAAAACTCTACCAAGGCTTGAGAAGATTTTTTTTTAAAAATAATCATATATTAAATTTAAATTACCACAATAATCAATAATTTAAAAAAATTTCCAAAATGACAAACATTTCCAGCCAATTCGCCATTTGGATTGGCGAAAGAGAAGAAATGAAAAATGAGTTTCAGCCAATTCGCCGTTTGGATTGGCGAATTAGTTCATCCTTTCCAACCAATTCGCCGTTTGGATTGGCAAATTAGTTCATCCTTTCCAACCAATTCGCCGTTTGGATTGACCAATTCGCCGTTTGGATTGGCGAATGCGTTTGGCTTCAATTGAAACATTGTTAGTTTGGGAATTTGTTTGAAAACAAGGTTTAAATGGTAATTAAATTATAAAAAGTTGTTATTTTAAAAAAAAATTCGCTTGAGAATGTAACCTTGGTATTCTCATTAATAATAATAATTTTCAATTATATTTGATTAATCAATTTGCACAACGATCCTTCATACTGTGTATAGTTTAACTTATGTGGCAACCGTTTGAGTCATTTTTCAAATTCTACACACGAAAGTTGAGACTCTAAAGTCACTTTAGGCCATTAGATTTGTAATTTTCTCTTATCAAACTAGCTCAATCTAATGCAATATTACCCACATTTCAATAGTGAAAGTATCATACCAACTAATTTTTCGTGTATATCATTTCACTCAATTTTTTTAAGAGTCTCTTGAATAAGCATCCACATATATTAAAGGATGTAGAGATCTTGCAAGTACCATTAGAATCAAACTTAATGCAAACATTTTTTATCTCTGATCTCAAAAACCCAATATTTTTCTAAACATTGTTGTCATTCTTGATCTATTTCACCACATGCATGATTATTTATGTTGGATTGTTAGAAAGATGAAAGTCCTATTTAAAAATAGGTTTTCTTCTTCACTTTCACAAGTACTAACAAAAGATCATAAAGATTTTACCTCAAGTGCACTTTGATAAAATTTGCAGTATCTTCTCTAATATTGTAAGAGATCCAATTCCGGTAAGAAAAAAAGGTAAAACTGAGTCATTTCATTAGACGGAGGTGGTCTAATCTATTACTATGTTGCATTAGAACAATCATGTAACCCATGAAACAAAGTTTTTTTTAAGTGTTTGTGCACCAGCTGCAGCAAGCGGGGATTGATGGGTTCCACTTGTTATGCCTATAGTTTTTCAAAAGTCGCTCATGTACCATAAGCCAAGGTGAACTTTTAGATCCGATGGAGTTCTTTAAACTTTCAAATGATATTCTAGTTAATACTAGTAGTATTAGTAGTTGGAGATGAAGAAGTATATTTCCAAGCACACTAACATAAAATTCAATATATCTATTATCACCTAACCCTAACTTGTTTGCATCATCTTCAAAAAGAGGGAGAAGAATAACAAAAAACTAATTATCTATCTAAACAGTGAACGAGTTTTGAAACTAATCAAGGTTCCACTTCCCCTCCCTACTAAAAACTCTATTATTGTCAAGGTAGTATCCAAAATCATATCAAATTGTGCGAAATTGAAAAGAAAAAGGTTGCTTTGTGGGAATCCAACAACCAAGGCAAAAATTAACTCTCATCCCATCCCCAAGTTTCTAAGTAATTTTTTTAAAAAATTGTGATCTGACCTGATCAGGAGGGATCACGGACTGGCCACGCTTCGCCGGACGGTTATCTGTTCGCCGAGGTAAGAACGAGGAAGGGGTGTACCTGCAAAGCACTCCGACGCCCAAGTAAGAAGTTGGACAGGGAGGAAGCAATAGTACAGAAAAAGGGGGGCAAGAAGAGTTACCTGACCCTCTTGAAGAAGAGGGTATTTATAGAGAGACCCCAGCGCTGGGCCAACGGTCATTCGAGGTGGGCCAGACGACCAGGCCCAACCCTAATGACTGCTAGGGCTTACGTGGCGTAGTGAAGACCAGGACGTGGTCTTCGCCCTAGTTCAACCGCTCCTAGGTCTCCGGAAAGTGGGTTTGACCTGCTCTTTCGGAGGGGGGCGGTTGGCCGATGACGTGTCCCCGCGGAGGGGAGCACGTGGAGAACGTGCGCCGAGCACATTATTCTCCCGCGGAGGGAAGCGTATGGATAACGTGCGCCGAGCACGTTATTCTCCCGCGGAGGGAGCCCGGGTAGTCTCGCTCGTCTGGTGTGACGGGCGACGAAGGGGATGCGGCGTGATGGCTTGTGCCCGGCGGACGGTCCTGCTCGTCCGAAGGGGCGTGTGCCAGGCGTGCCCAGTTCGCCTGTTGGGCCGTATTTGGTATTGGGCCTGCCGAGGTGAGGCCCACACCGGAACAGGAGCCCCCCAAGTCGAAGCTCTGGGGAAGAGCGAGGACTTAAGGTCGTCATGTCTGGAGCGGGGGACTCGTGCGAAGGGCTCCGGTCGTCGGTAGAACGGGGAGGAGGCAGATGGAGAGACGCGACTGTCAGGCTGCTTCCACGTGTCTTGCGTTGAGCGGTCGTAGGGGCGGCTAACCTATGTCATTAATGAGCCTAGGGTCGCTTCGAGCCTCGCGCCGGGTTATAAATATGGCGGTCCCCGCTCATTCTGCTACTTTTCTCCCTGTTGATCTTTCATCGTCTCTGCCCGTCCGCCGTTCGCCGCCGATCAACGCCGTGCCATTCGCTTTTTCTTCCGTCCGCCGCCGTTACAAGTGAGTTCCTCTTCTCCCTCTCTTTTATTTTCGTCGTCTGACTGGGACGTGTGGTCGGGGCGCGATGGGCGCCCCGAGGAGGGATGCGAGTTCCGCCGCGTCTGGCGAGTTTCCCGATGAATGTCCCGGGGACGGTAGGCTAGTTCCGATGAATGCCCCGGGGACAGGAGCTTTTTCTGATGAATGCCCCGAGGACGGGGGCTTTTCTCCGATGAATGCCCCGAGGACGGGGGCTTTTTCTGATGAATGCCCCGAGGACGGGGGTTTTTCTTCGATGAATGCCCCGAGGACGGGGGCTTTCTCTGATGACTGCCCCGGGGAGAAGTATCTTCTCCGACGGCCGCCCCGAAGGGCTGAGGGGTCGTTCTTCGATCCCCGAGGAGGGTAGGCGGGGAGCGAATGCCTGCCCGCCGCCCCTCGGCCTTTGTCGCCCTTTCACTTGACTTGCGGTGGAAGGGTGGATTTGATCCTGGCTATCGAATTCACCGAGGTCCTCTGCTTTCAGGTGTAGATGTCGGCTCTGGTGCCGGGGATAATGGTTGAAGATGATGAACCCGAGGTCCCGGAGTATGACGACGGGCGCGTCTCCTTGCCCGAGGAGTGGGCGGCCGAGGAGCCACTTACCATCCCTTCTTGTTTTGTGGTCGACCCGTCCGACGTGTACGCCACGGTCGAGGACACGCCGCTAGGAGAAACGCAACACTGGCAGGTGTATCGCCCGAAAGCGCACCATCGGATCTGCTCGCGCTATGGGCGGAAGATGTTCCCGATGTACGAATTTTATTTTAAAGAAGCTCGGCTCCGGTTGCCGTTCTCTGCCTTCCATCTGGGGATATTTGACTGGCTGCGTCTTGCCCCGTCTCAGCTGCACCCGAACGCTCTGGCTTTCATCCGGGCTTTCGAGGTGGTGTGTTTCTACCTCTCGGTGGAGCCGACGGTGCCGTTGTTCTTTCGCATCTTTCATTTGCAGCGGCAGACGGTGCGAGGTCGTCACGGATGGGTCTCTTTCAAACAATCGACCAAAATTTTTAAAGCGTACAGTGATTCTGTCAAAGACTTCAAGGGTCGGTTCTACCTCGTCAAGCCGATCACGCAGCACGGCTCGGACACTCTCTTTGACGAGGGCGAGCGCACGGTAGATGGCCAGTGGTTCCGAGCGTGGCTTCCCAAGATACATCTGCTGTGGACCTCGGAGCATTTCAGTCGAGGGACGGATAGGTATATCGTCCGGGCGGGAACCCTCGAGGAGAAGGACATGGCCGCTTATCTGAAAATAATTGCCTTTGTGCGGTCACTTCCCCCGTCGAAGCTGGTGACGCCCGACGGTCGGTACATCCTCGATGCCCAGGGGAACGTACGCACTAAAAAGCGTTTGATAAATACTAAGACTTTGCTCGGCTGTGCGACCGGGGCGGCCGCTCTAGATTATCTAGGTAGGGATGTTTCGTTTTCCCTCGTTGTCGGGGTTTTTGATCGTCGCTAACCTATTTCTTTGTTTTTGCAGCGAACATGTCTACTGTCGACGAGCGGGTGAAGCAGTTGCGTGCTGCCAGGAGTGCCGGGGTCCCGAGGACGAGGGTGAGTCAGCTGGTCAGTCAGGAGGTCGCGACGCAGGGGGGCCAAACTTCGTCCTCGTCGCCTCAAGAGAGCCAATCCCCTGTGTCCCAAGGAGTGTCGAAGAGGCAGAGGTCCGAGGAGCCTCGGGTGGTGGATCTGACGGTCGGCGCCGTCGAGGAAGGTTATGTCGTCCCTCCCTGCCACCAGCACCCGGGGTATTTTCATGGTGCCCGTTCCCCCACCGTTTCCGCCGGGGAGGTGAAGGCTGTTCGCCAGGCTGATCGGGAGGCCCGTCGGCGTGTCCTGGCTGAGGACTTGGCCGCGATGATGCGGACGTTTACGACGGCTCTCGTGCTGAACGAGGAGGGCTGCTCTGCTGCTGAGCTGTCCAAACTGCAAGGGGATCTCACCTTTACGCAGTCGCGGTTGGCCAAGCTCACCGAGGAGTTGGAGAAGAGCCAGAAGGACGTTGCTGAGGAGCGGAAACGAGCAGAGGGTGCTGAGGGGAAGGTGAGTTCGCTGGAAGAGAAGCTGGGGACGGCGACGGCCGAGGTGCAGGCGCTGAAGGTCCGTACTGAGGTTCTGGACAGCGCTGTTCGTCCGGCCGAGGACGAGACTGAGGGGGATCGGCGTTTAATCACCCGTGCTGACTTGATCGCCCGTATCCGGGTGTTGGAGAGCGATTGTCTGGAAGCCGTTGAGGTCGGGTTCAAGAATGCGGTCGAGCAGATTCAGGTCGCCAACCCTGGTGTCGAGCTGGTCGTGGACGGGATAGGGCCGTACCACGAGATCGTTGATGGAAGGGTGATCGATCCTTATTTCGTTATCCCCGACGAGGAAACCGTGGCTGCTGACCGAGCTGATGAGGAAGTGTAGGTTGCCGGGCCTGCGTGCTCGTTGTTTTGTGGCCTGCGTGCCGGTGTTTATCTTTTGCTTTGGGCCTGCGTGCTCGTTTTTGTACTATTGACTACTGGGCTGGTGCCCGCTTTTGTTAAATATATTTATCATGGATTTTCTAAGTGTGCGCTCGTTGTTTGCATGTTGTTTTATGCTCGTTTTTCGTATTTGTTCGAATGCCTTTGATGTGTATGACATTTCTTGTAGATTTTCTAAGTGTTCGCTCGGTGTGTTTAGCTCGACAATTTGTTACCGGTAGTGTAGGGGACTGGCCGGTTTGGCCGGGGATGTAGCCGGGCCTTTTCGGGGGTAGTTTTCCCCGGGGCGTGGACGGCCCATCGCGAGCTGGGTGTCCTGCCTGTTTTGGTACGGCGGCGAGGGGCCTCGGTCGAGGTATTCCCTGCCGAGCAAGGCCTTCTGCCCGCGCACACGAGAGGCAGGGCTTGCTGCTTTCTTTGGTCGTTGGTGGACGCGGGGGTGTGCGGTGGTACCATGTCGCCCCCCCAGTGGCCGGGACGATTGGTCGTCGCGGGCAATGTGTTAACTGTAGTACCGCTTAAGCTTCGCGGCGTTCCATGGTCGAGCTAGTTGTTCACCGTGCAGGTTTTCGAGGTAATAGGCCCCGTGTTCCGTTTTGTCCCGGACTCGGTATGGGCCTTCCCAGTTCGCCGCCAGTTTGCCCTCGTGGGAGTCCTTTTGATTTCTGCGTAGAACTAAGTCTCCAGTTTGAAAATCGCGTTTTATGACTTTGTGGTTATGGCGAAGTGCTACTTGTTGCTTCAGCCGGGCTTCCCGGAGGGCTGCTCCTGCGCGGATTTCTTCGACGAGGTCGAGCTCTTCTCGGAGGGAGCCGTCGTTGTCGTCGGTGTCTAGGGGAGCTTCCGTTCGTCTGGACGGTTCGCGGATTTCGACCGGTATTACGGCCTCGGTTCCGTACGTGAGGCGAAATGGGGTCTCCCCTGTAGTTGAGTGAGGAGTAGTACGGTATGCCCAGAGGACGCTGTGGAGTTCTTCGACCCATGCTCGTTTGGCGTCTCCGAGGCGTCGTCTGAGTCCTCTGAGTATAACTCTGTTTGCCGACTCCGCCTGGCCGTTCGTCTGAGGGTGTTCGACCGAGGCGAAGTGATGTTTGGTCCCGAGGTTGGTGACGAAGTCGCGGAAGTTTTTGTCTGTAAATTGTGTACCGTTGTCGGTGACGATGGCGAGTGGTACCCCGAACCTGGCGAGGATGTTGCGTTTGTAGAATCGGAGAATGTTGTGGGCGGTGATTTTGGCCAGAGCTTCAGCCTCGACCCACTTGGTGAAGTAGTCGACTCCCACGATGAGGTACTTGTTCTGGTATGAACCGAGGGGGAAGGGTCCGAGGATATCCAGCCCCCACCAGGCGAATGGCCACGGAGATGAGAGGGATGTGAGGTCGGTTGGCGGGGCCAGGTGCATGTCTCCGTGTCGTTGACACTTATCGCACCGTTTGACATGTTCTTTCGCGTCGGATTGCATTGACGGCCAGTAGTAGCCCGCGCGTAGGGCCTTGCGCGCTAGGGATCTGCCCCCGAGGTGCTGCGCGTTGATACCTTCGTGGATTTCTTCTAGAACGGCCGTACTCTGGGATTTGTCTATGCATTTGAGGAGTGGGATTGCGAAGCCTCGGCGGTACAGTCGTCCCTCGAGGAGGACGTACGAGCAGGCCCGTCGTTTCGTTGCGTTGGCCTCGCTAGAGCTGGTCGGCAGACGGCCGGTGCTGAGATAGGTGTGGAGGGGGGTCATCCAGCAGTCCGCGTCTCCAATGGCGTTGATGTCGAGGGGTGTGGTGGTCGGGCTGGTACTTGGTTGGGACAAGATTTCTTGAATGACCGATTTGTGACCGCCTCGTTTCTTGGTGCTTGCTAGTTTGGAGAGGATGTCGGCGCGGGTGTTCTGCTCCCGAGGAACGTGTTGAATTTCTGCTGAGTCGAACCCTCTTAGTTTGTCACTGATGAGCGCGAGGTATCCGGCGAGGGTGTCGTTTTTTGCTTGGTATTCACCTCGGACTTGCGAAGCGACCAGCTGGGAATCCGTGTAGATTCGGATGTCCCTGGCTCCCAGGTCGGATGCTAGGCGAAGGCCGGCGAGAAATGCTTCGTATTCGGCTTGGTTGTTGGTCGTTGGGAAAGCTAGCGTGAGGGAGACTTCGATGACCGTACCCTCGTCGTTGTCGAGGACGATGCCGGCGCCGCTCCCCGTAGAGTTGGAGGAGCCGTCCACAAAGATGGTCCAGAGGTGGTTCCTGGTGGGCGGGTCGGGGGGCGTGGTCATCTCGGCTACGAAGTCAGCCAACGCCTGAGCCTTGATGGCGTGCCGGCTCTCGTATGTGATGTCGAACTCGGAGAGCTCTAGCGACCATTTCAGCATGCGCCCAGCCATGTCTGGGCGGCTGAGTAGCTGGCGGAGGGGTTGGTCGGTGCGGAGCACGATGGTGTGTGCTAGAAAATAATGCCGGAGTCGGCGTGCCGCTGTAACGAGGGCCAGGGCGACTTTCTCGATCAGCTGGTATCGGGCCTCCGGGCCGTGGAGGGCTTTACTAGTAAAATAAATGGGCTTTTGTCCTTCCCCGGCTTCGCTCACGAGGACGGCGCTGACGGCTTCGTTAGAGACGGCCAGATATAAGTACAGGGTTTCGCCCGTCGCGGGGTGCGTCAGTACTGGTGGTTCGGAGAGGACGCGTTTGAGGTGGCGAAGGGCTCTCTCACATTCGTCCGTCCATTCGAACTTGGTCTCCTTCCTGAGCAGTTTGAAGAACGGGAGGGCGTGTTGGGCCGATCTCGCGATGAATCGTGAGAGGGAGGCTAGTACGCCGTTGAGGGACTGGATGGCACGCTTCGTGGTCGGCGTGGTTATGTTGGAGAAGGCGTGGCACTTGTCCGGGTTGGCTTCGATCCCCCGTTCGGTCAAGTAGTAGCCGAGGAATTTACCGGCGCAGACGCCGAAAGTGCATTTCTCCGGGTTAAAGCGCATGCGACATGATCTCGCGGTCTTGAAGACCTTCTGGAGATGTGCCGCATGGTCGTCTTCCGCGCCGGATTTGACGATCATGTCGTCCATATAGACTTCGAGCATGTCTCCGATCTCCTTGTGGAAGACGCGGTTCATCATCCGTTGGTACGTGGCCCCGGCGTTTTTGAGGCCGAAAGGCATTACGTTGTAATAGTAATTGCCCGATGCTGTCATGAAGGCCGTGGCCTGTTTGTCGTGTTCGGCCATCGGGATCTGATTGTATCCCGAGTATGCGTCCATGAAGGACAAGAGTTTGAAGCCCGCCGAGTTGTCGACGAGCTTGTCGATGTTGGGGAGGGGGTAGGCGTCCTTAGGACATGCCCGGTTGAGGTCAGTGTAGTCAACACACATGCGCCATTTTCCATTATTCTTTTTAACAAGTACAACGTTGGACAGCCAGGTGGAATACCGGGCTTCCGAAATAAAATTTGCCTCTAAGAGGTCTTTTACAGCTTGTTCGGCTGCTGCCGATTTTTCTGGAGACTGGCGGCGACGGCGTTGCACCACGGCCTTTGCGGTCGGGCTGATGGACAGCTGGTGGCAGGCGACCTCAGGGTCGAGTCCCGGCATTTCCGCGGCGCTCCAGGCGAAGAGGTCGGCATTCTCGCGGAGGCAGGCTTGGAGCTGTCGTTTCGCGAGGTCGGGGAGTCCTGCGCCTACCCTTACGGTTCTGGTCGTGTCGTCCCCGAGGGGAATGAGCTCGAAATCGCCATCCGGGATGGGGCGCGCTGGATGCTCGTTGGCCGCGTCAGTCTTTTTATTGTCGAGCTCGTCGGTGAAGCGACTGTCGAGCTCAACTGATCCGACCAGCTCTGTTGGCTTGTCCTTTGGCGTAGCGCTCGGTGCTTTCTTTTTGGTCGGTGGAGCGATGGAGTCGAAGCCTTTCAGTGCGGCTTCAAAACACCTTCGGGCAGCTTCGATGTCGCCGTTGAGGGTGACCACGGCTCCCCTTCTCGTGTAATATTTCATCTTCAGGTGGGCGGTGGAGGGTACCGCGGTGAGCTCTGCTATCGTTGTCCTGCCCAGGATGCAGTTATACAGGGACGGGCATTCGATGACTAAGAAGCGGATGCTGATGTCTCTGGCCGTTTCCTCTTCCCCAAAGGTGACTTTCAGTTCCACGTATCCCCAGGGTCTTGTCGTCGTCCCGTTGAACCCCTGGAGGTCGGAGCCTACGTAGGGGGAGAGGTTGGACTCGCTGAGCTGGAGAGTCGTGAACAAATGTGAGTACATTATGTCAACCGAGCTCCCTCCGTCGACGAGGAGGCGCCTGACGTCGAAGTTTGCCATACGTGCGCGTATGAGCAAGGGTATGTTGGAATTGGGAGATCCCCCGGGTAGTTCCTCGAGGTAGAACGTGATCGGGTTGGAGCGGCCTCGGAATCTGTCGAGCGTGCTCATCTTACCGGAGTTGCCCGCGATGAGTTCGTCGAATTTCCTTTTCACAGATCCTATGGACAGACTCCTCGTAGCGCCATCAGAGATGACCATGGCTCTGGGGAAGTATTCCCATCGGCTGGTTGGTCGGATTGGCTCGCCGACTAAGCTGGGTGCTTCGGGGATGCCGAGTCCTCTGCTTGCGAACCAGTCCTCGGGGCGGCTGACGCACAGCGCGACCTGGAGTCTCTCACCGTCTTCTGGGCAGGGGAGCTCCTCGATTTTCTTTGCCTCCGGGGCCTCCGATCTGGGTGGTTCACCTCCCCGGGTGTATCGCTTTAAGTGCCCATCTTTGATTAGGATTTCGATCGCATCTTTGAGATGGATGCAGTCTTCCGTTACATGCCCGTGGGTCCTGTGGAACCGGCAGTACTTTGACTTGTCCACGTTGGGTTTGGGCGGCGTTGGTCGTGGAAAACGGACACCTCCCTGCACAAACTCGGTTTTAGCGCATTCGGCCAGTATGCGTTCGCGGGAAGCGACCAAGGCGGTGTACTCGGTGAACCTTCCTGCCGGGCCGCGCGACTCGCGCTGTTCGCGGGGTTCGCGGTGGCGGTCGTCCCGACGGCGGTCCCCTCCTCGCCGGTGGCTCGAAGCTCCGTCGTCTCGGTGCCCGCGGGGGGCTTCTCTGTCTCGGGTGTCGCGGGCGGAGTTGGCCGCTTGTGTTTCCTCGAACCGGATGTAGTGGGCGGCCCTGTCGAGGAAGTCTTGGAGGGACGTGGGCCGGTGTATGCCCACGGCCTCGTAGAATTTGGAGTCATGGCGCAGGCCTTGCTCCATTAAGTAGCGTTTCATTTCGTCGGAAGTCGTCACCTGTACGGCTTCCCGAGTAAATCTTTCGATGTATTTCCGGAGGGGTTCGTCGGGGCCTTGGATGATCGCCCCGAGGACTGCTTCCGTCTTCGGGTGACGCCGGGACGCTGTGAAGTGTTTGGAGAATAGGTCCTTCAAGACCCTCCACGATGTAACTGATTCGGGCTCCAGGCTTTTGTACCAGGTCATAGCGCCTTTCCTCAGAGTCGTCGGGAAGAGTCTGCATTTGATAGCTCCCCGGACATTGCGGTAGTCGAGCATGGCCTCGATGTCTTCCAGATGATCGTCCGGGTCGGAGGTGCCGTCGTACGTTGACAGCGTCGGTGGCTTCTCCATTCCTTGGGGTATAGGGGCCGCCATGATCTCCCGGGATAGTGGGGTGCGGTAGTCATCCTCGTCGCTGTGCGCCGGGGATCTCAGGGGGGATGAGCCGGTCGCGGTGTGTCCCGGGTTTCGGGCCCTCGATCTCAGGCCTGTGCTCCCGCCTCGGGTTTCCTCGGTTGGGGTCGCCGCGGCGTTCTGGTTCCTCCCGCGACCGTGTCTTGCCGGGGATCTGGTGCGTTCCCGTGTCGCTTGGGGGCGGCGTCTCTCCAACCGCGGTCGGCGGTTCCTGGGTCGAGGTGAGGGGCTCCTCGAACCTCCGTTCTGGTCTTCCCGCTGGGGGTACCTCGGGGAGCCGCCGCGTTCCAACGCTCCAATTCTAGCGTTCTGTTGGGACAGCAGCTGGTTCGTCTGGTTGATGGCTGCAAAGAGGGCGGCCACCGTGGGGTCCGCTCCCGCCGGGATGGGAACAGGGTGGAATGCCGGCGGGCTCGGGGGGCGATGGTCGGCGTGCAGGGGCCTTTCCTCGGACGATGGCGAGGCGGTTTGCCCGTCTCTTTCGTCGGCTTCATTCAGGCGCGCCGTTCCTACCTGCTTCCCGTTGGTGGCAGTGTTGAGCGCGAGATCGAGCGGAGTGTCGTCGCGGCGTGGGCTGGCCATAACCGTGGAGGTTTGGTGAAACTTTTGGTTTTTCTGCTCGGAGTAACGGGGAAGTTTCCGTTCCCACAGACGGCGCCACTGATCTGACCTGATCAGGAGGGATCACGGACTGGCCACGCTTCGCCGGACGGTTATCTGTTCGCCGAGGTAAGAACGAGGAAGGGGTGTACCTGCAAAGCACTCCGACGCCCAAGTAAGAAGTTGGACAGGGAGGAAGCAATAGTACAGAAAAAGGGGGGCAAGAAGAGTTACCTGACCCTCTTGAAGAAGAGGGTATTTATAGAGAGACCCCAGCGCTGGGCCAACGGTCATTCGAGGTGGGCCAGACGACCAGGCCCAACCCTAATGACTGCTAGGGCTTACGTGGCGTAGTGAAGACCAGGACGTGGTCTTCGCCCTAGTTCAACCGCTCCTAGGTCTCCGGAAAGTGGGTTTGACCTGCTCTTTCGGAGGGGGGCGGTTGGCCGATGACGTGTCCCCGCGGAGGGGAGCACGTGGAGAACGTGCGCCGAGCACATTATTCTCCCGCGGAGGGAAGCGTATGGATAACGTGCGCCGAGCACGTTATTCTCCCGCGGAGGGAGCCCGGGTAGTCTCGCTCGTCTGGTGTGACGGGCGACGAAGGGGATGCGGCGTGATGGCTTGTGCCCGGCGGACGGTCCTGCTCGTCCGAAGGGGCGTGTGCCAGGCGTGCCCAGTTCGCCTGTTGGGCCGTATTTGGTATTGGGCCTGCCGAGGTGAGGCCCACACCGGAACAAATTGTTTTAATTAAAAATATTTATGAAGAACAAAAAATAAAGTAGATAAGAGATAAGTATCATACAAATAAAATGGGATTCCCACAATGTTCATCAAATGGATCATAGCTTGTGTCACCATTGTGTCCTATAAAATTTTCATAAATGGTGTGCCTTCTGGTATTCTCAAAGCTAAAAGAGGGTTGAGACATGATGATCTCATCTCTCCCCCTTATTTGTTCTTATTATGGAGTATCTACAGAGAGTTCTTTAGGGGCTGAATTCCAATCCAAACTTCAACTTCCACCCTAAGTCTATATGAAAAGGGTGGATGTTAGAGTGTACCCGTCGGATACTCATTGCTCGTGTTTTAGAAGCAATTTTTAAACATAAAGATATTCTTATGAATACTGATACTTGGAAGGATTTCTGATGTTGGTAGGTATAGTACCAAGTTGATGTATCAAATGTTGAAGGGAGCAAGCTCAATGTGAAGTGGATGAAGCTTTTTTTTGGAAACCTTATTAGGCCTAGAGTTGTCTTCACTCTTTTGATGACCTGCGAAAGTAGATTACCAACTAAAGACAAATTGCAAAGGTTTAGAACTAATACTGATGGTCTTTGCGTGCATTGTGGCCTACAAGAAAGTTGTGATCATTTGTTTTTTGAATGTGATGTGACCAAAAACATTTGGAAGCAAATGCTGAATTGGTTGGGTGTAAAACATAGTCATGGGGGCTGGAACAATGAGCTTTGTTGGGTCAGCCAGCTAACCTGTGGGAAAGGATGCATGATGAAGCTTTTAAAGATGGCGCTAGCAAAAACGATTTACCAGATTTTGACAATTAGCAACAAAATCATTGTTCATGACAACAATAAATAGGCTTTGCAAAGTAAAGAAATCATATAGTTGATCTTAGTGCGTGTTGAGCTCAATAGGAAAATTGCCATGTTTTACAATAGAACTTGATTGTCTTTTGGGGGCTTGGATCTTAGGATCGGCTTGGTTGTAATCTGTTTTGGTAATAAAATATTTCTTTATTAAAAAAAAGATAATTAGAAAGAGATATCACACCAGAGTTTATACTGGTTCGACCTAAAACACTTTGCTTACATTCAATCCTCAAACACAAGAAGGGGGTTCAGTTAGTGTGACCTTTCTAGAATATATGCTTATCATGTTTAGGCTTAGTGCTACATGGATAGTGAATGGTTTTCTAATCTAAGATATTAATATCCAAAGTGGTTAAAGCAAGACGATCCTTTAAATTTGTTTCTTTTTGTGTTGTTGGATAAAGATTTTAGTGGTTAATTTGTTTAGTAAGTGTGTGAAGTTGGATTTTTTCTCTGGTTTTAGAATGGGATCCTTGAACATGGTGACATTCCATCTCTAGTATGTGGACGACACACTTATCTTGTATGATTCCTCAATTGATAATATATAGCCAATTAAAGCTATCCTCCCGAGTTTAAGCTGTCTTAGGTCTTAGTGTTAACTTTTCTAAACGTAGCCTCATTAAAGTCAACTTGGACCTGATTTTTATGAACTTAGATAGTGATTTTTGCTGTTATAAGCAAGATAACTTTCCCTTAAAGTACCTTAATATACAAACAGAGGTAAACCTTAGCCTTAAGGCTATGTGGGAGTCGCTAGTTACTATTATTTGTAAGAGGTTTCTCTCGTGAAGACATAAGTATGTTAGTTGGGAGGGGGGTAATTCTTAATCCAATTAGTAATGTTTTTCTTATTACCTTCTTGTATTTACTTAAACTTACAGTTAATGTTGGAAATAAGATGGTTAGGATTTATATAAGGTTTCTATAGAGTTGGGTGAAAGGTGATTCTAAAATCACATAGATTAAGTTTTCAGATGATGTCGGAAAGCCTAAGCGGATAAGTGGTTGGGGTGTTCCACTACTAGAAAACATTGAATTAGCTAGGGGCATGGGCTAGGGGAAAAACCCCTCACTAAAATAAAACCATTTGCTTGGGGTTAAACCCCTCGCAAAATGCAAAATAGGAGAGAGAAAAAATATAAACATTTAGCTAGGGAATACCCCTCGCAATGAATGAGGGAAAATTTTTTGAATTTTGAAATGTACTTTTACTAGAGTTCAGCGTAGTTTTTGGTGGAAAAGCTGCACAATTTGCGAGGGGGTAGCCCCTCACCACGTCACGTTCACAATTTGCGAGGGGCATCCCCTCACCACTTGTCCTACTTTAGTCAAATCCCACTGAAAAAGCATTTATTCCTCTGCATTTCTCTGCAAAATGCGTACTGATACCCTGCGTGGAGGGGCCCCTCGCAAAATAAAATATTAAATGCCAAATTTATTTCACACTGTAACAGCCCACACATTTATACTTTTATTCCCTTCTTTCTTCTCAATTTCTCCCACAATCTTCTTCTTTTTCATTTCATTTTCAAAGTTTTTCTTCCCTATTCTTCTTCTTCCTCCTTCATGTTCCAACATTTTTATTCCATTTGATAAAAGTAAGTTATTTTATTTATTTATATTATTTTCGTATTTATAGTTTATTTTATTGTTTAAATTTATTAATTAATTATTTATTTATTTATTTGTTGTGTTGCATGTCCTGTGGATAATATAAACTATCAAATTTTTGTTAAGAGCAGCTAGGAATTTGGAAGAAGATCAAAAGGTACACACTTTTGTTTTTTCTTAAAATTTTAGATGAATATTTATTTCGAAAGTTATGTGTGTTGGCGGCTGTTGAAAATTATATATATTTTTATGAATATAACAGATATATATATTTAATTATAAAACAGATTTTAATATTTATATTATAAATAGATTTTAATTAAAATATTAGTATTATATATATATTATAAAACATATTTATCAAACAGATTTTAATTAAGATATTAGAACAGATAATATAAAACATATTCAGATTTATATTATATATTATTTATTTAAAACAGAATATTTATTATTTAAAATAGAATATTTATTTAAAGCAGAATATTATATATTATATATTATTTATTTATTTATTAAAACAGAATGTTTATTTATTAAATATTAAATAGATTATATAATTAAACAGAATATATTATTTATATTATATAAAATAGAATATTTAAAACAGAATATTTAAAACAGAATATTTATATTATATCATATTAAAACAGAATATTTATAAGAAACATAATATATTTAAATTATAATTATAAAATGTAATTAGTAATAAAATTATAAAATGTAATTAGTAATATATTTATAAGAAACATAATATAATTAGTAATATATAATTATAAAATGTAATAAAAATTTATTATATAATATATTATTATTCTAATATAATTATTTCAATATAACTATTAATTTTAAAAAAAATAATATAATTATTTGCTAGGGGTTAACCCCTCGCAAATCCCAAAACGTGGGACAGCTGGCTAGAGGCTTAACCCCTCGCAAATGCATTACACAACTGGCTAGGGGATTCACCCCTCACTAATTTCAGGAATCACGTGACTTAGCTAGGGGTTTATCCCCTCGCAATCAGTTCTGACAGGTCTGAACCCCTCTCTGACTCTAGTCTGTGGCTACGTCTGTGGTGCAGGAGAGGATTTTTTTTCATTACATTTTGCGATGGGCTTATCCCCTAGCCATTTTTGCGAGGGGCTTATCCCCTCACCAATTATTTGCGATGCCCTGATTAGCTAGGGGCTCTGTCCCCTCGCAAATTATGGTTTTGTGATGAGTTTTTTGATTTAGTGAGGGGTTTAACCCCTAGCAAAATCTGTTTTTTTCTTGTAGTGTTCGATATATCCTATTGTTTAACCTGGCTCTTTTGGGTAAATAAAGATGTATATTGATCTCGAGTGCATCTGGTCTCCAGCATGATATCCTATATGTTAGATATATGGTGAATTTTTTCTCTCTTTCATGAAAGGTGGCATTTTGGATTTCGTTTGGCTTCTACCTGGCGGAAAGATGTGTCTCTTCTAAAGTAGACGACTCTTCTTATTAGTTTGTGGATGCTCTAATGTAAAAAGTGGGAACCAGTCTCCTCATATCTTTTAAAGACGATAATTGGGTATATCATACTGCCTCAGAGTCAGGTTCCCTAAACTTTCTAAGATGATCATCGTTTGTTCGGTCTACTGTTTCTGTTTTTATTTGATGATATCAACATGGTACCTCTTAAGCCTATATTTTGTGTCACTTGTTGTATTTTATATATATATATATATATATATATATATATATATATATATATATATATATATATATATATATATATATATATATATATATAAAATCTTCCCTTAAAAACGTGCACTCCCTAAGGAGAGCACATTGAGATTTCACAAGCAGCCAAACTTTGATTAAATAGGTTTAACTTACCACCTTTATAGACTTAAAAGATTTTTTCCTCAGGGTTTACAACGACATCAAATAAGAAATTTAAAATTTACACCTCACGTGTTTATGAAATAGACTTAAGCTTAAAAGATATTAGTAGTATCTATATAGATGCTCTCTTTGAATAAAATATATTGAGTGTACAAGAAAATTTGAATAAGAGAAGAGATAGGGCAAGAGATTTTTAGAATATTTTTTAGTCAACTAATGTAATTTGCAAATAATCCTAGGAGTTCCCTTTTATATAATTGCATTTGTTTCACATCAAAATCAGATACTAAAGTATATGACTATTTAAATATGAGACGTTTTCAAGACAATTTACTCTATGGATAATTTTATCCAACTTTTTTATGTCGGTTAGATAAAAATTTCCCATAAAAAAATAAATGGTGGAGCTTATACTCCCCATGTAAACTTGTACTTAGAAAATAGTTTTCTCCCCTTAATTGTTTTAATAGGTTTGCTATTTCTACACTCCATTCGTACACCAATACATACACCAACATATTTTCTTAAATAAAAAAATATTTACATAAACAGTAAATGAACAGTACATAAACAGTATCAATGAACAGTGCGTGAACAGTGTACATGAACAGTATCTGTGAACAGTAGTTTAAAATAATGAATAAAGTTGATTAATGAAATGTAAAAAATTGGTTAATAAAGTTATGAAGTTGGTTAATAGACGCTCAGAATTAAAAATATTTTTTATAATAAATTAAAGTTAGTTAATAAAAAGTAAAAAGTTGGTTAATCGTATAATTTTATATCAATATTATTTAATTTGAAAATTAAAAAATTAAAAAAATATTAATTTTTTAATATATTTTAGTGTTCATCGTATTGGTGAACAGTAAAATACGGTGTAAGTAAAATACGGTGTAGGTTTAAGATTCAGTGTAAGAATAGCAATTTTTCTTTTTTTAAATAAGCAAGATATATTGATGATGAGTACAATGGGTACTTTTACCACTTAACTTTATCTGATCTAAGGGATGCTTACACCATTTCATAAAAGCTACATAACCTACCCCTCTTAGCATCAATGATAAACCACAACCATGAAATTAATTATACATTAAAAACTAGTTCACTAACAGCACACGCCCTATTGTCAAATAGACACTCATTCCTCATTCTCCACAAGCACTAAGAAGTAAGAAGTAGCCAGCCAAATAATACATTCCATGTTTTTCCTTATGCTCCTCTTGAAAGAGTAATAGAATTGCATAAATAATTCACATGGATCCTCCACAATTAGGCATGTTCTATCCAACCAATATAAGACCTAATGCCAAACTGAAACAAAGAATTGACAATGGAAGAAAAGATGAATCAAACTTTCATCATCACCTGGTAGATAGTCTATCTAGCATGAATCTCCAAGAAAACACCTTAATCTTTGAACAAACTTTAGCTTCCCATATCAGTTCAATTGAATCTTTCCTGCTTAAATCCAACTCTGGTATTTCCACACTCTACATCAATAGTTTATAGCAGGACTGTATAGAAAAAATCTTATATGCACAACCACTTCACGCAAACTCATCCTGATTACCTCTGTAGAGTTGTATGTATTTGAGAATTGTCTTCAAGTTATCCACAACTTATGTGATCATGAACTCTTCTGCTTCAGCACCATCTTTAAATAAAGGCTCTGTTGAACATGTCCACATCTGTAATACCTAAGCCACCCTGATTTTTCTCCACGCACATTGACTTTCAACTGACCCAAGAGACCCATTTTCTATCATCTTTTCCTTCCCAAATTAACTTCCTCTGAATACTTTTAATGGCTTGCAGAATTTTGGCAGGTGCTTTGTAAAAGGATAGGTTATATATTGGTAGATTACATAGTACAAAATTCACTAAAGTCGCTCTCCCTCCAATAGATAATCATCTACCCTTCCATTTTGAAAGTTTGCTTTTCACCTATTGTAAGACTGGTTCCCAATCATCAATTCTTCTAGGGTTGCAACCCACATATTTACCTAAAAACATGAAGGGCACATAATCCCTTTTGCAGCTTAAAAATAATGAGGCAGCCTGCATAAATGCTCTATAATCCCAACACCATACAAGTTAGTATTCACCATATTAATGCTGCATAAACCAGAAATCATCTCAAACCATCTTAACAAAGTTTTATTATGGCCCATAGGTTTTCCCAAGAGTCTTCACTTATCAACAATGTGTCATCAGTAAATTGCAGAAGAATGTAGGCACTACGCCAAAAGAGAGTTTAGGCAACACCTATTTCACTAACGCTTATTTCAAAAAATGTTGTTAAAACATACGAGAGGACATTAGACACTGCTTTGGAAAATAAGCATTGAGTAAGGTATCGACATTAGACAACGCTTTATTATATAAGTGTTGTTGCATGTTTAACAAAAAATTAAAATTATATATCAGACAACGCGTTTTTCTTAAGACAACGCTCAAAATTAAAAAACTGTCTTAAATATGCATTAGACATCGCCCAAAAATAAATAAAAAACGCTTCTTAAAGTTAGAAAAATTAAAACGCGGATCTACCAATACTTATTTTAAAAAGCATTGCCTATGGTTAAAAAAATTATCAACCACACTTAACAACTCTTTTTATAAAAGACGCTATCTAAAGTTAGAAAAATTAAAATGTGGCTCTACCGGAGTAAAAGTGAGGATCTACTTACTCAAAGAGTAAATTTTTATATCTTATTCCACAATCATAGCCTTTAAATTAGATTTAATCGAACGATTATAAGTAAAAATGATAATTTAACCACTAAATTATATTCAATTTAAAGGTTATGATGTGGAATAAGTTAAAAAAATTTACTCTCAGAGTAAGTTGATCCCAACTATATATATATATATATATATATATATATATATATATATATATATATATATATATATATATATATATATATATATATATATATATATATATATATATATATATATATATATATATATATATATATATATATATATATATATATATATATATATATATATATATATATATATATATATATATATATATATATATATATATATATATATATATATATATATATATATATATATATATATATATATATATATATTAGATAAATCAATTATTTAATTAATCTAAAAATGTGAATTTTGCTTATAATATGAAACGGAAGGAGTATACGATAAAATGTTAAAACAATTTTAAGATAATATTTTTAAAATTTATTTTCTTTAAGACATTTTTTTTCTCTCTCTTTTATATTATTTACTTTTCAATGAATATATATATATATATATATATATATATATATATATATATATATATATATATATATATATATATATATATATATATATATATATATATATATATATATATATATATATATATATATATATATATATATATATATATATATATATATATATATTAAGTTTATAAATTACTTCTATAGTTTTTTTATTAATAAAATAAAGGTGAAATGGATATCTAATTAATGACATGAAATGTGATTTCATATTAAGTTTTATTTTATGTATATCTTTTTTATGCACTACTATTTTGAAGTGAACTTCTAATTAATTTGTGCTTAATTTGATTTTTATTTATTTCATATGATTTCGTATTAAGATATGAAATGTACAGTTAAATTTTAAGAATTTATTTCAGGCTTTAATACAAGGAAATAAGGTGTATTAGTAAAAGGGGTAGTTTGATGACGGCTAACACAAGCTCTTTTAGAAGTCTTACGCCTACGTTTCTTTATAGAAAGCATTGTCTAGAAAAAATTTACGACATCACTTTTTATAAAAGGCGTTGTCTAAAAGGAATTAAACCAGCGCTTTTAATAGAAAGCATTGCCTAAAGAGAACTTAAGTCAACACTTTTAATAGAAAATGCTGCCTAAAGTTCAATTAAGTCAACTTTTTAAATAGAAAACATTGTCTAAAGTTCACTTAAGCCAACGTTTTAAACAAAAAGCGCTGCCTAAAGTGCATCTAAGCCAACACTTTTAACAAAAAGCGCTGCCTACAGAGCACTTAAGCCAACGCTTTTAACAAAAGGTGTTGCTTAAAGTGCACTTAAGCCAGCGCTTTTAACAAAAAATACTGCCTAAAGAGAACTTAAGTCATTGCTTTTATCAGAAAGCGCCTAAAGTGTACTTAAGTCAGCACTTTTAACAAAAAGTGTTGCCTAAAGTGAACTTAAGTCAATGTTTTTACATTAAAAAAAACACTGCTTATACCTATAGCAGTGCCACAATAGGCATCGCTTTAAAGCGTTATCATAAGTTTAAAAAAAAGTGTTGTCTAAAGTCTTTTTTGACATAGTGGGCTACATGTTCATTCACTTGAAAAAAGCCTTTAAACTAGTTGAGCTTGAGAGCATTTCTCATCATGCCATATAATCCTTTAGGTGTTATTACAAACAGAAAAGGTGATAATGAATCACTTTGCCTTAACTCTCTATATACATGAAAATATTTGGTAGGACTCCCATTTACCAAGACTAACATGCTGCTCTCGAACACTGTAACTTCCATCCACATGCACCATTTCGGTCTAAAACCTAATCTTCTAAACATATATCTTAGATAATTCCAATAGACAAAATTATACGCTTGAGTGAAGTCTACTTTGAGTAATAGATATTCTTTTTTCTCTCTCTTAACTAGATCCAAAATCTCATTAATTACCAACACTCCATCAAGAATTTGTCTCTCGGGATAAATGTTGTCTGAGTTTTTGATATCACTATGCCTATAACCCTCTTCAGTCTTGCTGCTATAAGCTTGTACATACAAATTACTAAGCATATGGGCATATACTCAACTAAGATTTGAGGACATTTTACTTTTGGGATCAAGGCTAAAAATGAAGTTGTCATTGCTTTGGGTAATCTACCACTTCTATGAAATTTTTTAACAAAATTCACAATATCTTCTTGTAGAATCCAGTGACACTTCTTTAGAAAAGAAAAATTAAATCCATCGAGACTCTTTAAATAAGTAGAGGATATACTTCTCCCTATTTAGAGTAATTAAAAATTAAGAAAGAGATCAGAACTAGAAAATAAAACAACTGCATATAGAAGGAACTGGATCAATAAAGTTGAGATACAATAGTTCAAAAAGTAATAATAGAAGCAATATATATTCTTCTGCCTCATCATCATCTCTCATCCATGCATGATCAGTCTGTTGGCAGAATGAATTATAAACGATAATCTTCTTGGTGGCTAGAACTTTGGCCATATGGTCCACTCTTACACTTTACTCTCTTAGTATATGGTTATGTTGTTGAAGCGTCTGAGATTGCTGGTGAATCGCTGGAGAGTTTCCTTGAAAAATTCATGATTGATTATGAAATATTTTAGAGAATGTTGTTGAAGTATCTAGGTGTTTTTGCGGTATCTTTTAAAGTATTCTTATGACTTGTGTAAATCCGCATGTCCCCTCGCTTTGTCACACCTATTATGTTTAGTGCGGTTTGATTAAAAAGAGACTTGCTTTTCATAAACACTTCTCTTGATAAATTTATACAGTCCTTACCAATAATTAGTACCCAACTCAAAAAGTTAGGTAAGATATTATCTTTAATGTAAAATGCTTTGAAAACAACAAACAATTGTAGTAAATAGTAACACAATGACCCTATGGAAACTATCATGTATCCTTTTGAGCATTGAACGGTGAAGGTGGTAGTTTTTAGGTGTTTGATTATACAACAACCACGTGATTATAACATCTAATTTTAGCAATTGGGAGAAGTTTCTTCGCTTTGGAAATAGCATACCAACAACACTATAATGTAACATTATAGTAAAATATTCAATATTATAATAACAATTTAGTGATTTTCAAACTCAAAAATTTCTTCTTTTTTTTTTTTAATTTAAAATTCACTATTTAGTTGAGCAAAAAGTTCTGTTTGATTGTTTGTGTAAGAAATTTAAGTTGGTTAAAATAAAATTTTATGATTGAAATGCCATGACAGAGACTAAACTTTCTTTCCTTAAATACTCTAAATTATTCTTACCAATTAATGAATTTTGTTACACCATAAAGTTAAAGATCCTCTAGATTATTTATTTCTAATTTCTTAGTAGATAAATCTTTAATTTTAAGTCATTCTCTAAGGTTATTAGTGAATCGTTTATCCAAAGTTCTAGGTGACGAAGGCAATAATATATTTTATCAAAGAATTAAACGTTGAATTCTTGTTCCAACAAAAACCCATATATCAATTCACTAATAGCTAACCAGTAAAAATTATTAAGCACTGATTAAAGATATACCATATGATGATAATAAAAATGCAATCATGTAATTGTTCCAAAATACAATGAAAATCTAAATTTAAGAACTCTTTCCTATTAAAAAAAATTAGCTACTCATAATTCTAAAATAAAGAGTTTGATAAAAAAGATGGACTACACATGAAAATATTAATTGAGAATCTTCAACGCAATAAATACGTTGAAAGGTAACTCCCCAATGTCTCATACAGTGCTTTCCTAGCTCCAATCCCACAAAATTGGCTTTTATATGGGCCAAAATCTAATTCCTCACGATTGAAAGCAAATGGGTGTTTATAGGAAATAAAATTTTACTTTATACACTCGATAGTTATACTAATACAACTGTATTTTTTTAAAATGCCAATTTTACTCTTGATTATTTTTTTATTTTTATTTTTTTTACTACTCATGTCAGATTTTTGAAAATTTGGCCTAATCAAAATTACTTCGGAAGATTTAAATCAAGACTTTTTGTATATTATTATTGTCTTTCGGAAGACTTGAACAAAGATTTCCGGTTATATCGGAAGACTAACCAAAAGAGTTCTAATTTACTACAAAACCTATACCGGAACACTTTTTGAAAGTTGTCTGGTTTGTTGCTTTTGTGTACCTAAACACATTTAGGAAGAAACCCGGTTCACTTGATATTACACACCGGAACTCTTTCATTAAGACTTCCGATTTATTTTGTTTTATTTTTAATTTATAAATTTTTTATACTGTAAGTATGGAAATTCCTCCAAAAATATGTGTAGATATTTCTGATATTTTTTCAACTACTCAAAGATTTAGTATACGAGGAGATGTGATAAAGTGAATTAAAGAGGTTGGAATCTGAAATAAAGTAATTGTTATTATCACTCGCTCAGATACTAAAACAGGCAAGAGAGTGCGACGAAAAAAAATGTAGATGTTCATTTAAAATTAGGACAACTCCGGTGAAAGATAGGTCTTAATAGAAGATTGATGTAAAATGTGGAGTTCATATGAAAATTAATTAATTAAATTAATTAATCAATTAATTTAAAAAACATATTTATTGGGCACAAGGCCCATCAATACAAACATCTATACTGCCCACAATTTTTTATTTTTCTATGTTTGTGAATGATATATATACACTTAAGTTAAATAGTTTTCACACGATGTGGGACTTGGTATATTACAAAGAATTGCCTTCTTCTATACACATCTTCATCCCATGAGTTCAAATCACACTTTTTATTTTGTGACATAGTCAAATAATACTCTTCTATACGCATCTTCATCCTATGAATTCAAATCACACTCTTCACTAGGGGTGAAAATAGGCTGTGTTGAGTTAGGTTTTGTCAAGCCTAAACTTGCTCTACCAAAAAAACTGAAGCCTAAATTTGTTCTGTAACCTGTCATAAGTTATTTTTAGGCTCGAATCTGGCATTTTCTAAGGCCTGGTTAACCTGTTAACCTATATAAAAGTCTATTATTTTAGACATATGTAAATAAGTAATTAAAATAATGTTTAAATAGACTAACAAACTAAAAAAACCAATTTGTTTGCATTGACTTATTTTAACTTACCTATTAACATAAGTTTTGTGAGACTATTTGTTTAAGATAAAGAAATTCACGTGTCAAAGAAAAACTCATCTTCGCCTGGTGAAGCAGAAGCGAAGGAAGGGATTCGCCCGACGAAGGCAAGGCGAAGCACTAGGCAAAAGAAAGTTGAAATTCCAGTAGCTACTGAAGTTAGTTCGCTGGCGGATTCTTCAGGCGAAAGCGAAGCAAAAAGGATTCGTCCGGCGCAGCTTTATCTCGTTTGACGAATGTAGATATTTTCCTCAACTTACTGGCACTGTAGCTGTCACGTGGCTTGTTTTAAAGGTTTCTCCCGGAGAAGCTTATAACTCGCCCGAAGAATTTGCCTGGACAGAAAGTGTATATTTTAGCACTTGTTGATATTTTTTAAACCACTTTTACTTTTCATAGAATTTGTGTAACCTAGAAAATGCTTGTGTGGGGAAAAAGTCATCTTCTTCATTTTTACCTAGAAATCAAAGCTTTTAAGCTTCAATATTTGATCCTTTCAAGTTTGATGCTCCAAAAGCTTTGTGTGTTACTTGTTGCTCAAGCTACCATGGTTATGGGTAGCTAAATTTATCTTTGTGTCAAAATTAGAGGTGGATAATCCTCACTTTTGTATGTATTTCTCTTGATATTTTGTATGTGAACAAGTTGATGATGAATATATGGTGATGAATATATGGTGACAAACCTTGTTTTTATGGCTTATATTTGTCTTGGATCATTATTGAGAAATATGTTTCAACTCTTGACCTAGATTTTTCATCTTTCAACAAACAAAGTTTAGAGATAGTTTTGTGAGTTGATATTCACTAATATCAATCCTTTAATGTTATCATATTGATAGCTAGGTTGAGAGATCATCTAAGGATCAATATGATAAAACTCACAATTTGTTTTAGAGATGAAACAACTTGAGAGGATATGTGATTATATTGATTATTAATAAGTTCACATGCTTTATTAAGAAAATACGTACAAAATGGATTATCGAGCCCTAATCTTGACATGCTTTTAACAATCGTTTTGAAACCAAAACTCTTTTATCGTTGCTTATAACTTTTGATGCGATCGTTACGTTACGAAACAAAAACAAACATCTTTTATGTTTTATGTTTAAAACAATTCCAACTGTAGAACGGTGGTAGTATCAACCAATCCCTGTGGAAACGATAACAAAAAACCCCCACTAGAACTATTTCAAAAAAATAGCGTCGTTGTCGGGGATTGTTGTTTGAGATTGCAAACTTGCAATAGTTGATAAGTTTTAAACTTTGTTTATCTCAGTTCCTTTTTTTTGTGCTTCTTAATTTGTTTGGTTAAATTTTGCAGACTCTGTTTATGCGAGGAAAATTACCTGCATATCAACTTCTTTTCAAAATCCAAACTATGAGAAACTAGCAAATACGAAGCAGAAACAAAGCATGCACGAACCCTAAGCTCAAATCTTCAAAATTTCATAACAAGAAAATTCAGAACAAACAAATATGACATATATATTTTGCCATAATGCATCATACATGCATGTCAAATAAATAAAAAAAAGATAATAAAATGAGTAACTTACCAAATATTTGCTCCGTTTGATCTAGAATTAACTATAGTGTAATGGAGTAGAACCTCAGATACGTTCTAAGCTTCAATGCAGTGGAGTAGAAGTTTTGAGAAGACTTTAAATTTATTGGAACAAAAGTATGCTCACAAGCTTTGTTTGCTCTATTTGCTTAAATGAAAAAGGGAAGGGAGAGGGAAAGGAATGTACGTGGATACTTCAATACAAGCGTCTAGATTCCAATCTCCGTAGGAATTCCATGAATTGGAATTTGGATTTTTTTTTAAATGCATGTTTGCATGGTTATGAGATTGGACATAGAGAGGTGTGGTATGTTGTGGCGCCTACTAATTTGAATTCCAAAGTATAGATTTTTTTAACACTTGCTTTGGCGTGTTTCAGAGAAAATTTATTGTATATTTAATGCATCTGAATTTTATAAGACTAATTCTAAAAATATTTTTAGAATTTTTTAGGGTGTGAGAAAATCATGGAATATACAAAGGGGTTGCTTTTCCCACCTCAGGGGTAAGGGTGAACACACAGAAAACCTGATTTTGCCCTTGACATTTCTAGAGATGCATCTCCTGACGCACCTAAAATGCATATAATGCTTCATAAGTCAGCCATCCACCCCATATCGTCTAAAAATGGTCTGATATGCATCAGCAAAATCACCCCGAAAATATTACAGAGATGCATATCCAGATTAACCCCTAAAAGCACCTTTTGCTTCACAAGTGAGAGATCCACCACGTCTTTGTAAAATAATGGACCAGAGGTGAATCTCTAAAATTCGCTTCATAAGTGAAGCCATCCACCTCATCTTTGTAACACAATGGACCAGAGATGCATCTCCGGAATAACCTCAAGAGTTTTTTTCGTGACAACAAGTTTCCCAAATTGATATATTTTTTATCCTATGATGATTATACTAATGATGATTATACTAATAATATATTAATACCATGCATACTTGTTATACTAATGCAATTCAAGGATGTCTGATATAAATTCAAGTAATAATATAAATTTAAATGTTACCACGATACAACAATCACCAAAATACAAATAAATATAAACTACTAGGTAATTCTAACCCCCTCATGCTTCTCTTGTACCTCTTCTTATACACCAAGGCATTTCTTTCATCGAATAAGATGGTATCTGTAAGACGGTCATACCAGAACTACCTTCCACAATGCCTTATATCGCTATGGCATCTCTTGCAATCTGCACAATACGCTAACAAACCGAAAACAAATCTTCTATATGCTAATTCCTAGTTTTCTCCTCTTCTAATATCTCTTGATGAGTAGGTTTAGGTGGTGTTTCCGCAACATCTGGTGTCAGGTAAGGATGTGACATTCGATAAAACCATTGGATGTAGCTAGGGAGGTGTGGATACATCAGTCGTGACCCACAAGCCAACCATTTAGACAATAAGGCTATATAGTCCAAGAGACGTGTTCGATTGTGGCCTTTGTACAGGCAAAAGCAATGTCATCTGCTATAATGCGGTCAATAAACACTACGTACGACTCTATCGTTTGATTCCATTTTTATGAGGCAAAGACACAAGCACGTTGATAATCCTCAGTGTAGTTCATCTCAAGTTTCCACCAAGATATGCGAGGAAAGTGATGGACGATTTACACCAAAAAATGGTTTAGATAAAATATTAGTAACAAGTGTAACACAAGCTTGTGAAAATATTAGTAATAGTAAAGATTGTGAATAAATTATTGTAAACAGTGTGGACCTTCCAATCATCAATCTTGTTACCGTAAACTAACACCTCTAAAGGTGGAAAAAATAAGAAAATTTCTTAAAGCACCCTATATGTTTCTAATTCGCCACGCAAAATTCCAAAAATGTCCCTTGTTTCAGGAGATATATCTTCGGACATATCCAAATCCATACATTTCATTCATTTTAGAGTCACACCTCAATTTTATAAATAAATTTGTTTCAAAAATATATCTCCAGAAAATTTTCAAAATTATATTTTCAAAAACTAAAAAAACACAAATATATCACTTGCATTGGTTTCATCAAATAAATTAGCACTAATATAAATCCTTTTGTTTAAGATGTTCTTAAAAAGAACAATATACAAACACAACAACTGGTATTTCCGTGTTTAAAATCTTACAATATGCCTCCAACTTTATCAAATAAATTAGCATTAATACTTACAAATATATGAAATTTTGAAGCTACTTCAAGTGGTATATTTTTGTTTTTTTAATTTTCGAAAATTTTTTGAAGATATATTTTCGAAATAAATTTATTCATAAAATTGATGTATGACTCAAAAACGAATGAAATATGTATATTTGAATACATTTGGAGATATATCTCCAAAAACGGAAGAGAATTTTAAAATTTCACATGATGTATTAAAAACATATATGATGCTTTAAAAAATTCTCAAAAATAATCCCCTTATCAATCCTTTATTTGTCTCACGGTACGAGCCAGACCCAACAATAACACCTTTGTTGTATCCATTATCTTTGGAGATTTCTTACCTCACCCCTTTGGGGTTTTTAGGCACCGTGTGCCCTTCCAAAAATATCCCCTGATTCCGAAGATGTATCTCCAGACGCACTTTTTTCAGCTTTTTTTAATCATTTCCATAGGTGCATCTACGAAATATTTCCGTATGTGTATTTACGGAAGAAACTCAGAAACAGAATATCAGAAAGTCAACATTGCAACGATAAATTAACATTCATAAAACTAAGTCTAGTTGCAGTCTACGAATCCATGTGAGCATGCTATCACGATCATCAAACTCTTGCTTTTTATTAAAGTCAACACTGACATCTACCGACTTTACGACAACCCCTTGAAGATTTAGAGAAACATCATTTGTGGAAACTAATTCTTTTGAGATATTATCAGGGTGCTCTATATCTATTTGTAAATGATAAGAAAAATAAACTACTGCAAAAAAATAGAACAGACACGTTCCAGAGATGTACATTCGAAAGTGTTAATCTTTAACATGTTTCGAAGGTACAACTCCGGAAGCAACGTTAATTTTTTTCCACAAGTTTGATGATTAATGTGAGTAATGTATTGGACAAAGTGCAATCTTTACCTAAAATTCGATCTTCTCTTCCTCCATTTGATTTGTTGCACGAAAAACTTAGAGTTTTGGAGTGAAAATAAATTTTTGATATTTTAGGGTTTTTTAGGTTGACGAAGGTGAGTGTGGAGGAAGAAAACATAACAATAGGGGAGTGATCATGCAGGTTTCAAATATAGCAGAAATTTTCGGAGCTGTATCTACGGAACAATCTGACGCTTAAATGTTTCAGATGTGCAGAAATTTTTCTAAACTGAATTCCCTCATAGACTCACTTTTTGCTCTCCCTCAAATTGGAGGGATTTGGAGGAGAGTCGAGATTCATTGTTTATAATTTTATTATATTTCCTAATTTATCCTCACTTATTTATTTCAATTTTAAAATTATCCTTATTGAATTATTAAAAACTAGATTTAGGTTTTTCTCTATATTGTTTGACGTTTCTTTTTTTTCTTCTATTGTGCTACTGTTACATGTGCATTGTTGCTCTCAGATGAGTTTTTTCCATTTTGTTTTGTTGAATTTTTCTGTTTTGATTTTATGTTGGTTATACGTGTAACATATAACTATAATCAGTGATTGATCGACCGTTAACTAAAAATTATGATTGCTCAGTTGCCGTTAACTAAAAGTTTTGATTATAGTTATATATTATCAGATAAATTTCTTATTCCATGAACATTGAATATGCCATGGATGCTTTGAGAATAATTATAAAATAAATTTCATATTCAAATAAAATTTATTTGATAAGTTTCAAAGTAAACTTTACAAAACTTTAAATTTAATATAGTTGTTTTTTTGTCTGCACATACTGATGAGTTTATATGGATCATATTACAAATTGGACATCTAATTTACCTTGGTTCAATCATGTATTATAAAGTTTGATTTGATCATAATTGAACTTTTAATGTAGTAAGAGAAATAACATTTTCTAGTACTTCTGAGAATTTTGTAAAATTGCAATGAACAATGAGTTAAAACACTGAGAACTCACTACGAAGGAGTTTTTATTTGATAAAATTTACTCAAAACTATTTTTATTTAGAATCGTTTTTAATAAATACAAATGATAATATTTGTAAGAATAAAAAAATAATTTAGTTTTAAAATTCATTCCCTCCCGCAATTAAAAATTCATCTTCTTCTCTCTCCTTCCCTTCTTTGAAGTAAACATAAATTTAGTTAAAGTAACTCTCATCCCCTTCCGTTCCATCCTTTCCTCCACTCTCCCGTTGATGAGGCCCACTTGAAAAATAAGATCATCTAATATCTATTAGTATAAAATAACACTATTTCGGAAACAAGACAAATATACATGCATTGATTTGCCAAGTCTTATCTAAAATAAATATTATATTATTACTACTTTTGTAGGACCCTTACTTTACAATACAAATAATAGATTTCTGCCTTACTTTATAAAAACAAAGGATAATTCTTTTTAATAATAAGTAAAAGTTATTAAAAATAATATTTAAGAATAGATCAAAGTAATCATGAAGCACGAGCTGATTCTCCTATTTCATACTTGTTAATTAAACATTGGAAGTTCAGACCAACTAAAAGAAGTCTATGGAATTAAATTCGCACAAATCAATATCAGGCCAGTTTTTTTAAGTAGAAAATATTTAGAGTGTTTGTTAAATCTATTTAGTTAAATAAGTCAAACTATAGGTTATAATTTTTTTTAAATCTATTAAATTGATATATTTTAATAAATATATTATGTTTTATATTTTTTTATATTTTATATTAAAACAAAAAATAAAGTTTAATTATCTTGAAAATTTTGTAATAAATAAGTTGAAAAAACTTTACGAATAATGTCATAATTTTTTTTTTTACAAATTCTCGTAAATAAATAATCTCATAAAATTTATATTTTTATGTAACCTCAAATAAGTTTACGTAAATAAACATTTAGGCTTATTGTACTTTTGATTTTTTAGTATATTTAAACATTAGTTGAATTGTTTATTTACATATGTTCAAATGATATGGACTTTTTAAATAGACTAATATGCTAATTAGGTCTTCGAGAAGGTCAGACTTAGATCAAAAAATGAACTTTTGATAAGTTATAGATCAGACTTAAGTTTTTATTATTTTAGAAGATCAGACTTAAACTTTGCAAAGTCTATCTCAATCCAATCTATTTACACTTCTGTTGGTAACTCACATTTCAAATTAAAGACTTCATAAATAAATTTATAAACTACTCTTTTTATATTTTATTTTGAGAAATTTTAGTTAAAAAATATTAATAAATTTGCTTAAAATATTCTTTTTATTTAACGGAGAGAAATGAAAAAGAGGACAGGAAAATGAGAATTTTTTTAATGAGAGGACAGGAAAATGATGATTTTTTATATATTTATCTTAAATATCAAAATAATTTAAACATAAAATATAATTATAATAAATTAATGAAAAGAATAAAAAAAAAAGAAAAATATAATAAATAATTTTAAAATATTAAAATAAAATAGATGATAATTTAATAAATAAAATTATTATTTAAATATAAAATTAATATTGCTTCGCATCTCCTCCAAATCTTTCAAATTGGAGAAAAAAAATGATTACGAATTTTGTTCCACTCGCATGTCTACCTGTCTCCTAAAATTTGAATGAAACATAAATAATTAAAAATATACCTTCCTCCTAGAAACCTTCCAAATAAGTAGACTTATATATCTCAATTTAAAATTATCGTAAAAAGAATTTTGTCTCGGAACCATCTGCTTTATTTTAAAGTATATATTAGAGTCTTTTGAAAATATAAGAAGTGTGATTGACTGGATAATACTTTTACATTAGTTGAAAAACTAAAGATTTATGTGATAGAAAACATTTAAATATTATTTTAAATTTTTTATAAATATAAGATGTGTCTCTTACAAAAATAATATTTTAAAAAAATTTCATAATATTCAATATTCTCTAATAAAAGATTCTTTCAACAAATAACATCATGAGATAAAAAATGAAACTTTAAATCATGAGAAAATAACTTTTAACTAAAAGATTAAAATGAAACTTTAAATTATGAGAAAAAATATCTAATTAAACATGTAATATATAAACTTATAAAGATATAGTGTCTACCCTTTAGAATACATATTGAGATGGCCAATGACCGTTAAATTCAATATTGAAATTGAAATGATGTCATTGGTTACATATACTGGTGTGCTACTGATGGGAAGAAAAGAGTCTTTTGAAGCAGACGGCATAATATATTATTATACCCATCAATGGAGATTTAAAAATTAGTAAAACTATTTTAAAATAAATAATATATACATAATATTTGCCCAATAAAAAAAAAAAAAAAATCTTCATATTCCATTAAAAAAATATAAATTCTGATTATTAAATTATTTTTAAAAAATAATATTTGATTCGACCTAGGGTCTGACATTATTATTATTAAATTAAACTTTATGCTATATACTTTATAATAAGTTGAAATATATAGGACCAAGATGTGTTTTTTCTGCTCAGTGGTAAGTGCTAACCATTGATAATTTCTTTTAGATCTTCAATCAATCAAAGCTACTATGATGAGAGGACGATTCCTCAACTTCTTTCTCAATCCAACACCAAAAAAATGGTCTCTTCTTTCTCTTACTCACCACAAATCTCAATCCAACCCATTCACTTCTATTCCAAATTCTGTTGAAGCAAATTCAAAGAATCTTTCCCCTCATGATGATGGAAAAATCTTCACACCGAGTTTTGGGATCATCAAAACCTTACATACTAGTTCAGTTGTTAAACAATCTGAAAAAGAAGAGGTTGAAGATTCCATGTGGATGAAGATGAAAGAAGAAGCTAAAGCTGATGTGTCTGTTGAACCTATTTTGTCTGGTTTCTATCATATTTCAGTTCTGTCTCATAAATCATTGGAAAGTGCTTTGGCTAATCACTTAGCTGTTAAATTAAGCAGTGTAAGTCTTCCTAGTACAACTCTTTCGGATCTTTTTCTTGGAGTTTTGGAATCTGATAAAGATATTATGGATGCTGTGAAGAATGATATTAAAGCAGTTAAGGAAAGAGATCCTGCTTGTATAACTCATGTTCATTGTTTCTTGAATTTCAAAGGCTTTTTAGCATGTCAAGCTCATAGGATAGCTCATAATTTGTGGACAGATGATAGGAAGGTTTTGGCTGTTATAATTCAGAATCGAGTTTGTGAAGTTTTCGGAGTTGATATTCATCCGGGAGCGAAGTTTGGAAGTGGAATTCTGTTCGATCACGCGACGGGGATCGTGGTAGGAGAAACTGCTGTGATTGGGAATGATGTGTCGATTCTGCATAGTGTGACGTTAGGAGGGACTGGTAAGTCTCATGGCGATAGGCATCCGAAGATTGGCGACGGAGTGTTGATTGGTGCGGGGACGTGTATTTTGGGGAATGTTAAGGTTGGTGAAGGTGCGAAAATTGGCGCTGGTTCGGTTGTGATTAAGGAAGTGCCTCCGAGGACTACTGTCGTTGGGAATCCGGCGAAGTTGGTTGGAGGGAAGAACAATCCTATTAAGCTTGATAAGATTCCTAGCCATACTATGGATCATGTTTCGAATATTGCTGAGTTTTATGATTATGTTATTTAGAGTTTAGTCTTGAAAAAATGGTTTGCAGTTTTATGTTTAGAGTTATGAGTTTAGTAATTTAAGTTTCAGGGTTGTTGTTTGTTATGTAAGAGAGAATTATGATTCTCCTGGTAGCAATAATAAAAGTGGAGATAATAAGAATAGAGTAAAATTCTCTTTAGACTATGGTGTTGCTTATGCACAATAGTTGCATTTATGTATGTCTGTGTTATGTTATGGTAATGTAAAGTTTTCTTTATTTGATCGGCAATATCTGTCAAGAGAATGAATCTTCTTATTTTTTCTATTAAGGGATATGTGAAAAAACCTTTTGGTCATTCAATTTTCCAAGAAACTAGACTATGTAGTACCAAGGTTACTACTGCCAGAAACACTAGTGAAACTGCCCTGTTAAAACTTCCTTGTTTCAAATAGCTTTTTCATCTTCTGTAATGGTTTTACCAATTTTATGGCATTCCACAATTCTAGAACTAGGAGCATATTTTTGCAAATTTAAAGTACTAATTGAAAGTGTAGAATGGTAGCTTAAGTGAATTGAAGAAAAATAGTTTGAACTAAAAGTTGTTTGAAGACCTTAATCTTTAAAGTTTTGATGATAACCATATAGTAAAATAATTTTTTATCATCTACGTAAAAGAGTTATGAACATCTGCATTTACAATGAGCTATGATCGTCAACCTCTGAATAGAGAACATGATCATTTGTATCAAAGTCACTAAGATATACGGGTGACAAAAGGGGTCCAACCGGTCAAACATGTCTGTTTTGTCCGTAATTTTTTTTTGTGAAATAGACAAAAGTTTTACGTTTGCTCTCTCTAATATGCCCACCATATCTCGACCCATTTTTGTGTGCGCATTCATTAACATAATTTTTTTTTTACAAATTTATACTTTAAAAGTGCAATGGTCGCAAACGGAGCGGTCAAAATTTTAGACTGACAATCTGAATTATGTCCTTTTCTTTTCAATCTATTTTTTTTTCAGACTTTTGTAGGACGGGATGAAGACGTCGGTATTCCATTCCTACCAAAATTGGTCATCTAGACCTCAAGACAAATATGATCATATGTATTTAGACATACATTGTCATTTACACCCAATTCAAAGTAACCACTTGTGCCCATATGATAAATAATTTGTTGCGATGATTCATCATTCATTCAATATTTTCCAACTGTCACATCATAACACTTATATCAGTATTAGGATAGTACAATTCCCAACAGATCTATTCTCCCACGGTTCAATGATTGACAAATCAAATATTCAAAACCTCTATTCTAATTTCTAATGTTGAAGACTAAACCTTTTAAGAAAAACTTTTGGCACTCTCATTTTTACAACATTTCTGTGTTTTGCTTTCTATTGTCATATACAAAAAGACAAATGCTATTATCACTATTTTGTTTTTAGAAACATTATTCACTTATAATTTGAATTTTATTGAGTTTACCTCTCTTATTTTAAGTTGTTAACAAACATCTATTTCTTATTCAAGGAAGTCTTTAATTGTGAGACAAATGAGTATTTGTAGATTTACGGCAAAGAAAGCTAGGAGTAAAGAGTCGTAATGGTTGTAGTGATCAAAATTGATTACAATGAAATTTCTTCAAATGTAAAATGAATGGACTATTTTCCAGTTGTGAAGTGAAATAAGGACAAATTCCTTATGTTATTAATTGAATAATTGTCTTGCCTCATATATGAAATGTGTATATATACATAAGTGTTTGAATCAGAGTTGATTCTATAAAATTAAAGCTTGTTTAATTTACATAGAAGTATTACTAAAGGTTATTCAAGCTACATAATGGTATTACTAAAGATGGAAGTTTATTAATAATATTCCATATTTAATACATCTCTATAGTCAAAACGGCTAAGTAGCTGCAGCAAAATAATTTTTGTAAAATTGTCAATTATTTGATGACATGGCGGAACATGAAGAACGCAAATCTAACCACGAGCAACCTTTTCAAGCACAAAATTAATATACAACTCAATATATTTTTGTGAGTTAATGTTGAATGGGATTGCTTTATAAGGAAATAACATTAACATTGTAACACTATAATACATTGGCTTTCATGACAGGACATTGAATTTATAAGAGTAAATTCCAAAACCAACATGATTCAAAAATAATATTGGAAACACCACGATACTCTTGTTGTATATGTCCGTTGTAAATTTGTTTATCAGGTTGTCATAAAAAGCGTGTAAAAGAGAAAGTAGGGTTCTTTCTTTTAGATTGTAAAAGTATAGAAAGTGGGGTGCTTTTTTACTTGTGTTAGAATTTTGTAAGAGAGTCTGGTGTTGTTGACTATAACAAGAATTTTGACATAGTAAAATATTTTATGGGGTGTGAGGGGACTGGAGTACTTTTGTTTGGAAAGAAGAACAAGGATGTATCATTGTGATATTTATTTACTGCATTTATTTTTTTGCATGTCACTTATTTCTTTTAACCGAAAAAATAAGAATCACTTTGTTGTTATATCTTAGGTTGTGAAACCGATCGCAAAAGCACAAGTAGTACATGTCATATCTTAGGTAATGCATTGGTTTCATGGTTTCAGTACCACAGAAGCTGAGTATATGGTAGTAGGTAGTTGTTGTGCTCAGATTTTATGGATGAAAAAATAACTTTGTGATTATGGGCTTGATCTTAGATGCATTCCGCTATGATGTTGATAACGCAACGACAATTAACATAACCAAAAATCCAATTATGCACTCAAGAACCAAACACATAGATATATGACATCATTTTCTACGTGATCATGTGCTTAAAGGAGACGTCAAAGTTACTTTCGTCATACATATAACCAATTGGCGGACATTTTTATAAAGCTACTTGCTAAAGAATATTTCTTCAAGATACAAAAGGAACTTGGAATTTCGGATGAACATGATGTTTGAGCAATCACTATGTCAAGATAATGTTTTTTCCAAAGATATATCAAAGGTATATAATTCTTATTCTTCTTATGATTGCACCAATTGTATTGTGTGGTCTATAATGAATCCAAAGTTGTATAAATAGGGGTTATGTGTTATTAAGAATAACATCTTACAATACCTCAGTTTTTATTTAAGGCAGAAGTGTACTTCAACGGGAAGGTTAATGATATGTTTCCCGACATCGAAAACAGAAAAGCGAGTAAGATCAAGTTTTGTGCATATTGGATTGGTACTGATGGAAAGATGAAATACGACCTTATTGAGTTGAAGACCAGTGAATATTTGAAAGTTATGTAGGGAACATATCATTGTAGGCTAACTAATGGGTTGATGCGACAATTTCTAAATTTGTCGATGACATAATCAAGATGTTGAAACATACAGAATCATCTAATAATATCTATATGTTGTTATTTATTATTGTTTTGTTATGTAATCATCTGTCTAAGTAATGTAAGTGTTTGTCAAATGTTAAGTTATGTTCATCATTAGGGGTGGCAAAGGGGATGCCCGCCGCGTTAAGACCCTCCCTGTAAAAGCCCACAAAAATTAGGGTGGGAATAGTTAAGGGTGTGAGCCTAAAAACTTAGCCTGCCTCGCAATAAAGTGCGAGCGGGGCGAGGCGGGCCTATGGGCTCTATACCTTTTAATCCTAAAAATGCATAAAATTATGTTAATACCCGCACCCGCAAAAGCCCGTAAAAAATTGGGCGGGTAGACTCATTAGAGGGTAAGAGCCTAATCCCTTAACCCGTCATGCGCTAAAGTGCAGGTAAAATGGGCATGACTAATGGGTCAGACTTGTTTGCCATCAGTATTCATCATGCATCAATGGAAGTGTCAAAATGTTATCAATAAATACTATTGTGCAAATGTGTGAGTAATACTACACATAATATACAAATAATACAAAAATGATAATAAGATTTAAATAGGTTCCCCAAGGGATGTGTGTCGCCTACGATGCCAAAGTATAAACCTCGCCATCTGGGTTCACCAAACCCACAAAGTTATCCATAATGAATGCTATCATCTATAGGCGTTGAACGTCATCCTCGCCATGTGGAGGCGGTAGTACGCCATCAAAAGGTCCCCTAGCATCAGAAGGTCCAACATGAGAAGGTCTGACAGCATCTACGTGTTACCTAGGTGGAATAATGTGAGGGTGTGGTACAATAAGATACCACTCCAAGTATCTATCCACACACTCCGTTAGGATTTGAACATCCACTGCACAATCCCTAATGGCACGAGCAGACCCCAAAATATGACCAACAAACCAGCTATTAATTCCCTCAAATGGAATAGTTGGAACTAAACATGGGATGTCCTGAACATATCCAAACTAGTGCAAACACCTCTAAGGTAAGTGTCTAGCCATTAATGTTTCGCATCGTAAATAACTAGAAAGCAATAAAGTGTCATAGAACTCATGATGCACTCTATGGTCTGCATAGGGTGTCTAGAAAACATCGTCTACAATCAACATATCGACCATCTTCCTGTACTCCACAACACCTCCTAGGTGTGCATGCCTGCCCCTCAATCTCTTGGCCCATGCGGACCTTGTGGTGGTAAGAATAACTTGCATGTCACAAATGGACGAGAAATGCTCGTATATCCATCACTTTGCAATAACAGAAGAAAATCAAGAAATGTCATTAAAAAAACTAAAATAGTCTCAAGGAAATGCTCGCACACCTGAAATAGACACATATAACCAGCAAGTTGCCTCATCTCCAAAAATAATCGTCTCTCAAAGTGTAACATATAGAATTGTCAGTGCAGCATGCCCAACCAACATGGTCAAAGCCACAAAACAACCACATGTACTTCGCATCAATATATACATGAGAATCATCTACTAAGATAATACATCCTACAAGATGTAACATGTATACCTTGGCGGCTGCCTTAGACATACTCTGATGCACTAGATCTTTATACTTGTCCTGTAGCCAAGATAGGAGAAAGTGAGCACGCCTAATTGTCCTAAACTCTTTTAGCACCTGCTCCTTAGTAATCCCTAAGCCTTGTACAATAGTAATATGTGTAACCTCCTGGCTAATGAAAGGAGTGGTGAAGAAACTACCTGCCAAAGGAAGATGGAGCAGACAAAAGACATCATCCAAGGTAATTGTCATATCACTAAATGGAAGATGGAAGGGAGATATATCTCTATTCAATCCTCAACAGAGGTTGTCAATAACTGCAATCTTCAACAATCGCCTCAACGTCCTCTAGCATTCCGACATCTAAGAACTTTTTTAGCTTCTGCCGTGGGTGGGCACTTTCAGCGGCGGTCGATCCTGTAACAAACAAAAAAAAACATCAGTTATTTTCAAGGTATGTATAATAAATAAAGTGACATCATCGACATATGATATACATACCTCTCCTTGCCATAATATGAATGTCACATGATCGTCATATGAAGTGAGTACAAAATAGTCATTGGGTTCTCCAAGAAACCTTCCATTATGATGACTATGTCGAAGCCATAACAGTCACCTATGTCTTAACCGCAACATTAACCTTTGTCTCAATTGGATGGGTGACACCTATATCATTTGTAGCAGTCACCTCAGTAGTTGTCTGCAGAGTAACCTCTATAGTGGTCGTAGCCTTTGTATTAGAAGGATGAGGCACCTTTGTCGTCTCAGAAGGATGTGGCACATTTGACTCTGTCACCATCTACATGGTATCCACAATTGCTTCTTGGACATCCTCGGCAACAGGCTCATCATTCGGATCTCTGGTCTATCCAACAGGAGCTACAGATCCTCTACCCTAAGTAGTGCAGGGTGCACAAAACTGATAAGTCGCCAATCGCTTTCTATAAGAACCAGTCGGGGCTATTCTTCTCACACGAAGATGTGAGTACTCTACGTTAACTCGCCTCGCTCATATCGTGGTTCCAGTAGCTTCAGATCTACCATGTTGCCGACAAACAATTGTGTCATCTCTTCTTCTGGTCCTCACTGGGGGGAAATAGTTAACCTACTGGATTTTTCCAAAAATCCGAAAAAAAAATGTAGCCTTTTTATAGAATTTCTCAAAAAATTCTGAAAAATATATGCGTTTTTACTGGATTTTTCAAAAAAAAATCAGAAAAATGTATGATTTTGTACTAAAATTATTACTTGTCATTAAATTCGGAAAATAAGGTAGAGCCTATGAAAAATCCAAAAATATACAGGGGTTTCAAAAATTCAAAACGTTCAATACTTTTTGTAAAATGAATTATAATATTATACATGGCTAGATTGGTAAAAATAAAAGGAGTATGAGAGTGTCAGGTAAATGTTAGGTGTTGCAGGATAAAACCTCAAGGGATGAGTATTCCTCTAAGGAAATTTCTTTTTCCACCCTTATATGTTCTCCCAGACTCTTGGCGAAAAGTAAAAAATGCCCACAGTTTTCATAAATGCATATACGAACGCAACATTTCTTAACGTTTCAAATTTTAATTAGGAGATGCATCTTCGTATTTATATTAGGGTTTGTTCACAGATGCATCTCTGAAATAATCCTTAATTTCATATCCAAGGGAAAATTCAGAGATGCATCTCTGAAAGTGTTTAATGTATATATACGCCCTCCAGACCCTACCTCTTCTCCTTCTTCATTTTTAGAAACTTTTTTTTGTTACCATTGGAGCTCGTGACCAATATGCATACAGTCCATTTTTTAAGCTTCTTTAAGGATAAATCCTACTTCTACTTCAAACATTTTAATTCCAAATAACTCCACTCATTCATCCTCAACACTTTTTTGAGTAAGTTTCTCATTTAACTTATTTTGAGTTTTAATTAATGTATTAGGTAAAATAGTTTATTATATTTGCATTATGTAGTAGTCAAATTTGTAATGGATAACTTTTAGAGACATTCATTATGGATTTGGTTGCGTTTTTTGTTGTTAGGGCAAGACAGGTATCAATTTATGCCATTGTTGCAGGCGCAAGTTTTTTCAGAGATGCATCTCTGAATTCCATCCTTACTGGTTTTCGGAGATGCATATCCGAAACTTTCCTAGATGATAACTGATGTATTTTTCTCGTATTGTTTCAAGAAAATTGGTTGCAAACAACAACAGCAAACTGAAACTCGACCATAAAACCCAGAACGTGTCTGCTCGATGTAAGAGGGATAGGCTTCAGAGTGAGCAAGTGAGAGTTAAGTGGGGAACCGTCCCTAGGCCTCATGAGGGGGAAGCATATACTTCTAAGAGTCGCCTGTTATAGGAGTCCTCATCACAGGGACATGTCTCCCTTGATCATGTAGACCGGGAGAAAGCTCCTACTGTTGCACATAATGGTGTTCCTCCACTAGCAAACCCTTTTCTAAGAGGGCCTCTGACACCTTCTTACTGATATATTGTAGATATCATGTTTTTGGGCATGCATGGGCTGGATAGGTATTTTTGTTAACGATTGTCATTTATATGTTTTAAACACTTACCCTACAACTGATATTTTGTTTTATGTATGTTTTAATAGGAACACAATTGTTTGAAGTCTGTTAACCAAAGTAGAAAGATTCTGAAGCTTTATCAACCTAATGATAATTGATTCCACAGTGTCCTTCACTACTCTGGTCTTGCAGGCATGTATTACTCCAGGTAGAAGACCATTAACCATGGCATGCATGGGGATTTTGTTGAGAGATCACATAAGAAAACGTCATATTTCCACTTCCCCATTAGCAACATGACGACCACCCAGAATGATGTTGCTTGCCTTCTACGCCTTCCATTAGAGGGAGGTTACTTGATCATTAAATGACGGTTACATGACTTAGTTCTATAGTGTCTCACACCTTGTCATGACACCAGATGCTTTTGGATGTCCACCTAGATCTGCTCACGAGGAGATCCTAGAGAATGAGCAGGTCAGGGATGACCATGTCATTGACATGTTGCAAATCTGTCAAAATATTATGCAGATTACCTATAAGAGCATAAAGTTTGAGCTATTTGAGAGAGATGGCGATAATGTTGTTGCCCTAACACGTTCTATTCTTACCAAGGTACGGAATGCCTTGAGTTACAAGTGGCATAGGAGGAGTAATGGGTTAGGATTAGACATACACAGTAAATTATGCTTTTGTATTTTGGCAATATTTGTGCTTTTGTATTTTGGCAATATTTGTGCTTTTGTATTTTGTATTTTAAGTAACACATTACTTGTTCTAGAATATTCATGTTTATTAATGTTTGAATCAAATAATGGCAATGTTAGTCTAATTAAAATGACTTTGAATTCATAAAACATACAAACTTAGGACAATGTTTTTGCCAAAAAACATGAAGAGAAGATTTCTGAGATGCATTTGCGAATTCACCCTAAAAATCTTCGCAAATGGATCTCTAAACTAAATTTTAACATAATGGATCTTTGATACGTTCAAAGATGTATCTACGAAAATACCTGAGAGCATTTTTGAATTTTCAAAAATAAGACCCACACTGTAAGGGTGAGAAAAGAAATTACTTTCCCTAATTTCTTATTCTTTTCTTTAAGTGTAATTTGTGCCATATAATAAAAGCTGTTTTTCCACTCTTTTTAACTTGAATGAACACATTTTCTTTGCGTTTCAATAAAATTAAAATTTAAAATTTTAATATTTAAAACTTCACTTTTAAAATTAATATTGTTTTAAATTATTTATCGTAAGGGGGAAACAGATGCAAAGGAATAATAAATGACAAAAATTATCAATATCATGAAAATTTAAATAAATTTCTTTTTTATGAGATTTCAAAACTCCAACAAAAAGATCAGAAAATACATAATTCAAATTATTTGTATTGGGAGGACTATCACAGCTTAAAATTGACAGCAAATTGATGAGGGAGTACCTCATTCGTTATAGGGACTACATTGCAAATAGTAAATAAATTTAAAACTAATCAAACTAGTTCATAATTGTAAAAATTCAAGTCCCTGAAATAGGCCGGTTGGGGCTTGCGATCTCGAATCTCACTGGCCGGTCCGTACAAGTCTTTGCTAGGTTTTCAATTGGGTCACTCACTATTGGACGGTGAGATTTGTCCTGGCGGATTAGTCGGTCCTGGAATCGGATTGGGCCACCTGCTTTTAGACGGTGGGATTTGTCCCACCGGAATAGTCGGTCCTGGAGTTGGATTTGGCCACCCGCTGTTAGACGATGGGATTTGTCCCCGCGGATTAGTCGGTACTAGAGTCCAATTCGGCCACCCGCTAATGGATGATGGGATTTGTCCCCGCGGATTAGTCGGTACTGGAGTCAATTTCGGCCACACGCTAATGGACGATGGGATTTGTCCGCATGGATTAGTCGGTCCTGGAGTCGGATTGGGGCACCTGCTAATAGACTGTGGGATTTGTCCCCACGGATTAGTTGGTCCTGGAGTCGGAGTCGGCCACCCGCTACTGGACGGTGGGAATTGTCTCCACGGTTTAGTCGGTCCTGGAATTGGATAATGAGATTCCAAAAAAAATGTAAAGATGTAAATATCATAAAAGTCATCTTTATACAAAATATTTAACAATATTAGACTTAGTTATATACATAACAATATAACATTGTGTATTCCTTCTATAATCAGACATGGTTCAAAAATATTGTGACATTCAATTTTACCATGATTGGTGAAGGATAATGCTGCAAAAGCAAGTTTGAGATAAATTTCTTTACTACAAGAAAAGAACGCAAAGAGATGTAGAACCATGTTACAGATATATTCAGACAGTAAGATTCTATCACAATTCCACTAACTAATATCAGTGACAACAGTACTCAGTTAGGGGAAGTCGAATAGCCCTCAGCTAGATACCAGATTCCACTCTAATACACACAGCCAAGTGCTCATTAGTAAACATTAAAAAGAAAAAGAAGTGTCATGAGAATTGATTCATTAACATCAATTTTTTTTCTAGTCATTAACATGCTTATTATATGCAATTATATCAATTTTTTGAATGTGTCGTCAGTATAATACCATGCTCAGTATTATTTAGGTATATGTCTGTCCATCAATTATCAATTTCTAATCATTTCACTTCATCTATAATGCATACCTTGAATATTGTAACTAATCTGGTGCCCGTGCGGATCAACAGTTATGTTACAAGTTTCTATCAGTTTCGCCGTGATTGCCCTTAATGGGTTCACCATTTCTTCATTCTTTTTAGGGTACACCCCCACCCTTTCACAGAGCTTACTGATCAATGATAAATGGTTGATGTAGCTCGTGGGAGAAGAACAGTTTGCGGTGTCCCAAAGGCTATCTGCTAGGAGACGGCCAACATTCACTGGTTCACCCCGAATGATTGCAATTAGCAAGGCTAGTTTCTTACCTTTCAAGACTGCCACATTTGAACATGGAAGCAAGGTATCATTAATAAATTGTACCCATGCTATAGCAATGGGTGTGAGGTTGGAAGAGCAGATATTTCTAAGTGATCCATCTTCGTTCCTAACCCAATTGACCTCGGACCTATACAAGGTACTAAGAACCTCCTGACGATCAATGTTAGAGCCCTTGGCCACTCTTGCTTCAAAAGAACAGTGCTCTTGGTTTTCAAGCCCAAACAATTCATTGATAATTTTGCCGTCAAATGGAACCTTCTCCCCTCTGACAAAACTAGTGTATTCAATCAGACCATTCTTATTATTACCATTTTCTTTGGCAGGATGATGGTATGCATTTGCAAAGAACTCTTTGGCTAATGTTTTACTAGCCTCTTTTGCAAACGATATCAATTTCATCCATCTTCTCGATACTATCATTGCTCGAATATCCGAGAATTTGTCCGATTCCAAATGGAAATTTCTTTCTGACCAAAACTCTTTGTTGGTAAGAAACTTAGAATATCGCTCTTGATGGACCAATGATATGAAGTGGAAGCTGTCAAAGGAGTTAGATGTGGCATTGGTGGCAGACATTATTGTCTTTGCTTTACTTTGTGTTACAATTTGTTTCTACAATAACAATCAACAAAACAAAACATGGGTTGTATCCAAAGTTAAAACGAGTATTCATGAACAAGTAACCATCCCCTTCACACAGGCATGCTCGGTTTAACAATATAAACAAAGAAAGGTAAAGGAAATAAATGCATAACTTCACATTGCAGCATACAACCATGAGTTTAATTACATATTACGGCTCAACTCAGTAAGCAGTTATTCAAATCAAGACCGATAAATCTAGATGTAAATTGTAATGAAGATTCACATACCTGCGCATCTGATGGAGGGACAACAACATTGATATTCTTCATACCTGAGGATGAACCTTGTTCATTCTTGTTCCTTTTGCTGGAGGGTTCATAGTCCCCGTCACTCTCTTCATCACTATCTTCAGAATCAGTAATCACATCATCAGATAGAGCCTCGGTATTCTCCTCCGTTGATTTCTCCAACTCACTATTTACCCTAAGTGCATTATTGCCATTTTCCAAAACATCAACTCTGCTTAGAGCAAGAGCATTGCTATCATCCACCCGTTTTTTCTTCAACTTTCTCAGCTCACAAACTTCCAACTCCAATTCACTCTTCTTCTTTCTTAGCTCTCCAATAGTTTCTCTGTCAGCCAAATTGGTATTTTTCTTAACTTCCTTCAACAACTTTTCATAGTTATTCTGTGCTTGTTTCCCTCTTTCACATAGTTTCTCTTTGTTCCTCAAATTTTCCTCAGCTTGAACCCTCGTTAACTTCTCAAATTCAACCATCTCTTGAAGACGTAGAATATCTGTTTGCAGTCGCTTATCTCTATTGACTAAAACCTCTTCAACACTATCAAAGTCTTGTGTCATAAAAGCAGTACGCAACACAGAAACCAGTTCCTGAATGGTCATGTCTTCCAAGTTCCTATGTTCAGTTGAACCCAACCCAGGTTCGATTTTGGGTTGATGTTCCATGAGAACCCGAAAAGTTTGAAATTTTAGAAGAAAAAAACAAGAGGGGTTGCGGGAAAACGGTTTCACTGTTTTTGAGGAAGGAAATGGGTATCTACTCCCAATATCAACTTGTGCAGGATCTGGATTCTCTGCAGTAACAATTGAGAAAAGATGGATTGGAGAGAGAAATAATTAAGAGAGGTAATGACATATTTAGCCTATAAAATGCATTAACTGCATGAGAATGTGTGATTTCTAACTGCAGGGATCAAATTCCATTTTTAGAAGCACTTTTTTTAATAAGAAAAATATTATTATTGAAAAATATTTTAAATTAACTCATCATGGAGTAATTTAAAAATGAGTAGTGCTATTTAATAAAAAATAATTTAAATAAAAAAAAAAGTTGTGTAACTCATCTCATTCAAATTTTTGTTTGTTAGATTCAAAATTCATTGAAACTCTATTTCTTATACATTCTTTGTAGCTTCAGGGACACAAAAGGTGAAATCATTTTGTTTGGTATGACGAGGAGATGACTCCAAGATCAAAAGAGTTTATTTCTTCATTTAATGAAAGATTAGGTCTAGAGAATATTAAAGTCAACAAATGCAGGCACAAAGAGGATGAATTGAAGATGAAGATCAAAGTTTCTGAAAATTTAATTGAAGTTTACAATTAGGATGATCATTGTGTTGTTAATAGGACTAGTTTCTACAAGTGTATTGAATTAGGAATTACCAATGTTCTTTAGTTTTTGAACCAAACATATTGTGTTGTTGTTGTTTAGTTGATAAGGTTTTGAAACAATCATGTTGTAAACCATGTAACCAGAAATTATGAATAGAAAAAATTTGTTCCAAATTATGAATGTAATGGCAATATGAAACATGTTTAATATCCAATATTAAAGCCAACTTTGTGCAATATGGGTGCGAGTTGTGAAAACCTATTTAATAGGTAATATGTAAGCCATTTGTTTAAAAATTATGCAGGCAATATGCACATACAGCCCAATATGCAACATAAAATCCAATATGCACATACAACCTAATATGCACATATAAATTTGACAGGCCAGTATGTAGTCTATATATTTGACAGGTTTAGTTGCAAACTTAATCAGCATCAGTTAGCTATGTGATTAAGGTCTTAATGTGAAATTCAACAAGTCTGAATGAATTGTCACCAGGAAAGAACAAGAAGTACTAATGAAGGGTTCTATGTCTAATGACGATTGCTATATGTGGATATCTCAGTCCTTATCTTGTTTGATGTCTAAGGTTGATGAAACAAAGTTATGGCACCAGAAATTTGGTAATCTCAACCTCAAGAGCATGAAGAAGATCATATCTGAAGAAGCCATCAGGGGTTTGCCAAATCTGAAAATTGAAGAAGGCAGAGTATGTGGAGATTGGAAATAGGTAAGCAGACCAAGATGTCTCACAAGAAGCTCCATCATCTGACCTTCTTAAAAGTTCTTGAGATGTTTCATATGGACCTCATGTGGCATATGAAAGTGGAAAGCCTTGGTGGAAAGAGATGTGTACGTGTGGATGTTTTTTCAAAGATACACTTGAATTAACTTTATAAGAGAAAAATATGACGCTTTTGATGTCTTCAAAGAGTTATGCATGTGTATTCAAAAAGAAAAGGGGAGTGAAACTGTAAAGATAAGGAGTGACCATGGCAAGGAATTCAAAAATTCCAAGTTCTTTGAATTTTGTTCAGCTGATAGGATCAGTCATGAACTCTCAGGTCCTATCACGCCATAACAAAGTGGAGTTATAGAATGGAAGAATAAAACTCTGCAAGAAGCTGCTAGAGTCATGTTGCATGCCAAGAATCTTCCTTACCATTTTATGGGCAGAAGCTATGAACACTACTTGTTACATTCGCAATAGAATAACCATTAGATCTAGAACCAAATCTACTCCTTATGAAATTCAGAAAGGAAGAAAACCAAATGTTAAATACTTCCATGTTTTTTGTAGCAAGTGCTAGATTTTAGCATATCGTGAGCAAATAAGAAAGATGAATCCAAAGAGTGATGAATGGATATTCATAGGGCACTCTATCAATAGTAGGGCATAAAGTGTATACATCATTCATACCAAGACAATAATGGAATCCATAAATATTGTCATTGATGACAATCCTGAAGACACGGATGTTATAGAGGATGAAGATGATGTATCATCTTAACAGAGTGATGTCTTAGAAGATGTCCTAGACAACAGATATTGGAACAATCTATCAGGATTTAGAAGGATCATCCCATTGATAATGTCATGGGAAATATAAATTATGTAGTCATCACCAGATCCAGAGATATGATTCCTAACTTTTGCTTCAACTCCAAGATTTAACCTACGAATGTGAAACAAACACTTATTGATGAATTTTGGATAAATCCCATACAAGAGAAACCAGTTCAATTCAGAAGGAATAATGTATGGGAACTTGTCCCAATACCTGAAGATGTAAATTTCATTGGTACTAAGTGGATATTCAGGAACATGTTTGATGATTGTGGTAATGTTACAAGGAATAAGGCGAGACTAATTGCTCAAGGATACACTTATATAGAAGGAGTTGATTTTGATGAGATACTTTATCTAGTTGTTAGACTTGAGTCCATTAGATTATTACTTGGAATCTCATGCATGATGAAATTCATATTATATCATATTGATGTTAAAAATATCTTTCTAAATGGTTATCTTAATGAAGAACTCTATGTAGAGAAACAAAAGGGGTTCGTTGGTCTTAGTTTTCTAGATACGTACAAATTAAAGAAAGCTATTTATGGCTTAAAGAAATCTCCAAGAGCCTGGTATGAAAGGTTATTGAGTTTCAGGTCAACAATGGATACAAAAGAGGTGGAATAGATAAAACACTTTATGTGAAGAATAAAAAAGGAAGCTTATGATAGCTCAGATATATGTTGATGACATTGTTTTTGGTGGAATGTCATACCATATGGTGGAACAATTTGTCCAACAAATGAAGTATGGATTTTAGATGAGTCTTGTAGAATAACTCACTTATTTTCTTGGTTTTCAAGTTAAGAAAATAGAAGACAACATTTTGCTTATCTCAAAGCAAGTATGCTAAGAGTATAGTGAAAAAGTTTGGTCTTGGCGATTCAAGCCACAAAAGAACTCCTCCTGCTACACATGTGAAAGTGACCAAATATTAAAATAGAGTTGATATCGATCAAAGTTTATACATAAGCTTGATTGAAAGTCTGATCTACCTCATAACATGTAAACCTGACATCACATTCTCTGTAGGTGTTTGTGCTAGATATCAAACTAAACCTTAGACTATTCATATTTGAAATTCTTCTTGCACACAGACCTGATGTTATAACATCGACTGTAACATTGAACTCTGGAGAGTATAAATGCAGTAAATGAAATCAGTAAAGAACACACAGCAATTGTTCACCAAGTTCAGTGTCAACAACACTTACATCTGGGGGCTACCAAGCCAGGGAGGAAATTCACTATCAGCAGTATTAATTCAGAGTTAAACCTCCAGTTTACACTCCTCACTTAATCCCTACCCAATGACACTTCAGCCTAGAGACTCTCTAGTACCTGAGTATACCCACTCACTCCCCTACAACCACACACCAGTGGTATTAGTTGCAATTACAATTGCACAAACAGTTTTGAAGAGACACCTCAAAACAAAAACACCTTGATCCTTACTTCATAGCTTGGATCAAGAACACATCACTCTTGCTTAAAAGCTTTGAGTGTTACACACAGCCTAGGACCTACCTAATCAAGACAATTATGCAAAAGCTTAATTGCTTGAATTACAAGAAATCCTAAGACACAATGGAAACGTGAAGCATAAACAACTTCACTCACAATGGACTCTTACTCACACACTGCTGGTCTTCAAATTATGTAAGAGCTGCTGTTTAAGGATTCTTTCTTCTGCTTTTATAGCAGCAGTCAGAACCTTGGGCCTGGGCGCTTTCACTAGGGTTTAATGCTAAACTTAGCCTTTAATCCTTCTGCCTGCCTGCCTCATTTAATCAGGGACGTTTTAGTCCTCTTCAAGCTTCTAAAATGTTTCCTGATTCTCAGCTTGAATTTCTGATTGTTCTCCTGATTTCCAACTATCAGAGAAACAAACTCTGCGCTTGATGTCACACGATGCATGTTGTGACATCCAATCTTAACTAATAAAGTAGCTAAGTAAACTTGTCATGCACATTCCATAATTAGTATGCTCCAATAACAGTCATTACCTGCATACACACTAATATGATTTGCCACAAAATGTAGCCAATCAAGAGCACTTACAATATTACTCAAGTGAATAGAATCTTGAGGTATGTCAGTGGGACATGTGACTATGGTATTCTCAACTCACATGACACTAACTCAATACTAGTAGGTATTGTGATGCTGATTGGGATGTTAGTGCAAATTATAGAAGAAGCACATTTGAGAGATGTTTCTTCCTTGGCAACAACTTAATATCTTGGTTCAGCAAGAAGCAAAATTATGTCTCATTGTCTACTTCTGAAGCTGAATATATTGCTGCAGGGAGCAGTTTCACTTAATTGCTATGGATTAAACAAATATTGAAGGAGTATAATATGGGACACGATGTCATGACATTGTTTTGTGACAACTTGAGTGCTATTAATATTTCAAAGAATTGTGTTCAATACAATAAAACGAAACATATTGACATAAGGCATCATTTCACCAAGGAACTTGTGGAAGATAAAATTGTCAACCTTGAGCATATATTAACTAAAAAACAATTGGCTGACATATTCACTAAAGCATTGGATGCAAATCAGTTTGAAAAACTAAGGGGTGTCCTTGGTTCTGCAACTATCCTTGATTTTTTATGATAACAAAACATAATATCTATAGAGAAAAATTTTGTACTCTAACTATTTTGTTAATTACGCAGATAAAAGAAAATCACTTCCGACTCTAAAGAAGTCAACTCTAGACGAACCAGACTCTGAACTGTAGACACACTATGAACCAAAGAAAGAAATAAAGGCGTGTTTAAATGAAATTCAAGCATCTAGACTAACAAGTTAATTTTTTGCAAGAATTTATTCGGAATGGCTCTGATAAAGACTCTGATAGTTCAAGCCTCAGAAGTCTCAAGACTTAGAACTCTATAGACTCTGAAGTTTCACTTTCACCAGATTCTGAAGAAAAATTTTGAACTTTATTCAAGCTTCATCAACTTAAATAAGAAGCCTCTAGTTATAAGTTAATGATTAAAAGTCAATGACTGAAAGAAGAATACATCGTAAGAGTATAATCAGTATAATATAAAATATCATTACCACTACTATGAAGATCAAGAAAAAGGATTGTACTATTGTACCAACATGGTTCCTTTTGTCCCATCCTCTTACCACTATGTGATGCAAGCACCACTCTACTGTTGTAGAATCAAGTGACCCTCATACACCTGTGATATTGAGGATATTATAATTCCACCCTCCAACGAATCTATTGATCATCTATATAAAGAGGTATTGGAGGTTTAGAAACGTTACAACAACGAACAACACTGATACACATGAGAAAGAAAAAGAGAAGTGTTTCACGATAAGAAAAATATCAAGTTCATACACTTAGAACACTTTCTTGAATATATCTCTTAAGTCTAATATTTATTTTTTAATTTGTGTATCTGCTTATTTTTAGATGCAGCCTATAAACACAATCTTGTATTCTTAACCTTTGGTAAAATATCTTGAGAGACTAAGTTATAGTCAGAATTTTTAAGAAGTCTTAGACAAAGTGTCTTTGAGTTTGTAATCAAGTCTTTGATTAATGAATTAAGTCCTTATTGAGAAGGCAACATCACTCTGGTGGATGGACTGACCGTAGTTTAATTAACAACAAACTATGATAAAAATAATTGTGTCTTTTATCTTAGTTGAATATTTGTTTTTTCTGTTCTTGGGTAGCAAAAAAAAGTTTTTATCTAAAAACCTGATTCAAATTCCATTTTCTTGTGTTTCTTGAACCTTCAATTGGTGTTTGCATACAAATAAAAAAAATCCTTTTATTTGGACTATTATTACAAGCAAACATTTTTTCATTTTCATTCTCTTGCATACTCTAAAAGTTTTTTCAATCCTTGAAACAATGAGTCACTCATCTAAAAAACACTAAGGTTGTGGAGGAAGACAAGTCTGGGATGAAGGTTAGGCTCCAGAATCTAAGAAGTCTGAAATCAAATGCTGATGAAGTGTGAGTTATCTTCATTGATTCTGATGGCTGGTTTGGAGATTAAGTCTAAAGATTATTTTATTAAGATGGTATACTGAAAAAAAACTATTTTTATTAGCATTGTCTGTTTTAAAAATCTAATTTTTTAATTTATTTTTTCAAATAAAAAGAAAATATTATAAGTGGCTAATGTAAACAATGATATTCCTTTTAAAATATTAAATTTATAAAACTAATTAATAATAAATCAGAACATATTTTTAATAGACAATTTTTTTAGCAAAATCGAATAATCCACCTTATCATTTACATTGATAGAAGTTTTTGACATAAAAAATATTAATTTAACATAAGTTGACAAGTTATCTGGTATATGCAATTTATGCTCTTCACCTACAAGCTCAAGCTTTTTAAAGAGAAATTATATACTTTAGGTGACCCTGAACTTTTATTATGATGATTAGGCAAAGCACATTCTAATATTTAGGTTCAAAAGTGTTTGAAGAGGAAGTACCTCTCACTCATTTACATGACTACATTGCAAGAGTAATATACTTTAGTAATTGTAAAAATGTCAAACCCCTGAAATTGGCTGGTTGGTGCTTGAGACCTTGAATCGGCCTGCTGGCGCAGACTGGCGCTAACACTTCTTGTGTTGGATCGGTCAATACAAATCTTTACTATGTCTTCCATTGGGCCACCCGTTAATGGACGGTGGGATTTCTTCTCGCGGATTAGCGTGTCTTAGAGTCGGATTGAGCCATTCGTTTATGAACGGTGGGATTTGTCCCGGCAGATTAGTCAGATATGGAGCTTTAAAAAAATTTAAGGATGTCAATATCATAAAATTCATCTTTATAGAAATATCTAACAATATTTGACTTAGTTATATAGATAACATTGTATATTCCCTCAACAATATGATCAGACATTGTTCAAAAACATTGTGCCATTCAATTTTACCATGAAGAAGGATAATGCATACCTTGATTATTGTAACCAACATTGTGCTGCCCGTGCGGATCAAAAGGTATGTTACAAGGTACAAGGGAATGCTTTTCTATCTGTTCCGCCATGATTGCCCTTAGCGGTTTCACCATTTCTTCATTCTTTTTAGGGTAGACCCCCACCCTTTCACAGAGCATGCTGATCAATGATGCATGGTTGATGTAGCTCGGGGGAGAAGAACAGTTTGCTGTGTCCCAAAGGTTATTTGCTAGGAGACGGCCAACATTGACAGGTTCGCCCTTAATGATTGCAGTTAGCAGCAAAGCTCGTTTCTTAATGCTACAGTTTGACACATTTGAACATGGAAGCAAGGTATGACGAACAAATTCTAGCCATACTTTAGCAATGGGTGTGTGGTCAGAAGAGCAGAGTTTTACACAATGGAGCCTGGGCCTGTACAGGGTATTTAAAACCTCTTGAGGAACTATGTTAGACTTAGAGCCCTTGGCCACTCTTGCTTCAAAAGAACAGTGCTCAAAGTTCTCAAGCCCAAACATTTGATTGATAATTTTATCATCAAATGGAACCTTCTTCCCTCTGACAAAACTAGTGTATTCAATCTGATCATTCTTATTATTACCATTTTCTTTGGCAGGATGCTGGTATGCATTTGCAAAGAACTCTTTAGCTAATGCACTACTTGCCTCTTTTGCAAACGATATCAATTTCATCCATCTTCGCGATACTATCATTGCTTGAATATCCGAGAATTTGTCCGATTCCAACTGCATATTTGTTTCTGACCAGAACTCTTTGGTGGCCAGAAACTTAGAATATCGCTCTTGATGGACCAATGATATGAAGTGGAAGCTGTCAAAAGAGTTAGATGTGGCGTTGGTAGCAAACATTTTTCTCTTTACTTTGCTTTCTGTTTCCATTTGTTTCTACAAATAACAGTAAACAATGACAACAAAAAAAGAAAAGGTTAATAATTGCATAGAAAACCACAAGTATTGGAATAACACTTCAAGATATTTCTATTAAGCTTCTCAATATTTGAGCACTTAAAAACCACAAGCCATTAAAATAGTTCATAACTTCACATTGCAACATACAACCATGAAGATTCAATTCACTAAGCAATTATTCAAATCAAGGCCCATAATTCTAGATGTAATGAAGATTCACCATACCTGCACATCTGATGGAGGAACAACAACATTGATCTCCTCTGACATAAGAACGTTGACATTCTCTTGTCGTTCCTCTACCATATGCTGATGTCTAGCTGCACATTCTCTACTATATATGTCATTCAACTCAAATTGATCAACAAAATTCATGATACAACTACAACTAATAGCAGTGTTTGATTGATATAATTACTAACCACCAATAGAAATGCTGATATTTATAGGAATATAAGAAATAAGAGAAGCATGCATATTTTGCATACCGAATGAGGATGCACCTTGAGCATTCTTGATCCTTTTGGTGGGTGGTTCATTTGTTTGCAAAGGAGCAAGTACGGCGACATTGCCAATCTCATAGTCACCAACATTACCTGCAACTTTATCTTCAAAAGCATTTTCGTTATTTTCTAAAACACAAACTCTGAATCTAAGCTCAGCAAGAGCATTGCTATCATCAACCCATTTTTCCTTCAACTTTCTCAGCTCAAGAATCTCCAACTCCAATTCATTGTTCTTCTTTATTAGCTCTTGAATATTGTCTCTCTCCGCTAAACTAGTATTTTTCTTAAATTCTTTCAACAATTTTTCATAGTTATTTTCTGCTCTTTTCCCTCTTTCACGTAGCTCCTCTCTTTTCCTCAAATATTCCTCAGCTTGAAACCTTGTTAACTTCTCCAATTCAACCATCTCTTGAAGAAGTAGAATCTCAGTTTGCAGTCTGTTATCTCTGTTGACTAAAACCTCTTCAACACTATCAAAGTCTTGTGTCATAAAAGCAATACGCAACACAGAAACCAGATCCTGAATGTTAATGTCTTCCAAGTTCGTGTAGTCACTTGAAAATCAGAAAAGGAAGAAGAAGCAATCACTGTAAAAGAAAATGGAAATGGCTCTATGGACACTGGAAAGGCTTACGGAATAATAACGGTCAGAGGAGTGTTGAAGAATTGGTGTTAAAAGTTTGCATCTATACTCTTTTATTGCACCCCAAAAACAACGTGAACAGTAACTCTACAGGATGGTAGATAAAATATGGGAATAGATTTAAGAATTATGATGGAGAAAGTTATATTTTTTAATTAAAATTTTAATTAATTTAAAAATAAAAAATCATATGAACTACTTTCTATATAAAAAATCATTAAATTTGTGTATTATTTAATTAAGTTTATATAATAAATTTACTTAATGTTTTTGTTATAATAAAAATATTTTTCATTTCTTTTAAAGGCAAAATGATATACAAATAAAAAGATAGGTATTTCAGCCACAATACACAAAGAATTCCAAAAAATGACACAAGAAGTAACTATATTCGGATCAGAATTAAAGAGAAAAACAAAAAAAAAATATAGATTACTTCATCCTGTAATATTGATTCCAAAATATTGATTAAAGAGAAAAACAACAAAAAATGACACTTCGAAGGAACTCCCCTATAATTGCTAAGCCTAATCGCACAACTGTGATGCTTACTATCTAAACCTATAGGTAATTTTAAGTGTTGAAGAACAATCCTCTTCAATACACTTCACTTATTTCCAACAATCCTGGACAACAAGGCAATACACCAAAATGTTCTTAAGAAAATATTTGATGGAAAGTTGTTTATCAATCTGCAAGGTTGATCTTCTTCTCAAAACAAATTATACTCACATAAGATACACAAGTGTTCTTTGTGAAAGACAACAGTTGAAAGTCTGAAAATTTAATCAATAGCTTCTTTCAAAAATTGGTTTTTGAACACTTAGAATGACAATTCAGATTTTGAGAAAGTGAGTAATTTTGGTAATTTTGTTTCAAGAAGGTTGTTTTTGATTTTGAAATAGCAATCAATTTATACGAGTGAAAAACCATTCCAAAAAGATGTGATTTTGTAACAGCAAAAATAACCAGTAAGAAGAATTTTAAACAATGCAATTTTTCATGAACAGCTGTCATGTTTGCTTGTTGTTACAGGGTTAATCGGTTAACCAAAAGGATTATTCGGTTAACACCTTTACAACTTTCAAAATATTTGAAATTTATATGTGTTAATCGGTTAATCCATATGGTTAATCGGTTAACAATGTTGTAAAATCCAAAACACATAATTTAGAAATGTGTTAATCGGTTAATCATAAGTGTTAATCGATTAACACTGAAGGTTTTTCTGAAAATACTTAATTTTAAATAGAATTAGTATTTTAAAAAAGTTTTGAAAGTGATAATTGTGCAGTGAAAAGTGATTTTTAAGAACACTTGTATAAATTTTCTAAAGTGAAAAATGTTATACCGTTCCTTTGAATCATCATCACTACTTGTAGCTTGTAGACGAAGCTTTGATCCATAAAGTCATACACGATGGTACTTTCCTTGATCTTGATGTTCTTTGAATTGCTTGCGTCTCTTGCTCTTTGCGAAGAATTCAAAAGAAATGTGCTTCTAGTTTAATCTTCAATATATACCCCTACGGGTGTGCTTCTGGTTTTATCTTCAATATATACCCCTATGGGTATATAGTATAAGTATCTTGCATATCAAGCTTGTGCTAGTTTGTCTTCATCAAAACATAAAGGCCTTGAAGCTTGCTTCTACAATCTCCCCCTTCTTGATGATGACAACCGGTCCTTTGAAAATTCTGCTTTGATACTTGGTTCTCTTCATTTCTCCCCCTAAGTTAGAGAGCTCCCCCTAAATACAATAGAGATACAATCCTTCTCCCCTTTAAACATAAGAGAGATACAATATTTTTGCACAGGAAAATGTTAGAGAGCAATCCTTCTGCCACTTTGTCATTAGCAAAAAGGAAGAGGAGCAATGAAAGATAATACCAAACAAGCATAAAAAAAAAAATCACAAACACTTAACACATAAGACATATCTTGATAGAACGAAACAAGCATTGTACGATTACAAATACGAATGTGAAACTTAAAGCTTAAACTTAAACATAATTTAGAAAGCAATACATAAAAAAAAAAAAAAAACAAGTGTTTTTCAAATATCATCATCCGACATATCCTCATTCTGATCTTCTTCTTCTTTACTACTATCCTCATCTTTATTCTCATCTTCATTGTATCCGGTGTTGGAGTTTTAAGAGTTGAGCACGAGTTTACAGAGAAAATTAATCGCCCGAGTGGTTTCTCGATGTAGGTTCATGGTTTCTCTATGTTGATTCATCATGGTGAAGTAGAGAAACTCATTGGTGATGCCTCTTTCTGGAATGGTAAAGTCCAACATATACACATCAAATAGAATGTGAAAGGAAAAGTTTTATTACCAACACACTATACTTCACTCAAATCACAATTATATATAAATTCACGGTCCATCTACAACTAGGGTGTTAATGGTAAGTTCAATCAGAAAACTGAAGCGAACCAAACCGAACCATAATAAAAGGTCACTGAAACAAAATTGAATAATTTCAAATTCAAAACAAAACTTAATCAAAATTATCGGATTGATATTTTGGATCGGTTTATTTACCATTTGGTTCACTCTTCACTAACAAAATATAATGGTTCAATTATTTAATTTTAGTTCGGTTCAATTTGACCGATTCGACAATATCTCTGAATAGTCCTATCTACAACCCTTGTATCTAATATTACAAAAACTTAATCATGAAGGATCCCAGTGCTTGATATTATTACTAGTAACAACCAATAACTAATAGCCTCATTGGTTCAAAGAAAATTCATACCTGATGAAGCACCTTGAGGATTTTTGCTCCTTTTGCTGGGTGGTTCATTTCTTTCCAAAGGATTAGGCTCCAAGGTATCATAGTCACCAACATTCTCTTTATCTCTATCTTCAGAATCAGTAATCCTAGGATCAGCAAGAGTCTCATTATTCTTTTTCATTGATTTCTCCAACTCGCTATTTTTCACTTTAAGTGCATTATTGTCATTTTCCAAAACACCCACTTTGATTCTAAGTTGAGCTAGAGCGTTGCTATCATCCACCCATTTTTCCTTCAACTTTCTCAGCTCACAGACTTCCAACTCCAATTCATTCTTCTTCTTTCTTAGCTCTACAATGACGTCTCTGTCAGCTAAATTAGTATTTTTCTTGACTTGCTTCAACAAATTTTCATAATTATTCTGAGCTCTTTTCCCTCTATTCCTCGAATCTTCCTCAGCTTGAAACCTAGTTAGTTTCTCCAATTCAACCATCTCTTGAAGACGTAGAATCTCTGATTGAAGTGTTTTATCTCTGTTCACCAAAACCTCTTCAACTCTATCAAAGTCTTCCGTGAGAAACGCAATACGCAACAGCGAAACCAGTTCATGAATGTTCATATCGTCCAAGTTCTTGTGGTCAGTCGAACTCAACCCAGGTTCGGTTTTGGGTTGATGATATTCCATGAGAAGACCCAAAAAAGCAAAGTCTGAAGGGGAAAAATGGGGTTGGCTTGAAGTTGAATAAAATGAGATAGAAATGGAGTTGTAGAGAGTGAAAGTAGCTACGAGAAGTTGAAAACCACCAAAAACCAATACAAGTAGCGAAGCGGGAAGAGTGAAGTGAACAACTATCTAAAAGTTATAGTCCCAATATCAACTTGTGGATTTCCAACGCTAGTAGTAATAAATAACTACATACACAATAATTGTTTCTTTTTCCTTCTCCCAATTATGTCTAGCATAACGTTTTTTTACCTTGGTTTAGTAAAATAGTTCTTCTAATAGCTTTTGAAAAGGTAGTCCTATATGGTGAAGGATAGGAATAACTTTTCATTAAAATAATAAGGGTATAAATTAAAGAAAAAGTCACAAGGTAAAAATTAAAAGTTCAAAAGCTATTTTAAATTATTTTTGAAAAAAAACAAAGAGTCTATTTGGTCAGAGATATGAGAAAATGATTGAGGTCCATAACGAAAAAATTTTAAGATGTGATTTATCTGAGAAAATGATTGAGACTCATAACTCTGTGTGGAAAAATCTTCATATTTGTGAATCAATGATTAAATAAAAATCAAGATGTAGATGGCTAAAAGAAAGAGATTAAAAAAAAATTCATTCGATTATGAAATCTAAATTTCGTAATAATGGAATTATGGCGCTAAACTCAGGAGACCATTTGATAGAATATGTAGAAGGCATTAAGTCATTGGCCTAAAACCATTTCAAAAATAGATTTCAAGAACCTTCACCTTCTAGACCAATGTTGGATGGAGTGAATTTAATGAACTTTCTGCAGAAGATAGCAATAGCCTTGAGGCTTCCTTTTTAACGCATGATATCAACGAAGTTATTCTGAGCTCAGTTGGTGACAAAAGCTCAAGTCCGAATGGTTTTTCGATGGGTTTCTTTAAGATTTGTTATGATTAACCATGAACTTTTTAAGTGTAAAGTTTCACAAAAAAAAAATTTTAGGTTTCAACATGGATTCTGATTTCTTGATGGAGGCATCTGACTTTTAGCTTGTGTAATCAATCCCATTCCATTCTCTTTCCTAGGCATACCATATAGGGTAAATCCTCTAGGCGCTCATCTTGGGAACCTATTCTTTCAAAGCTTAGAAATAGGTTATTCTCGTGGAAAGGTAAATTTGTCTCTCTTGAAAGTCGAGTGACTCTCTTAAATTCAGTTATGAACTCAATTCCTCTCAACTCATTCTCATTCTACAAAACTTTAAAATTAGTGGTTTATGATATTATCATAATTCATATAGAATTTCTTTGGAATGACAGAGAGAAGCATTGATGAATTAATTGGATTTCATAGTCTATAATTTGTAAATCTAAAAGTGAATGAGGCTAGGGGTAAAGCACGGTGAATTATTTAACTTTGCATTAATAAGTAAATAGGCTTGGAAAATTTTGTTAGATGATAGATCGATTTGATATCCATTTTTCTCCTTTAAATATGGTGACATCAAGGAATTACTTCTTGATCCTTCCTGGGTAGTCAACACTAGAAAATATTCCATATGAGGAGGGACCTTAGGATTTCCTTGGGGTCATATGGTGAAGACTCAAGTTTGTGTTGGTAATGGTATTTCTTGAAAATTAGAAAATAGCTCAAAAATTGACATATCGAGACACAAATGGTTATGATCAAGTTCTTTGAGCGAGCAGTTCCCCTGCCTGTTTGGCTTAGTGTAAGGTTCCAAATCAAAAGCTAGTGAATCGAGAAAGTGGACTAATAGTATTTAAAATTTGATTGCGGCTATTAATCTATAATTGCTCGAGGGCTTGACAAGGACTGATTAGGATGATGTCAATCACATTCCTTATATATATATATATATATATATATATATATATATATATATATATATATATATATATATATATATATATATATATATATATATATATATATATATATATATATATATATATATATATATATATATGTTGTGTGTGTGCGCGTGTGCGTGTGTGGACCGATGGACCGATGATATGAAGTGGAAGTTGTCAAAGGAGTTAAATGAGGCCTTGAAGGCAAACATTTTTGTCTTTGTTTTGCTTTGTGTTTCCATTTGTTCCTGCAAAAACAGTCGCAAATAATTAAAAATAATGCAGCAATTGTAATCCATTGTCAGCGATAACACCAATGAAACATCATTTACTTCTAAAATCATAAGGTAAATCCATAGAAATGCACTTGTGGACACATTTATCGGAAAAACATTTCAAAATATTTGTTTTAAGCTTCTCTTCAATCTTCGTGCACTCAAAAACTATAAGCCATTAAAATAGTTCATAACTTCACATTGCAACAAACAACCATGACTTTAATTACATTTACAGCTCAACTCCATCTAGATTTCCTCATCGTACCTGCGCGTCTGATGGAGGGACAACAACGTTGATCTCCTCATATGCATGTTGTCATTCTCTTGTCGTTCCTCTACTATATGTTCATGTCCAGCATGAGCAGCATCAGTGGTAGCTCTAGTTTGTGTGGTCACTATACTAATAAGATATTATATTAATTGACAAATGATTCAAAGTATATAAAACTATAAATGACTTCATAAGAGAAAAATAAATAGCAGAAATATATTACACACAAATATTCACACTTAGACACCTCAGGTAGAATGTGAAAGGAAAAGTTGTAATACCAACACACTATACTTCATTCGAATCACAATTATATATAAATTCATGGTGGTACATCTACAAATCCTTTATAGGCAAATACTACAAAAACTTAACGATGTTGGTTTAATTACTACTAGCATCATTGGTTCAAATAAATTATAAATATTGATCTTGATTCTTGATCATAATCACAGCCCTTTTTCTACACAAAATACTACAAATATAGGAATATGAGAAATAGAAAGTGCATGCAAAAATTTCATACCTGATGAAGCATTCTTGCTCCTTTTGCTGGGTGGTTCATTTGTTTGCAACGGAGCAGGTTCCACATTGTCATTGCCAATCTCATTGTCACTAACATTTTCTTCAAAAGCATTTTTGTTACTCTCCGAAACACCAACTCTGATTCTAAGCTCAGCAAGAGCATTGCTATCATCCACCCGTTTTTCCTTCAACTTTCTCAGCTCAGAGACTTCCAACTCCAATTCATTATTCTTCTTTCTTAGCTCTCCAATGATGTCTCTGTCTGATAAACTAGCATTTTTCTTAACTTCTTTCAACAAATTTTCATAATTATTCTGTGATATTTTCCCTCTATTCCTCAAATCTTCCTCAGCTTGAAGTCTAGTTAGTATCTCCAATTCAACCATCTCTTGAAGACGTAGAATCTCTGTTTACCAAAACCTCTTCAACTCTATCAAAGTCTTCCGTGAGAAATGCAATACGCAACACCGAAACCAGTTCGTGAATGCTCATGTCGTCCAAGTTCTTGTGGTCAGTCGAATCCAACCCAGGTTCCATTTTGGGTTGAGGATATTCCATGAGAAGTAAAATGCAAACTTTGAAGAGAAAAAAGTGGTTAGTGGAAAACGGATTTCCCTTAAGTTAGTGGAACTTTGGGTTGTTGAAAATTATGAGGAACGAAATGAAGATAAAAGGGGTTAGCTTGGGGTTGGGTGAAAAGATTGAAAACCACCAAAACCAAGAAAAGAAGACGAAGTGATCACAATGTATTAAAAAAGCGGGAAGAGTGAAGTTCTACGGTTATTGGTGCCAAAATAGCTAAACCTCCAATAAAAAAAACTACTAAATAATTTATTTTTATTTTAAAATACTTTTATATTTTAAAACAAAATATTTTAGCTTTTTTAATTATATATATTTAAAATAAAAAATAAGACTAAATTACAATTTTAATCTCCTATTTAAGTCAATTTACAAAATTAATCTCTCTATTCTATTTTTAAATAATTTTGATTTTTTTTTTTGATAAAAAAGAGATGACATGTAATTTTTTTAATAGTTGCCACATACGTGGACACTGCCAATCCATTCATTATATCTTACATTACATGTCTTTTTTTATATTTATTGTTTTGGTAATCAAAAAAATTTGTATTAATTCAAAGGACACAAAGGAAACGAGGAACTAAAACATCATCAACTTAGCAGTATGAGTTCTAAGTGTCCCACTATACCACCCCTATAAACAATCATGTATAAAATATTCTCAACTATTTTACTATTATCTACACTATTACTGTAACTTTGGTCATTATGGTACTTCCACACACTATAGAGGTTCTCTGTTGCAGCTAACTTCAACATGGAGGCTTTCCATTCTTTTTCTTTAGTATTCTGAATCAACCATTTATCGTACCTCGAAAAAAATGAGAACAACCTCGCGAATTGCAACCGCATGCCCGTGGAATGGACATAATAGAGTTGTCATCGATCTTAATTTATTCCTATAGAGGGAAAGGGAAAATATAGAATAAAACCCCTAAAAAGAAATGACAAGGATATGGTAATCGCAACCAAAATCTAGGTTCAGAAGTCGGTTACGCAAAGGGAAAGTATTTGCACTCCTCACGTCCGTTGTACTAAACGGGAACCGTTTAGTTAGGGTTGACAGAATGTTAGCTTAAGGTGAATTTCTAATCTTCTACTTATGGAGTGGGAAAAGAGAGAACAAATGGTTTTTTTAGATTTTATCAATGAGAAGGGGAAAATAAGGTTTTTTTTATTAGAGTGCTCGCTAAGACTTCGTAATCAAGTGCTTGTGTATCCTTATAAGGAAGAAATCGTAACAATCGTAGTTCGGGTAGAAGTTTGTTGGTTGATTTTAGCAAAATTTTAACTGTATTAATCAATGTAAGAACTTTGTTTTATCCAAAACAAGTGAAGAATGAACATTTCCACCACATTTAATGGATTTACAAATCTTGTTCATGCCACTTATCTCAACTCAATGGTTGTAGGCAAAACATTGCCCTAGTATTTATTAAGACAACATCTTTCATTTCGAAAAGAATCTTTAGACCTTATTAGATGTCTCTGAAGTTTTGTCTAAGAAAATAAACTTGATGATATTCAAGGTTTGCTCTTGACTATGAGATTTTGATCTCTTTATGACAATCAAGGTTTGTCCATAAATTGGAAGTTTTGAATATGGTTTGGATATATTTTAGAAATGATGAATATTTGATGATAATCAATTGTGCAAGAGTTTATGCTAGAGTGCTAAACTTTAACAGTCTCTTTCATTCAAGACTGTTTAAGAAAACTATTTGTAGACCCTAAATATTGATAGTGATCAATAGTTCAAATAGTTGTGCTAGAATGCTAGACTCTAACACCTCTTGGTCCAAGTTATTTATTAAGTGTTTTAAATATGAAAAAAGGAAATAATTGGATATCTCAATGTGTAAGACTTGAGACTAATCTTTCAAGGATTTTGCTAGAATGCTAGATTCCAACAATCCTTTCCTTTCAAGTTTATTTCAAAAAAGTGTTTTTATGTATTTTGAAGTATTTTAATCATTCTTATAAAAGAAAGGATTTTGAGAGGGCTCTTGACAAAGAGTCAAGATTTTGTTTAGGAAATGTTCAAACTTGTGGAATTGAAATTTGGATTGAATTTGATGATTTGAGAAAGAATAAAGGAATTAGGGTATAACATGCAATAGGGTCATGTTCATTATTCATGAATCAAATAGAAATTTAACCTAAATAAAAATGATCCAACGTCCAAAGTATTCATCATACTAATGATTAATGTAGTTACAATATAAATATATAAGCTAGCCGAAATCCATGAGATGTATATATATTATATTCCAAATAGTGTAGCGAAAAGCAAGAAACAGTAGACTGAACTATAATCTTTTTATTTCATCATACTGCTATAGCAAATCCAAAATCATGAATTGGAATATTTATTTAAATTACTAAAAATTTATTAAATATTAAATATTTATTTAAAATATTGAATTGTTTATTAAATATTGAATATTTATTTAAAATATTGATTATTTATTTAGATATTGATTATTTGTTGAATATTAAATAGTTATTGAATATTAATTATTTATTGAATAATGAATATTTATTAAATATCAAATTTTTAATTATTAGTGATGAATTAATTATTCTATATTTAATTAGTGATGTGTGTTTTTGTGAATTGATGTTGTATTGTGTTGATACTTGTGTATGTGCAAATATGTGGTAGTTCAAGTGTTATGAATTATTGAAGATATGCATGAATGTTAAGATTAAGGAATGATCTTAATTGCATATGATTGTTGAATTTGCACAAGCATCATTTGTGTCAAGAGGCAATGCTTGTTAGTTACATGGGAGCTAGTGACTTGTCCCAAACCTAGAGCGGGGTTTGAAAACTTAGGGAACGAGCTTTTTGTGTGTTATTGGTCTAGGAAACGAACCCGGTTTAATGTAAAAATCAAAAAATAATAACAAGTGATGGTACCACATGACATGAGTTGCATTGAGTTTTGTATTGAGTCTCATTGTGTATATGTTTGTGCTATGGGATTATGTGTATCTATGTGAATTGTTGAAATTGGTGAAATTGTGGATTGTGTGTATATACTTGTGAATGATATGGTTACTTGAGTGATATTTTGTTGATGAAACTTTGAAGTGTGAGAATAATTATAATTATGTTTGTATGCCTTAAATTAATTATTATCTTATAGTTTCAATAATTATGTGAATTCTCACTCTTATGTTGGAATGATGTTTTATACGACATCGCTTAGGTACTGAGGAGTAGAGTTGCTTCTAGCGCGAGGTAGCCGTTGTAGTAACTTGATTTGTGTCTTTATTTATTTTGGGTCAGGTCATACTCTGATTATGTAACACTGAGAAATGTTTCGATTTCATGTTTTGAGAGATATTTTATATACTCTACTTCATTCTGTTATTTTTATTTTGAATTATATGAAGTATTGTCTTTTAAGCCTAAGTATTGATTATGAATGAGATGAGCATGAGACTTTGATTATGTCTATTATGATTAAAGTAAATCCGCTTCTACATGCTAGTGTGAAAGTGTATGAAAAACATGAAGTTATTTAAGTATTATTGAGCATGACAGATGTTTGTGTAATATTTTAAAATTATATGTGACACCATTTTGTAAGATGCATGATAATTACTCTGATTATTTATATATATTTTGCGGAGTTTATAAGGGTGTTACATACCACCCATGAGATGAGTGTCAAATATAAGTATTGTATAAATAAGTTAAAATATAATAAACAATGTTAACTATTTCTATCCTATTTAAATATATTATTTCTAGACTGATTTAACTTTTTTTTATATATTTTATAATATTGTTATTTTTATCGTACAATTTTTGAGTTTATTAATTAATCTAATATTATTAAATAAAAAAGCACATCATTAAAATAAAGCATTAAGGTCAAGTAGCAATGTAAATGAGTTGGGTTAATCCAGAAAATCCGATTAAATTTATTTTAAAAAATTCAAATAGTGAGATGGGTCACTTAATTAGGTGCTAATAAGTTAAAAAAACTAAAAAAAAGCCTCTTAAAAATACCGCATTTAGAGTAAAGTTGGATTCAAACCAAAAAAATTCACTAATCCACTAATAAAATATTTAATATTATAATTTTAATAATTTTGATAAATATTAATTTAATTGTTGTAATTTTAATTTTTTAATACTTACTATTTTAGTGAATCATGAATCTTTAACTAATTTTAAATGTTTCATTTTTTAGTTATTTAGATGTTAATATATTTTATGGTTAAATATGTTTATGATCTTCTTAAATATATAAAATTTAGTTTTTAATCCTTCAAAATATTCTTTTAAATAATGGTCCTCCTAAAAATTTGTATACACACTTTTTGTCTCTAATATTAACATCGTTGCTAATTTAGTCGCAAGTAATAAACTGTCATTAAAACTGTCCCTAATTCAATTGTTAAGTTGTAAAAAACATAGCAAAGTTACATGAGGGACCAAAAGTGTGGATTCAAATTTTTAAAAACAACATTCTTTAAAGAAAATATTTTGAGAAAGACCACAAAAACATTTAAGTTTAACCCTACATTTTATATCATGCCATTTTAGTTTGTTGCTAATATTTTATGATAATTTTTATTAGTTAATAATATCCTTTATTATTTTATGATGATAAAAATATTAAAAATAAATTATTTAATTATTTAAAAATAATATTAGAGAAATTTTTATGAAAAAAATATGATAATTTTTCATTTAATCATTTAATATTAATAAAACAGAAAATTTATTTGAACAAGTCACTCTCCAATCCAAGTCCTATCTACATAATGAGGGGTTTTGTACAAAATATCTTGTATGAATTGGATATTGAATTTCAAACCCAACCCACATAAACCCTACTTGCAAGGTGGTTCACTTCCTTTCTTCTTGATCATTTTCAGCAAGACAATATAGGTCACTAACTTCTGTAAAACCCTTTTCCGCTAAACCCATTTTCTTCTAAAGTTCGAACCTTTTCCGCTTCTCATGGAACATCAATCCAAAATCGTACGTGGGTTCGGTTCAGCTGACCCTATGAACTTGGAAGACATGAGCATTCAGGAACTGGTTTCTGTGTTGCGTACTGCATTTCTGACGGAAGACTTTGATAGAGTTTAAGAGGTTTTAGTGAGTAGAGATAAGAGACTGCAAACAGATATTCTACATCTTCAAGAGATGGTTGAATTTGAGAAGTTAACGAGGTTTCAAGCTGAGGAAGATTTGAGGAATAGAGAGGAACTATGTGAAAGAGGGAAAAGAGCACAAAATAATTATGAGACATTGTTGAAGGAAGTCAAGAAAAATACCAATTTAGCTGACAGAGAAACTATTGGAGAGCTAAGAAAGAAGAAGAAAGAATTGGAGTTGGAAGTTTGTGAGCCCAGAAAGTTGAAGAAAAAATGTGTTGATCAAATTGAGTTGAATGACATATATAGTAGAGGCTTTGCAGCTAGACACGAACATGTAGTAGATGAACAACAAGAGAATGTCAACGTTCATATGTCAGAGGAGATCAATGCTGTTGTCCCTCCAACAGATGTGCAGGTATGGTGAATCTTCATTACATCTAGAATTATGAGCCTTGATTTGAATAATTGCTTGGTGAATTGAATCTTCATGGTTGTATGTTGCAATGTGAAGTTATGAATTATTTTAATGGCTTTTAGATTTTGACTTTTCAAAGATTGAAGAGAAATTTAAAAGAAATATCTTGAAGTGTTTTTCCAATATATGTGTGCCCAAGCACGTTTCTATGCGTTTGTTTTAACTTTGGATACAATGCATGTTTCGTTTTGTTGATTGTTATTGTAGAAAACACAAAGGAAATCAAAGACAAAAATGTTTACCACCAACGCCACATCTAACTACTTTGACAGCTTCCACTTCATATCATTGGTCCATCAAGAAAGATATTCGATGTTTCTGACGAACCAAAAGATTGTGTCAGAAATAAATTTCCAGCTGGAAGGGGACAGGTTCTCAGTAATTCAAGCAACAATAGTGTCGAGAGGATGGGTGAAATTGACATCATTTGCAAAAGTGGCTAGTAAAACATTACCTAAAGAGTTCTTTGCAAATGCATACCAGGATCCTGCCAAAGAAAATGGTAATAATAAGAATGATCGCATTCAATACACTAGTTTTGCAAGAGGGAAGAAGGTTCCATTTGATGATAAAATTATCAATCGGTTGTTTGGGCTTGAGAACTATGAGCACTGTTCTTTTGAAGCAAGAGTGGCCAAGGGCTCTAACATAGTTCCTCGAGAGGTTTTAAGTACCCTGTGCAGGCCCGAGGTCAATCACATCAGGAACGAAGATGGAACGTCTAGAAATCAAATATGCTCTTCTGACCTGACACCCATTGCTAAAGCATGGATAAAATTTATTTCTCATACGTTGCTTCCATGTTCAAATGTGACAGTCTTGAGCAATAAGAAACTAGCCTTGCTAATTGCAATCCTTAACGGTGAGCCTGTCAATGTTGGCCGTCTCCTAGCAAATAATCTTTTGGTCACAGCAAACTGTTCTTCTCCCACAAGCTGCATCATCCATGCATCATTGATCAGCAAGCTCTGTGAAAGGGCGGGGGTGTACCCTGAAATGAATGAAGATATTGTGAAGCCATACTCGCTGAAACTCCATTAGATCTAGTAAAGTATCTGTGGATTCGCTTGGATAGTGCAATTTGGTTATGATATTCTAGGTATACATTTTAGAATAGTAATCTTTTTGTTGGAGTTTGAAATCTCATAAAGATTTGTTGGAGTTTGAAATCTCATAAAGAAATTATGGATGCTGTGAAGTAGGATTTGGTTTAAGAAATTAAGAAGAAATTAATCTCAAATTTCAACATAAAACATTCATAATAAAAGTTCAGTTTACTTCTCACCTTATGAAATGATTGACATAAGTTGTTTCTGGACTTGAATGTTACAATTTTTTGGATATCTTTTGAAATATAAACAAATAAAAAGTGTGTTCTTCTCATACAGTTTTGAACCTAAGATATATATTTATTTCGTTAATTATTTCGTTAGTCAATTTAATCGTTACAGTTTAGTCACCATCTTATTTATAGAACTCTAAAGTAAGTAACTAAGAGTAAAAAGTAAAGATGAAATGCATAAGCAACAATAGTTTTCTATACATTTTTTATTACCAATTCAAAGTTAAAAACAACAAATTTATATGGAGAAAAAAAAACTCTTCAAAATAGGAAGAAGAACAGTTCATCAAATGAGGTAATGACAACAAAGTAGACAACAAGAATTAAACTCACAACCCAACTCACAATCCATATTTAAAATGTGTTCTGCTTTTTTATTTGAATCTTTCTTTGATAATTTCTCTGCTTCCAACAAAATACAATAATTAAATGAAAAAATAAACAAAATCAGCAGAAAAGCTCAAAAATTCAAAACTAGAGTATATACCTTCAATGGCTCAATGCTTCAATAGAAGATTTTTATGGCCTGTAAGCTCACACTATCCTTTTTACATACTAAAAACACAATCAAGAAGATATTTCATAAACAATGATCCTTAACTTCATTTCCGTTGAATTAAATAGGTTCCTTAATTTTGAGTGAAATTTCACTTTCGTCTCCGAACTAAAAAAACGTTACACAATAATCCTTTAACTTTATTTTCGTTGAATCATTTGATCCCTACAGTTAGTTTGTGTGAAAAAAGTTAACTATTGTTGCTGGACAACTGCAAAAATCAAATCAAATTTAAATTTGAATTTGAATTTGAAACAAACTAAATCATATATTTCTGTTAGAGATATTTATGGAACAAATAATAACCTATTGATTGTGTAGAGATTTTGGACGAAATTAAATTAAAGATCCAAGAAGAAAAACCTAGAATACTTTTTCTATACAAGGAACTCAAATCCTACATTAGAAAGCAAACAATACATTAAATATTTTAGAGTGTCAGGGTTTATTTGAGTCATTGTTATTTTTGTATGTACACCGCGCTATGTTTCAGTAACTTGACATAGTTGTAGGTTTGTTTAGTTAAGTTGTAAATCAACATTCAACATTCTGGATTGAAGTTGATCACTAGAGTTTAGTGATTAAGAGAAAGTGAGAGGGGGTCTCATATTTAGGAGGGGTCCTAAATAGAAAGTCATTAGATAGTGTTAAGAAAATGTATTGAGCAACATATGGTTTGTTGGTTCATATAAGACTAATTTTACTAAACTACTAATAGTGAATTTCTTTTCTTGGGTTTGAAGCTAACCCTTCAGACGTAGGTGATATTGCATTGAACTGGATTACCAATTATTGTGTTATTTATTGCTTTTCTGCTTCATCATCTTCTACAATTAAATATGTGTTAATTGTGGCGATTTTAATTTATCTTGTCGAACTTGTTGTCTAGAACATCACATTTGACATTTGTCCCATGAGAAATAGAATTACATGCATGTTAAAGCAAAATAACTTGCCAAATCCTTACGTGGTGAAACAGTCACCACTGCTGTTTATATTCTGATTAAGTGTCCTACCAAGAAATTGAAGAACAAGGTTCTTGGAAAAGTATGGAGTGATAAACGACCATCAGTAAGTCATCTGAAGGTGTTTGGATCTATTTGCTACAAGCATGTTCTTAATGCAAGAAGAAGGAAACTTGATGATAAAAGTGAACCTATGATTCTGGTAGGATATCTCAAGTCTGAAGCACACAAGCTATCTAATCCAATTAATGATAAGATCGTAATGAGTATAGACATTGTGAATGATGAGAACTCTGCCTGTGGTTGATTGGTGGCGTTCATTCATTTCTTTGTATTTTTCTTCCAAAAATCAGGGCTCGATGATGAATCGATGAATCATGTTCATATTCCAAGAGTGATTTTATATGGGTAATGTTAACTTGTGTCGTTGGGGCACATGTTAAGGAAACTACTTTTAGTAAATTTGTATTAGAAAAAACAATTTAAAAATTAATTTTATAATTTAATTTAAGTTTGTACACAATTTTCAAAATGATATTTCTTAATTTAGTTCTTAACATGTGCCCCAAGGGCACAAGTTAACATTACCCATTTTATATAACTACAATATTAAGAGTGACTTTTACAATGTCAATTCATCATCATTATCTATTGATATTACTTTATTAATGATTAAAATAAAAATCAAACTTCTTTTAACATTCAACGGTTATAATTAATTAACAATGTAAAAAAAATTTATACTATCAGTGCATTTCAATTAAATTTTTCTTTTTTATAAATTTAATATTAACATTTCTTAAATATTTAGTTAAGGGAGCATAGTCTAATTAAACCATAATTTTATTAAAATTTTCAATTATATAATATAAAATAATTAATTTGATCGTAATTTAACAATTACAAAGAAAATTAAAGGTTTAAGGTTTCTTCTTCTTCTTCTTCTCAGCTGCGCTTTCTTGCTCAACTCTGTTTTTCTCTACCTTGTTGTTATTCTCCTTTAATTCTCCATAATCAACCACTACATGAAGATTCTAACAAGGGTTCAAGGTTTTTGCTTCTTTCTTTCCCTTCTCTCTTTTCATTCCATGTTACAATCTATAATCTGATTAGTATTTTTTATTGTTGTTATCGTTGCAGTTCTAAAGTTTCGGTTTTTCTTTAAATGCGGTAAAATTGACCCTTTATCCAAGAGGTTCTCATCATCGTCTTCAAATGGGTCTCATTTTTCTACTTCTGAAACGTATGACAAAGTTAATCCCTTTATGGGTGATAGCTACAAAGACAATGCAATAAAAGTTGAAGGTATGAGAAAGACAATGTATGATGTATGTGGGGTTTTGGATGCTGGTCCATGGGGGCCTGCTGTTGAGGATGCACTCAACTCGTTCGATGAAATGTCTCAACCGGAAGTGATTGTTGGAGTGATGAGGAGGGTGAAGGATATGAATGTTGCTTTTCATTATTTTAGGTGGGTGGAGCGAAAAACTGAACAACCGCATTGCCCGGAAGTTTACAATGCACTTCTCATGGTTATGGCTAGGACTAGAAACGTTGACTATTTGGAACAAATACTTGAAGAAATGAGTGTGGCTGGATTTGGACTCTCCAATCATATTTGTATAGAACTGGTTGCTAGTTTTGTCAAATCGCAGAAGCTAAGAGAAGCTTTTGGTGTTATTGAAATAATGAGGAAGTTCAAGTTTCGTCCTGCATTTTCGGCTTACACGACGCTGATTGGTGCCTTGTCTGAGGCAAACAAACCTGATCCCATGCTCACTCTATTTCACCAAATGCAGGAGATAGGTTATGAAGCAAATGTACATCTTTTTACCACGCTTCTTCGTGTGTTTGCTAGGGAGGGTCGCATAGATGCGGCTCTGTCCTTGCTGGATGAGATGAAGAGCAACTCGTTTACTGCTGACCTTGTCTTCTATAATATATGTATAGACTGTTTTGGTAAAGTTGGTAAGGTGGATATGGCATGGAAATTCTTTCACGAGATGAAGGCACAAGGGTTGGCTCCTGACGATGTCACATATACTAGCTTGATCGGAGTTCTTTGCAAGGCTGGGAGATTGGATGAGGCTGTTGAGTTGTTTGAAGAACTGGATCTCAACAGGAGTGTCCCTTGTGTCTATGCTTATAATACCATGATTATGGGTTATGGTTCAGCCGGGAAATTTAATGAAGCATATAGTTTGCTCGAGAGACAAAAGAGAAAGGGATGTATACCTAGTGTCATTGCATACAATTGTATACTAACCTGCTTAGGAAGAAAAGGTAAAGTAGAGGAAGCATTGAGGATCCACCAAGAAATGAGACAAGATGCCGCACCTAATCTTACAACCTACAATATTTTAATTGACATGCTTTGTAAAGCAGGAGAACTCGAAGCTGCTCTGAAAGTTCAGGATACCATGAAAGAAGCCGGCTTATTCCCAAATATTATGACTGTAAATATAATGATTGATCGACTATCTAAAGCTCAAAAACTGGATGAAGCTTGCTCCATATTTTTAGGATTGGATCATAAAGTATGCGCTCCCAACTCGAGAACATTTTGTTCACTTATTGATGGCTTGGGTAGATGTGGCAGGGTAGACGATGCTTATAGTCTTTATGAAAAAATGTTAGATTCTGGTCAAATTCCAAATGTAGTAGTGTATTCATCTCTTATTAAGAACTTTTTTAAGTGTGGTAGGAAGGAGGATGGTCACAAAATTTACAAAGAGATGGTTCAGAGGGGCTGTTCTCCTGATCTGATGCTTCTTAATTCTTACATGGATTGTGTTTTCAAAGCTGGTGAAGTTGAGAAAGGTAGGGCTTTATTTGAAGAAATAAAGGCTCAGGGTTTAGTTCCTGACGTCCGGAGCTACTCAATTTTAATTCATGGTCTCGTGAAAGCAGGTTTTTCAAGAGAAACATATAAGTTGTTCTACGAGATGAAGGAACAAGGACTGCATTTGGATGTCCTTGCTTACAACACTGTAATTGATGGGTTTTGCAAGTCCGGTAAAGTCGATAAAGCATACCAACTGCTGGAGGAAATGAAGACAAAGGGTCTACAACCCACTGTTGTAACTTATGGTTCTGTCGTTGATGGACTAGCTAAAATTGACAGGCTTGATGAAGCATATATGTTATTTGAAGAAGCAAAATCAATAGGTGTGGATTTAAATGTAGTTATCTACAGTAGTCTTATTGATGGTTTTGGCAAAGTGGGAAGGATTGATGAAGCATACTTAATTTTGGAGGAGTTGATGCAGAAAGGTCTGACTCCAAACACATACACTTGGAATTGCTTACTCGATGCATTGGTGAAAGCTGAGGAAATTGATGAAGCTCAAGTCTGCTTTCAGAACATGAAAACCTTAAAATGTCCTCCAAATGAAATGACTTACAGCATTATGATAAATGGTCTTTGTATGATTGGAAAATTTAATAAGGCTTTTGTTTTTTGGCAAGAAATGCAGAAAAAAGGGTTAAAACCCAATACTATCACATACACCACAATGATTGTGGGACTTGCAAAGGCTGGAAATGTTATGGAGGCAAGAGGCCTATTTGATAGATTTAAGGCAAGTGGGGGCATACCCGATTCTGCTTGCTATAATGCCATGATGGAAGGACTAAGCAGTGCCAATAAAGCAATGGATGCATATACAGTTTTTGAGGAAACTCGAATGAAAGGTTGCCGTGTAAATAGTAAAACATGTGTTGTTCTTTTAGATGCGTTGCATAAGGCTGACTGCCTTGAGCAGGCAGCAATTGTTGGTGCTGTCTTAAGGGAAATGGCAAAGTCTCAACATGCTACAAGGTTACCCTGAGAACTGGTTGCATATACTGTACCGGTACCGGAATAGAAGCCTGTCTTCTTTGCAGAAAATGCATGCCTTGCAATGTCATCAGCTCTTTGATAAGGTTGATGGTCCTAGCCTCAGGAAATTCTTCCAAATTGCAGTAGTTTTGTCAGGCTCCATAATTATTGGAAGCTTCATGGAAGTGTCATCCTACATTTCTTTCAGACTCCTGGTGAGTTTTAGCGAGTGTTTGAGAAGGACTTTTTTCATGCCTAATGGTTTTCCTAAAAGTGAATGTTTATAACTTCATTCATATTGTATTTCAATGTGAGCCACTATTTGAAAAGTCACGCAGACTGTTATTTTGTGGATTGTGTCTACTACAAAATTTGTGGGCAAGATCTTATAATTTTATGACAATATAACTAAATGATAGAATGTAAGGTCTGATAGGATATTCAATCGTTATCTGTGATCTGATTGATTCATATTCTTATGTCAACATGGATAAGTGTTTGAGTTTGAAGTGAAGTGTCCACTTTTCGGTTTATATTGGATCATATGTGCACACATCAACTTTCGACCAGGTCATTTTGACCAACTACTATTCACCTCCATATTTTCTCGCATGTTTTTTGTTGCGACTTCTCCAGTGATTCATTCCCTTGCAATAGTTCTAAGCAAAATCAGCGGGATTTTGATTCTCTGTTTCTTTCATCACTCCATTGATTTTCATACTCTCAAAGTAACGTATCAAAGAGATGATGAAGAGCAAAAGGAGAGCTTGCTGGGGGAGGAGTCAAGCGGCCTTTGCTCCCTCTTTACAACACAGGTGCTGCCAAAACTTTTCACATCAGATTCAGCTCTTTGGGATATACTGTAACTTATTCAGCTCTAAGTACTGCCACTTTTGGCTTTTGATTAAACAAAAATTTATGGATTTGCTGGTTGTTTGATTGCTTGTCTGGCTTGCATGTTACTGTATTATTTACAGCATTGTTCACCTTTGGCACCTGTTAGCAGTTGAAAGTACAACCTTTTTCTCGGACTGGCGCACCAAATGGAAATGATGTTTGACATTGTTCGTGTTTTTGCAACAGCCATCTTCCTTTGATTATTTATTTCTGCTCTGTGGATCAGTAGTAAGGCTTTGACATTAATTGCCATCATCATTGAGATCGAAGCAGTTATTCAGTACTGCCTCCTTTTGGTTGAAGAATGCTTTCCAGTTGATGATTACATTATGTGATACATAGCCCTGAACCAGAAAAACAAAACAAAGATATCTGTGTCGATTTTATGGACTGATTTCTGGTGAAGTTAGTATTGATGATATTTGAGTATAAATGCTTGATAAAAAAATCACATTTGAAGAACACAATCAATTATGAGACGACTCTTTATAAATTCATTTCCTATGTAGTGAATATATATCACAAGGATATATATACTATCATAGCACAGTTAAATTTTAATTAAATAGAGTTTATATTTATTTTGTGGTAAACTTAAACAGAGCCTTCAACCAAAAATTTGAGACTACTATGTCATAAATTCATTTCCTATATAGTTCATTCCCTGTATAGCTCATTTTATTTATTGGTGGCACGTTTGTTTTAAGTTATTTTTTAAAATAAGTTTTATAATATTATATATTTTTATTTAAAGAAATTATAAAAAATTTAAAGAAAAACTTCAAATAAAAAATTGATATAAATAATTATTCATAAAAAGTTGTTTTTAAATATTTCAATCTTTTACTATAACAAATTTTGAATGTCAATATTTTAAAATTTTAAGTAAATTTGAAGATATTTTAAATATTTTTTTATAAAAGTTATTTGACATATATTTTTTCTTTTAGTTTTTACTCTTTAATAATGTATACTTTTGTTATTGAATATCAAAATTAATTTTTTTTATTTATAAAATTGAGCTAAACTTTTTTTAAATACTATTTAAAATTTTTATATAAAAATCGTTTTTTTAATTAAAAAATAATAAAAAGTTAAAACAAACCATCTGAAATCTATAGCAATTTAGAGGGTAGATTGAAAAACTCATTTTATTTATTTGTTGAAATTTTTACTTGGGACCCAACAACTGCACCCTCACATCCTTATCATTTTCAAATATTATAATTTTAACTCGTTGATGGTACTTGATAGTAAAGTAAGAAAAGACATCAAAATTTTGGATAGTTGAAAAGATAGAAAAAAATAGGATGAAGGATGAGATTGGACTGAACATACAATATGAGAGGGGTAACTCAACTGGTTGAAATAGTTGAGCTAAGAGTTATAAAAGGAGTTGAAAATTTATGGATCAAGTTCTGATAAATGTATAAATATATAATACAAACAATTAAGAGAGAAAAGGAATTTAGTATTTGTTTTGAATTTTTTTTTATTAATTATTTATATTAGATTCTTTTTGTACCGTTAGTTTTAAAGTTATGTTTTTCTACCATTATTTTATTTTAGAAAATAGATTCATGCACTGATACTTACACTTTCATTTAATGTATTTTGGCATATTACATTTTTATTTAAAAATTTCTTTTTAATGATATAGCATATCGTTGATTTTTTATTAGATAACAATATAAAACTGTTCCGGCCAGAGCCCAGCCTCGCGACCCAGCCCAATAACGCACAAGATCCAATGAGTGGAGTAGTCTGGCCGGACACACGCCCCCTGTCGGACGGACAGGACATGCTCCCCGTCAAGCAAGACGACGCGCTTCTAAGCGTCCTCGACGCTTCCCCTGGCCGGACAGAACATCCTCCACGGGCAAAGTCCCCTTGCCAACGGGCATGACGATATGTCTCCTCCGCTCTCGTGTGCTCCCCTCCGCGGGGAGAATCACACACCCTCGAGGAACCTCCCGAGCTCCCCTCCGCGAGGAGAACAACGTGTCATGCGCACGTTCTCCACGTGCTCCCCTCCGCGGGGACACGTCATCTCCCAACTGCCCACCTCCGAAAGAGCAGGTCAAACCCACTTTCCGGAGATCACGGGACAGTTGGATTAGGGCGAAGACCACGTTCTGGTATTCACTACGCCACGTAAGCCCTAGCAGTCACCTGGGTTGGGCCTGGCCATCCAGCCCAACACAAGTGACCGTTGGCCCAGCGCTGGGGTCTCTCTATAAATACCCTCTTCTTCAATAGGGTCAGGTAATTCACTTATTACCCTCTTTTTTGTATTTTGCTCTCGCTCTGCCCAACTCCTTACTTTGGCATCGGAGTGTTTTGCAAGTACACCCCCATTTTCCTCCTCATCACCGGTGAACAGGTAACAGTCCAACAGTGTGTGGCCAGCCCTTGATCCCCTCTGATCAGGTTAGATCAAAAACTATTTTACACTGTGAGTGCATATTGAATAAATTCTTATTGTTTATATTATATGTTTGGAGTGTATGAACTAAACTATTGAAAACGCTCTAAACATAAAAGCTGGCAAAACTGTTTGTTTAGACAAAAAAAAAACAACAAAACACTACCAAACATCTCAAAATAAACAAAAGTAACTATCTCAAAGAGACAACTCCTCTACCTTGATACAAGTAAAGAAAATCAACACAAACACCTTTCTATTAAGGATGCCACAACTAAAGTCCGACAACAAAAATCAACTACTTAGATAGAATCCTCCAAAAAAAGGCAAAAAAAATTCAACCTAAATAAGACCGTAGACACTCAAAGTCGCTATTGACTCAGACACGTGATAGGGTTATCTAGTCAACCAAAGAAAGGGAATGAGTAGTTCTGAAGATACTATGTGTAGGCCATAACAACACTCATATCCTCCAAGTGCTTCACGCCAAGAAAAGTACCTGAAAAAATCAAATTGTTCATGAACTTCTAAATAGACCCCGCCACCAAATGTCAAACCATAATCAAGTTGCATATAATCTTAGAAGCCACATCCAAGATGACAAAAGTATCAAAAGAGATATAATATCCTCTAGAACGACAAAAGACCGGTCTAGTCACCGAAAAATTTTACATCACAAAATTAGGACCACATCAAACATGACAAACAAATGAGAATCGACTCTACTAAAACTCCATAAGAACAACAAGACACCTCATTCGAGTCCAACAGAATCTCACGCCTAAATGAGTTCTCTCTCAAAGGAAATTTATTAAGACAAATTTTCCAAGGGAAGAGTACCACCTTGGACGAAGTTTAACTAACCTAAATACGAGACAAAATTTAATCCACCCTTTTTAGAGGAAGAAACAAACTAAATTTTATTACAATAAGAGAGTTATAGGGTAAAGCTACCGAGTAGACTTCGTCCCTAGTACTCTTCCACCATCAATATTCACTCTCTTGCAATATGATTACCCTTGTGCCCTAAGCGGGGTGGGCTTCGTGTCGGGAGACCCATGTCCCTCGGTACCTTACCCCCCATAGTTTTTTCCAATGACCCTTTTGGTGACGCTTTTGGGCTGATTACATCATGGGTTGTTTTCTTCTAAGACCCAATAAAAATCATCTCAGTCTACCGTTCTTGAACTACGAGGTCTAAGAAGGGTCAATTGATTAAACAAGGTAGACGATACTCTTTTTCAAGCAAGATCAAGGAAATCGAAACCCTTCGACGAGACTTACAAAGTTGAGTCCCTTAAGAGAGAATTAGATAGTCGAGTCCCACAGACAATACTTGAAAAGGTGAGTCCCTCGGACGAGACTTACAAAGTCGAGTCCCTCAAGTGATACTTAGATTGTCGAATCCCTCATTTTATCTTAAATAGTTAAGTCCCTTAAACGAGATTTGAAAAGGAGAGACCCTAAGGTGATACTTACAACGTCAAATCCCTCAAGCAAGACTTAGATAGTCGATTCCCTCACGCAAGACTTGAAAATAAGAAATACTTACAAAGTCGAGTTCTTTAAGTGAGACTTGGATAGTCAAGTCCCTCAGGCGAGACTTGAAAAGGTAAGTGCCTTATATGAGACTTACAAAGTCGAGTCCCTAAAAAAATAATAAGATAGTCGAGTCCCTCATGCAAGACTGAAAAAGGCGAGTCCCTCAATCGAGACTTGAAAAGTTGAGTCCCTTAGGAGGGATCAGCGCATTGATCTAGTTGAGGGTCACGACCTGCCATGGTCAGGTCGACGTTGGCTGACACTAGGATTGGCTGGAATTTCTCCGGCGTCTTCTCCGAAGCCTTTTGAACATTTCGGGTCTCAACATACTAGACGTTATCATCGGCCGCATCGTCGGAGAAGAGAGAAGCGGTGTATCTGTCTCTCTTCGTTGGAGTGATGTCTTCCAGAACCGGCATATCGTTGTCATTGTCGGCGTCATGGGCACAAGTGAAGGTGGTTTCGTGGCCGTTGTTCTCGTGTTGATCATCCATGATTGGTTTTTGGAATTTTTCTGCTTTGATCTTCCGGTTTCAGGGAAAGAAAATATGGGGAAGCAAGTTTCTCACAAACGGCGCCACTAATCTAACCCGGTGGATCAAAATGTGGCCGACAATACTTCTAAAGTAACAACAGTCAAGAAGAGCGGATGAGGGGTGTTAACCTGGTGGATCAGAACGTGGCCGACAACACTTCTGCAACAAAAACAGTCAACAAGAGCGGAGGGGGGTGTACCTGCAGACACTCTGATGCTAAAGTTAGTCAGGTAAAGAGATGGCAAGAATAGAGAATAGGATAGAATTGAGTACCTGACTCTCCTGAAGAGGAGGGTATTTATAGAGAGCCCTCAACACTGGGCCGATGACCTCCATTATAGACTGGGTGACCAGACCCATAATAAATGACTGCCAGGATTCCTACGTGGAGGTGGGGATGAGCAGCCCGTACTCATCATCCTGGCTTAACTGCTCCGCATTTCCCGGATAATGGGATAGTGGGTGGATTTTCTCGTTACATAGGGCATACTAGTTCCACGAGATGTGCGGACCAAGTTGATGACGTGTCCTCGGGTGAGGAGCACGTGACAAAATGCCTTCTACTGACATCAAGAGATTGGGTCAACATTGTGGGTCGTCCTTGACGCGGGGTTGGATTGAAACGTGATCGACGTTGAATCAGCCAGAGACCCAACCCAGAACACTATCTTTTACACAATCACCAAAAACTCATACTCAATCATCAAAAATTCAAACATACAATTGTGAAATTCTGAATCCGAAGTTATTTGACATTAAAAATATTGTCATTTGTCAGTTTAGGTATATAACTTACTTAAAGAAATGAAAAGCATAAGTTTATTAGTATATGTCTAATGTTTTGCATAGGATAGCAATCTGTTTATTACTCACAAACCAAAATGAAATGGAATTAAGGCAACACCAAGTTATTCATTAGCAAGTATAATCACTTGTTTGCCACTGCTCTTGCCAATGAACATTGCTTCTAATGCAGCTGGTCCACTCTCAATGCCATTAGCTATATCTTCCACATATGTTACCTTCCCTTCTCTAACATAAGGCAACATTGTGTCCAAAAACTTTGGATATAAATGATAGTAATCATATACTGTGAATGCATCTACTTTAATCTGCTTATATACAATGTTGACCAAGTTTTTAATGCCTTGAGGCTCATCAAGTTCATACTGCGAGATCATTCCGGCCACCACAATTCGACCGAGCCGTCTCATGTTAACAAGTGCTGCCTCAAGCATGTCTCCACCAACATTGTCAAAATATATGTCAATCCCATTAGGAAAGTACCTATCAGCAATTAAAAACAGAACACAAAATTGTGTAAGTTTTTAGCATTAAGTACAAAAGACACCCAACAAAAAGTGAATAACTAAACTAAATGCTAGCTATGCACTTACCTCTTCAATGTTGCATCTAGGTCTTGTTCCTCCTTGTAATTAAAAGCCTCATCAAACCCAAACTTGCTCTTCAAAATGTCAACCTTATTTATATATGGAAACAAAACAATGAATTATGATCTCTATTCATTTCTGAGCAAATGTCTGTCTGTTGTCCGATGCATATGATTCCGTTCAATTTATTTATTTTTTAAAATTATTTTCAATGTGAAGGTATCGGTGCTCAGATTGTAGTTATACTATTCAAGTGTGATTAATACAATTAGTTACTCTTATGAAATAAAAATACAAATCTCTACCTTATATTTACTTCCAGCACTTCCAACAACATAACAGCCCAACAATTTTGCTAATTGACCAACAAGCTGACCAACAGCACCAAATGCTGAAGAGATAAAAACATAATCTCCTTTCTTAGGGAAACCAACTTCATAGAAACCTGCATACGCAGTCATACCAGGCATGCCTACATATACGCAGATGAGATACATTGGTTATTCGATTGATTTAAAAAGAATTTTTTTTCTTATAAATAGGACGCATGAGTATAATATTGTAACTAACTAAGAGTAAAAGTCTCAAATGATTTACCAAGTAATCCATTATAATAGGAAAGAGGTACATCAGTATGCTCAATTTTGATAAAACTATCCGTTTTTGTAATGATGCTATACTCTTCCCATTTGGTGATTCCCCAAACTAAGTCTCCTTTTTTGAAATCTGGATGTTTAGAATCCAACACTTTGCATACTCCATATCCAACAATTGGCTGAAACGAACATTTTAACACCACAAAATAAATCATTTACAAGAGACAACAAACAACCTATGTAATAAATCCTTATATGTATGGACTTACTGAATCAGGAGAGAAGGAATTAAAGAGGCTATTTCTGTCTGTTCTTTTGGTTCCTCTCATGTAAGGATCACAAGATAAAACCAGATTCTTAACCAACACAGATTCTGAAGTAGCATCTAAAGGAAGTTGTAAGGTAATGGTAGAGTTTTTCAAATACATGTCTGCTTGTTTTGGATTGCCGGTTATGTAACGTGAAGCTAGAATCTGTTTGTTGCTCACTTGTGCCATTTTTTATCTTATAAATTTCCCTTTGTAGAACCTCTATTCCTAGTTGTTGTGCAAACATTTGAGGCTGCTTCTTTTGTGTATTTATAGTCATTGAATGAGAATAGTTTATATTGTAGAGGTCAAGAAATTGATTGACTTGAGTTTTATTTTGGTGTGTCAATAAAAATGTCAGGCTCATTCATTGTGATCAGATATTATAATGTACTCCCTCCATTCCTATTTATAAGCAAATTTTAACATTTTAGGTTCATTAAGTAATTAATGCATCTAACCTATATATAGTCTAAATACATCATTTATTGAATGAATCTAGAAAGTCAAAATTTGCTTATAAAAGAGAATGGAGGGAGTATTATTGTTTAACATAAACTTGTCTTGTAGTGTTGGTGCTCAAATACGTCAGTGCCTACTTCATTAGAAATAATCAAAACAAAGTCAAAATGAACAACTTAAAAATCAGCTAGGAAATTACACAAACAATTGGTGTGCACTTTCTATAGGATAGAGAGTACAACATAGCTCACACGTGGTTGCATATGGTTTATTCCTTAACAAGAAAATTTATACACTTAAGCATTATCATAAACTACAAAATGGTGTATTATAGAGAAATAATACAATTTTCAGTAACTTATAACAATTATTTACAAGTGTTAAAAGATGATTTTAATACCAAAAATTTGAATTAGGATACTTCTTCATTTTTTATTCTTATCCATTTCCTCCATTACTAAAATTGTGTATAAATAACACAAATTTCTAAAACATGTCATCCATTAAGTATTTATCCGACTTGATACACACAACTATAACAATGAAATTGCTCATTTCTTTTGAAAAATGGAGTACCCTTACTCTAAAGATACATACATGAACTTAATTTATGGAAACTCTCAACACTCTGCATTGAAACTAGAAAGGGTAGAAGACAACATAGCATGACAGGAACATCTCTGTATTTCTGTGTTATATAAGGACTTAGTTTCGTAGAGTCAACAATCAATAAAGCACCATAAGTTCTAAACCGAAGATTTATTCACAGTGCAAAATAGACATAAGCAGCAGCATCAACAATGCAAACCCAGGTTACCCAACCACATGAGTATTGGGGTTTGATCCAGAAAGAAAAATTACACCATACAAGGGAAAAACCATATAATTGGCAAAACATCTTACACTACAACAAGGCAAGAGTTCATTCTATGATTCCCAAGTTCCTTAGTATTGAAGGTAACATAACACTATGGGTATTAAATCAATTACAAATAACTAAAGGACCGGTATGTGTAACTAGACATCTCTGAGCAAATAGCAGGTATATGTTCACTGTTGCTTTGCTCGCTTACGTGCTAGAAAACGTTCTTTTGCTGCAGCCACAGCATCTTGACTTCTTTTGTGATGCTCCGGATTTGGTTGTGAAGCTGATGGCTCCTCAACTGTACTTTTTTCTTCTGCAGAAGCTGCGAGATTTGGCTTCATATCCAAGGGACTGACACTTCTATTAGAAAGACAGGAAGTTTCGCCCTGATCGCCAATCTTTTTCCCTGAAGACTCTGCTGGTGAAGTTTCCTTAGTCAATGAATGTTCTTCGTCCGTATTACCATCATGTTGCGGATTTGATGCATCAGGGTTCATTTCCTCATGTGTCTCTGGAACTCTATTCTCGGCCCGATTGTCGTGTTTTCTCCTTTGAGCGTCTTTTGCACCATAAGCAACATTTTTATCAAGGTTTGTATAAAAATCAACCAAAAAATCCTTTTTCTTTGTAACCTATGCAAATAATTAAAAACAAAGTATGTCAGTTATTTAAAATAGAAATAGGAATTAAACCATAAACAACATACCAAATAAATTGAAAAAAATTGAGGAAGAAAGGAAAACAATAGACCATTTTAAAATACATCACCAATCAAATTGGCAACAAGAGATATGAAAACAATAAGGATCATTGGATTAATAAAAAAAGCAGGAACATACATCCTCTCTCTCCTCTTGAAGTTCCCGTAGACGTTCTAGTTCCATCTGTTGCTCTCGTTCAGCAAGCTTTTTTCTATATGCTTCTGTGATATATTTGTCTTTGTCAGCAAAGAGATGATCGTCTTTGCTTCTCTCCTTGGCAATCTTTTTCTCATATACAATCTCACGATACTGCTCTCGCTCTTTTGCTTTCTGAATCAGGTTTTGAATATATTTTGGCTGCATCAATGATCAAAGTTTAATGAGTAGCAATGTTATTTTACAAATGACCCAAAATGAACAAATTTCAATATTAGCCTTCAAGAAAGTTAAACCAGGCTATTGTAAAGGAACACAAATGACTATCTTCACTACTCTCACCCCTGTCTAAACCAATGAAAACTATTTTTTCATCAAAAAGAAAACAAAACAGCAAATCAAAAAGAAAGATACAGCAAGTTTTACTAGAATCCGTCATTTAAGTATGTGAATATGCACCATTGCACCTTCGTATCACAAATCACATGAGACATAATTATTATGAAACTTGGCATCGGTTGTCCTTTATTATTCTCTACTGATCTATACAACGACAACAGCAACAACTAAGCCTTATCCGACTAAATGGAGTCGGCTCCATGATCAACTTCCGCCATAATATATTATCCAGGGTTAGTGATCTATAATCATAATAAAATGGTTGATTGAAATTTGAAAACAATGCTAAGAACTGCAACCGTACCTTTCTCTCTTCACGATCTTGTATCAATGGACGGGAAACTTTTTCTTTCATTTTGTCATAGACCCCATCATAGTCAAATATGGTTGGATCTTCTTCCAAGGCTTTCTTTTGCTGCTCCTCGACCTTAAAATGGAAAAAACCAAACCAACAGAAAGTAAGATCATAATCTGTACAAGCAAATAAAATATTCATAACAACCACCACACGATTAAAATTAAAAGTTCAACATACATCCTTGAGACTTTTAGTCTTGCTAGCCTGGATAGCAATTTCTCTCTCAACATTGTTATCATCGTCTTCATTAAAGCCAAAAGGAAGGGGAATTGAAGGCCTTGGAAGCTGCTTTTTGGGCTTTGCAGGCCTAAGATTCAACCCATACTTGCTCATTTGAACCAGCTTCTTCTTCACTGCAATTTGAACACAACGTGAAACAATCAATGCTTGTATAATTCCAATTTTATATGTAGGAAAGCAACTAGCTTCAATCATTGAAGGGATATATTAAGACTAAAATAACAAGAAGCCAGCATTAGCAGTACATGTGCATTCAAGCATCAGATTATAAGTAGCTTTGAAACCAACAGTTAAAAATGAAAACAACAGTTAAAAATATTCCATCAGTGTTTAACCGATAAAATCCCTAAAATTGATAATATAGACAATAAAGCTTTGAAACCTTAGGGAATTTAAGCAAGTCCAACAAAAAAACATACAAGACTAGGTGATGTGAAAGATCAAATGGCTAAGGAGCTAAGGGCTTGTTTGAATTGACTTACTTGAGTTTATACACTATCGTAATAAGTTTAGCGAGACTGTTTGGGAAATTCTATAAGAACAGCTTATGAGATTGCTCTTAAGGTGCTATCAACTTATTTTTATAACTTTTCCAATATAGCTAATTGAAAACCGCTTACAGCTCGAAAACAATTTAACTTCATCTTTTGTTATAGAAATAGTTTATACATTAACACTTATTATGATAAGGGCTGTAAACTGCATACAAACAGGGCCTATGTAAGAACTTCATATAGAATTCAAACTAATTCTTCAGAATTTAAACTGAGAAGCTACAAGAAAGATGAAATAATAAACCCTAAATACCAATACTAATTATTTCATTCATAACTAATTTTAACTAACGATGAACTAAATATGTGAAAAATCGATGCAAGATATACAAATTTAGGGCAATACTCAAAATAATGCGGCAGATGGGAAGCACGGGAACGAAAAATAACACGCATTACAGCAATAACCAGTCGAAAATTGAAAAGATATCGCAAAAAGTATAAGAACCCTACCTCGAACTGCTACAGAAACCGATTCGGCAAGAGAGCGACAATATTTCCAAAAGGAGGTGGAGAAGTCGAATTGGAGGATAGAAATTATCTGAGAGCAAAGCCAATAGAGAAGAGTAGGCAGGAGCTCGGCAATGGCGGAAGAGAAACCCTAGAAATCATAGACAGGAAAAAATATGGCATATTAGAAGCTCTGTGGGGTAAATAATAAAGAGCCAAATAAGATATATTATACACGAAATAAACGAAAGACAGTTGTACTGTTTTTATTGGCTTAGTTTTTCTCGTACCCACTGTGGTTCATATCGTGCAGTTTCGTGATGATCTTTCGTACACTATAATTGTACGAGGGTGATTGAACTAATCAAAACTCTTCGTTTTAGATGGGTCATTTACATATAATTTTTTTTTGACAAACAAAAATTATTAATCTCAGGGATAATATTAAAGAAATAGTTTGCAAACGTGATGAATATATTTAGATTTAAATGTACTTTTAGTTTAAATGTACTTTTAGTACTTATCTTTATTTTTATTTGAAAAATCAAAACTCTTAGTTTTACTTGTTATTCTTGATATTGAAGAGGTTAAATAACAATAACTAATTAACATCAATGTAATAGATTTGAGAAAATTCATTAGTATCAATAGTAATGATAAATTGAACACGAACAACTTTATCATAAAGTAAGGTTGATGATAAAATTGTTTTGTTGGTAACCATGATTGATTTAATTTTTTTTAAAATATTTTGTCATGTTGTAATTTTATCATATTTAAGTTTTTTATATAAATTTCTCACTTACTCTTAGGTTGAAAATCATTTTTTTCGCATAAAATTAACATTTTAGTAAAGTTAATGTAGTTGACTAAAATCAAATAATTAAATTAGAGAATTTTGACCCCGTTTGATTTGAATCATAAGTCTTTTTTTAAAAAGGAGTGCAATGTTGAAAACCTGATTCAAAACATGGTTTTGTGTGATTCGAATCACATGAATTGAATTATGATTCAAATCATAATACAAATTTTTTTACTTGATCTAAATCTTCTCAATTTTTGACTTGAAACTTTTTTATGTATTTGACTCAAATCAAATAATCATGTTTACAATGTTTTTTTGCCTCGTCTCTAACACATATATAAACTTATCTCTCTCAAATTTATTTTTTATTTTTGACATTGAAGAGGTTAAATAACAATGACTAATTTATTGATGATCTAAAGCAATAGATTTTTTTATTGATGATCTAAAGCAATAGATTTGAGAAAAACAATTGGTATCAAGAGTACTAATAAACTGATTACCATCAACTTTATCATGAATTAAGCTAGATGGTGAAATTGTTTTATTGGTAACAATGATTAATTTACTTATTTTTAAAAAAATATTTTGTCGTGTTGTGATTTTATCATATTTACGTTTTTCATATAAGTCTCTCACTCACCTTTGGGTTGAAAATCATTTTTCTCGCATAAACTTAACATTTGACTAAATTCAAAGTAGTTGACTAGAATCAAGCAATTGAATCGTGAATCATCCCATTTGATTTGAATCATTAGCGCTTCTTTTGAAAAGGAGTTTATTGAAAACGTGATTCAAAACATGGTTTGTGTGATTCGAATCACATGAATTGAATCATGATTTGAATCACAACACGAATATTTTTAATTTTTGTTACTTGATCTGAATCTTCTCAACTTTCGACTTGAATCTTTTTTCATGCATTTGACTTAAATCAAATAGTCATTTTTACAATGTTTTTGTGCCTCATCTTTAACACACACATACATATATCTTGAAGAACTTTTTCACATAATCTTTAATAACTTTTGTTTTTCATCATTCACACATTCAATTCTCTTTAAGACATATCTTGAAGAAAAAAAATTGAGAGTCAAACTCTTGAGTATAAACTCTTTATTGTGTGAGATTTTGTTTTAACTTCATCTTCTATCTCAAATACTAAAACATCATTGTCAAGTACGAGTATTGTTCAACTCTAAGAGAGAGAGTGAGTTCTTGTTATTAGGGATTCATTAGAGGTGTTAATGACTTTGTGAATATTTTTAAGATAAAAAAAAAATCAAGTTTTTGAATTTCTGGCAGGTGAGTTTCATTGAAGAAAAAAGACTTTTCCAAAGAGGATTTAAAATTTTTAGAATCTTTCATCAATTCAAAGACTCAAACAAGATAACCTCTTTCGAATTAAGTGAAGATTGATGTTGAAAAGGATCTGGGAATGCTTGTGATATGTAAAGGTGATTCAACTCAAGATCATAAATCTCACAGATTTTAGAAGTTTTGTGAGTTGTGTGAAATTGAAGATATGTCCAAGCAGATGATGATGGTGTCGAAAGATCTATTTATTATTTAAGTCAAATCATGAATGATGTTGAGACTAGATACACTATAGTGGGAAAATTGTGTTTATCATTATATTTTTCTTGTACCAAACTCAAGCATTATATAAAATCTTCAGATGTGTTTTGTTGTGAAAAAGGATGTCTTGGAACAAAATATACACAATTTCTTTATATAAAAGAAACACGCAAGGGTTAGGGTTAACAAAGAAAATAAGGGAAAACAACAAGAATTGATTATAAACTATTATTCTTTCCTTTCTCTTTCAAACAAGATTACAAGTATACAAGAATAACAAATAACCTCTCTCTCTCTTGAATTAGGATTTTATCTTACTATGTTTTCTTGTACAAGATGAGAGACTAGCATGCTATTTATAAGAAAATAGCACACTAACCTAATGAGCTTTTTAACAATTACCCATTATAAGCTAACTTGTGGTACAAGCTAACTTAAATAATTGGGCTTACAAGCAGAGCCCAATTCAACATTCTAACAAACCTAGCAATATTGACTAATGCATGTTAGAACAAACTTCGACTACAACATGCATTACTCTGACAACATACTAGATTTCGATCTAATATCTCAAAAATCTCCACCTTGGATCTAACTCTATAAAATCAAGAAACTATATTTCTTCATGCAGCTTTATCAACTGCATATAGTGGAAAAACATGCAACTAGGCAACGTCTTGGTCATCATATCAACAACATTATGATTTGTCGAAACCTTCATCACTTGGACTTCTCCATGCTCGATTACCCCTCTGACGAATGCAGCCTTACATCAATGTGCTTGGTTCGCTCATGATAGGCTGAATTCTTCGACAGGTGTATTACACTTTGACTATCACATTTAACGGTGATAACTCGACCTTGAAGTTTCAACTCCTTTGCAAAACCTTCAAGCCACAATGATTCCTTCACAACTTTAGTTAGGGCGATATATTCCACTTCAGTGGTAGATAAGGCAACAACCTTATGAAATATTGCTTTCCAGCTGATTGTTGTCCCAAACATAGTGAACACATATCCATAAATAGATTTTTTGGAATCCATACAACCTGCATAATCAGAGTCGACATATCTTTCAATTGTTGCTTTAATATCTTCACCCAAGGCTCCACCATAAATTAGAACTCTATTCAGAGACTCATTCATGTACCTTGGAATCCACTTCAATGCTTACCGGTGAGCCTTTCCAGGATTCACCATGTACCTGCTTACAAGACTTACTGCATATGTTATGTCGGGTCTAGTACAAACCCCAACATACATCAAACAACCTACTATATTAGCATATGGAATGTTATTCATATAAGTTCTTTCAACATTAGTGTTGGGACATTGATCTATACTCAGCTTGAATTAAGGGTTTGTCGGAGTCACAACAAACTTTGAATTCTACATACCATACTTTTTGAGACTCTTCCGTAGGTATTCCTCTTGAGATAAGCATAATTTCAACTGCTTTCTATCTCTTCGGATGTCAATCCTAAGAATCTTGGACGCAACTCTTAGATCCTTCATGTCGAACTTCTTATTAAGTTTAGCCTTCACCCTCATTACATCTTCGACATTGTTGCTTGATATTAGAATATCATCCACATAAAACAACAAAATAACAAATGAATTACCAGGTCAAAAACTGAAGTAAACACAGTGGTCGAACTGACTTCTAGTGAAACTTATGCGTGCCATGAACATGTCAAATCTCTTATTCCACTATCGAGGAGATTTTTTTAGTCCATATAAAGATCTATTCAACTTGCACACATAATTTTCCTTCCTTTTTTCGACATACCCTTCAGGTTGCCTCTTAAGGATTGTTTCATCTAGATCACCATACAGGAATGCAGTCTTCACATCCATCTGATACAGTTCAAGGTTGAACTATGCCACTGTGGCAAGCAACATTCAAATGGATTTATGCTTCACAACAGGAGATAAAACATCATTGAAGTTGATACCTTCTTTCTAAGTGAACCCCCTAACGACCAATCTTGCCTTGTATCTCTTCGACGTCACTCCTTCGATCCTTTCCTTAACTTTGAAAATCCATTTACAGCCGACTAAACTAGCTCTAGCAGGTTTCTTGATCAGTTCCCATGTGTTGTTATCATGAAGAGATTTCATCTCATCGTCCATGGCCTTCAGCCATTCAGTTTTCTTTCGACTCCTCATAACTTCCTTATAGTTTATAGGTTCTTCGTCTAGAACTTCATTCTTAGAAATTAAGGCATAAGTTATAAGATCAGCATACCTAAGTCTCTGAGGTGGCTTGGTGACTCTTCTTGACATGTCTCTTGCTAGCAGGTAGCCATTATCAGTCTCCTCATCTTCGCCAACATCTTCTGCATCTTCTTTGACTTCATTTGGGATACGCAATTCAACATCAACATGCTCCACCTCAACAGGAATATCTTCTTGTTCTAGCTCTTCATCAGCTTCATTAGTTTTCTTGAAAGTCATCATTACTTCTTTGAAAACTACATCTCGACTGGTGATACACCTCTTGTGACCTGGCTCTAGGCACCATAGTCTATAAGCTTTAACTTCTTCAGGGTATCCCATGAACATGCATTTCAAAGCTCTAGGTTTGACCTTGTCTTGCCTAATATGAGCATATGCCATGCAGCCAAATACTCTCAGTCTATCGAGACTATGTGGATGTCTCGACCAAAATTCTTCAGGTGTCTTCATTCCCAAGGCAGTTGTGGGACATCTATTTATAAGATAGGCTGTTATCGAAACAGCCTCTACCCAAAACACCTTCTTCAATCCAGCACTAACCAACATACATCTAACCCTTTTAAGGTTTGTTTGATTGGATGTCTCATCTAAGCCATTTTGTTGAGGAGTACCTGCTATAGTTTTATGCCTTGCAATCCCAGACTCAACACAGTAACTGTCGAACGGTTCATTGTAGAACTCAAGACCATTGTTGGTTCTCGACCTGTTAACCTTTTTGCCAGTTTGAGTTTCGACCAGAACCTTCAAACTTTTAAAATTCTCAAAAGTTTCATCCTTCGTCTTCTGGATGAATACCTGTAGCTTTTTGGAATAATCATCAACAATAGAAAGAAAATACCTTGCACTTGAGTGTGAAGGACTCCTTGCAGGCCCCAAAACATCGGCATGAATGTAATCCAGGGATCCATGTATTCTTTACTTGCCTTTGTTAAACTTAGCCCTACAGGATTTACCAAATACACAAGATTCACAAAACTCCAACTTTTCGACTTTGTCACCTTCTAGCATGTTTTACTTCCCTAATTCGACTAGGCCTTTTTCACTGACATGGCCCAATCTCATGTGTCATAGTTCTGTCTTCGACACATGTTTTATGGATGAAACATTTGTCAAACCACTTACAACCTCAGCCTCAAGGGTATAAAAGCCTTGTTTCTTCACGCCTCTCAAGACTTCCTTCGACCCCTTCGTGACTCTTAGGATACTTTTCTCTCCTTAAAAAAATATCCCTTCCTGTCAAATTCACTAAGAGAAATCAAATTTCTCTTCAAATCTAGTACATACCTGACTTTAGTCAATAACCTTATTGAGTCGTTATGGAGCTTGAATCTCACAGATCCAATACCTGTAATTTTGCAATATTTGTTGTTTCCCAAGAGCACCAATCCACCATCTTGATCACATAGCTCCACTTTTCTTGAGTCGCCACTTAAAACAACAAGAACATCAGATGAGTCGAAGTCATCTTGAACAATGGTGGCATTGTTATTATCCTTACCTTCGTGATCTTTTAAACGTTCATGGCATACCTTTCTTGTGTGACCCTCCTTCTTACAGTGATAACATCGAATACCAGATGTTTCGCCACTATAAGACTTCTGCTGACTTTTACCTTTCTTCTTGTCGAACTTACCATCATTTCGCAAGAATTTTCCCTTAACGGCTAAACCTTCTCCCATCGTCGAAGGCTTATGCTCCTTTTGTTCGTTCAAGACTTTAGAATACAAGGCTGATTAATCTTCTTCAAAACTCAGGGACTCCCTTCCATATATGAGAGTTTCTTTGAAGTGAGCATGTGTTAGGGGCAAAGCACACAACAACAACAACAACGACAACAAAAATGCATGACCATCGTCATTGATCTTCACATCAATATTTTCAAGATCAAGAATCAGCTTGTTCAACATATCCAACTACTCATCCAACACTTTGTCTTCGCTCATCTTGAATGAATACAAATTTTACTTCAGGTAGAGTCGATTCACGAGAGATTTGGTCATGTACAAACTTTCAAGTTTCACCCATAACCCCGATGTTGCAATCTCCTTTGATACCTGTCGAAGAACCTTATCACCAAGGCTCAACAATATTGTGTTGTGGGCTTTCTCAATCATGGCCGACTTTTCTTTTGTCGTTAATGTAGCGTCCATGGATGTCTCTCCCTTCAACGCTTCCAAACAACCCTGTTGAACCAGTAGAGCTTTCATCTTCAGACGCCACAGACTGAAGTCGTTCACTTTGGTGAACTTTTCAATCTCATACTTTGTTGAAGGCATCTCCTTGGAACAAAATATACACAGTTTCTTTATATACAAGAAACACACAAGGGTTAGGGTTAACAAAGAAAACAATGGAAAACAACAATGATTGGTTATAAACTGCTATTGTTTCTTTTCTCTTCCAAACAAGATTACAAGTATATAAGAATAACAAATAACCTCTCTCTTGAATTATGATTTTATCATCCTATATTTCCTTATACAAGATGAGAGACTAACATGCTATTTATAAGAAAAATAACACACTAACCTAATAGGATTTTTAACAATTATCCATTATAAGCTAACTTATGGTACATGCTAACTCAAACAAATGTGCTTACAAGCAAGACCCAATTCAACATGCTAACAAACTAGCAATATTGACTAATGCATGTTATAACAAACTTCGACTACAACACGCAATACTCCGACAACATACTAGATTTTGATCTAATATCTCACATGTTTGTTTATTCACACTTCGACATAATTAAACACATGTTGTCGAAACCAATTTTACATAGTAGGTTTGAAAATGGACATTATCCATAACTGAATGTTTTTTAACTTATGTGCCCTTAAAGGCCATGAAAAGCCAAATTATTATTGATTTCATTGTGGATCATACAGTACCATAAATAGCGTAAAACTATGTCAAGTTTCTGACATGGAAACTATATTTTGACGGTTCCATTCATTCTAAAGGAACGGGTGTGGGAATCTTCATCATGTCCCAAAAAGGAATTTCGGCTAAGTATAAGTTTAAGATCAATAGTTATTGCTCCAACAACGAGGATGAATATGAAGCCTTGATAACAGGTCTTACAATATTATTAGACTTAGGGGTAGAGTTGTCAAAAGAAAAACTAATAGAATACGAGGAAAAGTTGTTTATTATATTAATGTATAAGACTCAAAAGAGAAAGATCAAATAGAATAAAGATAAAATTTAGTGAGGTGAGAAAAATCAATGTGTTATTTAGTAGTAAGAAAATATAAGTATTACTATATTTTTTGAAAAATTTATAGTTACGCGGACTTAACAAGCTACCCACGATCCATATGGGCTAGCCCTAATGGATAACAGGCTTTTTAGGAATGGGCTAAAAAAACCCGGAAAATATGGGCTCTAATTTTAAGGCACATGCCCTATGATATTTTCAGCCGGTCCATATGGGCTAAGCCCATTTTGACAGCTCTACTTAGGGGCAACAAAGTTGAGATCAAGATGACTTTGAACTGGTAATCAAACAACTAACAAGAGAATACAAATGCATTAAAAATAATCTATTAATACACTTCGTCAAGGCAATTCAATGCTTAAATAATTTGAAATATGGATATTGAACACATATCACGAATAAAAAACCAAAAGGCCAATGATTTGGCCAAAGTAGCCTCAGGCTATAAGGCAACAAAGTGAAAATTGAAGAACTTGGCTGAGTTGAAAGACAAACTGGTATCGACTAGCGTTATTCGAAACAGAGTTGTCAACTCCAAAATTGTGGAGGTAGAGAAGTTACCAAAATTTTTTGAAACTTTTGCCATCGATAACTTAGCAAACGACGACTAACGAAGGGAAATTATTGAGTTCCTTAGAAACCTAACAGGAACAACGGATCAAAAACGAAATACAAGGCATTGAGTTACGTCATTATTAGGAATTAGTTGTTCAAAAAGACTCCACAAGAGGTGATTCTCAAATATATTAGTGAGAGCGAAACTTACTTGGCAATTTCAGATACCAATAGCAGACCGTGTGACGCTCACCAAGCAGGTTACAAAATGAGGTTGTTGTCATGTCAACAGGGGTATATTGGCTCACCATGTTGAAGGATTATATTGAGTATGCTCAAAGGTGTTAAGAGTGTCAAAAACATGGAGGAATACAACATGTACCCGCCAGTGAATTACATTCGATCATTAAGCCACAATTATTCAGGGGATAAGTGTTAGATGTAATAGGTGAGATCAAACCTGCGTATTCTAAAAGTTATAAATATATCCTAGTGGGCATTGGTTATTTAAAAAATGGGTCGAGACAGTGCATCTGACTAACGTCAACCAAGACACCATAATTGACTTCATACATAATCATATCATGTGTAGATATCGAACTCACTGACCAAGGTTCAGTGTTCATCGGCAGAAAGGTAATGGAGTTTGCCGCAGAGACAGGAATCAAATTCATAACGCCAGCCCCCCACTACATACAAGCTAACAACCAAATAAAGGTACAAACAAGTTATCACAAGCTTGATAAAAAAACACATAGGCCAAAGGCCAAGAAGTTGGCATACAACCTTGAATCAAGCACTTTGGGCTTGCAGAACTTCACCCAAAGAAGCCATCAATTCCACACTGTTTCAGGTAACGTTGGGTCATGTCGTACCTCAAAAAATACGATATTTGTGATGCGTAAAATCTAGGGTTTGCACGGTCACTGATGGACTTATGAGAGTCGCCACTGAATATTATTTATTCCACGAAGGGAAAGGAAAAATATCGAGAAAACCCACGAGTAAAAGGATAGGGTATGGTCATCCCAACCATGTTGGGCTCGGAAGTCAGTTATGTAAGGAGAAGGTACTAGCATTCCCTACATCCATCATACTCGATGGGAACCGTATAAGTTATATAGGTATGAAAGGTGTTTGTTATCTTATTGGTTATTAAGGGAAATATGGATGAATACTTGAGGAAAAATGAAAGTTTTTATTATTGAATTCGTCTGAGTTTTCAACTCAGTACCTACGTATCCCAAAGGGAATCAAAACTCCATAGTGCTTGTTGAAAATGTTTTTGTCTGTTGCATGTTTTTTTATGAACAATGTTATGAAGCATGTCCTTTTTGAAAGTTTAAACGGAAAAGCCAGAGGCAAAAATGGTTTGAGATGTGTGAGGTGTTTTTTAGATTTTGGAAAGAAAGTTTGAAATATTGTTAAAGTGTTTTTTGAATTTTTTAAGAAAAGATTTTAATTTTAAACGGAAAGAAAATCTAACCTAATTATATAATCCCAAAGTTATGATAAAGGGAAACTAACATGAAAGTTGTCGTGCAAAAGAATTAAAGCCTAAAGCCTATATTGACTCGATTTATCGAAGATAAGGTTGAATCAATACCCTGAGGGATCACGAAAATAAAAAAGATAAGAGACTAAACCCAAACTAAAAAACATCAAGTAGTCATCAGGCAAAGCATCGAGATCACAGAGAAATAACACCCAAGGCGCGTCAAACCCTTTTCTCAAACACTTGTCCACAACTTATAACTTTGAATTACGAAATTGATCACAAATTAAAAACACGACTTAATCTTGCTTAAGTCAACAATCGATCATAAATTTTAATCAAAATTAAATCACAAACTCTAAATCATAAAAAAAAATCACAAAAATTAAATTTTAAGACTAGCATTAGTAACTAATTTTGAAATTAAGAACATGGATGTAACAAAAGAGGTATTGAAAACACACGGGTCGTCGTAAGCCCAAGAAGATACCCAAAAAAATGGTGGCGAGGCTTCAAAAAACACGTGGGTTTAAATTCCAAAGCTCAACAACTCAAAAGAAAAAAAAAAGTCTAATTCATTTGAAGAACAAACAAAAAAGAAATTACCTACACATTCATCTCTCTCTCTCTCTCTCTCTCTCTCCTCTCTCGATCTCTCTCTCTCTCTCTCTCTCTCTCTCTCTCTCTCTCTCTCCTCTCTCTCTCTTCTCCTCTCTCTCTCTCTCTCTCTCTCTCTCTCTCTCTCTCTCTCTCTCTCTCTCTCTCTCTCTCTCTCTCTCTCTCTCTCTCTCTCTCTCTCTCTCTCTCCTCTCTTCTCTCCTCTCTCTCTCTCTCTCTCTCTCTCTCTCTCTCTCTCTCTCTCTCTCTCTCTCTCTCTCTCTCTCTCTCTCTCTCTCTCTCTCTCTCTCTCTCTCTCTCTCTCTCTCTCTCTCTCTCTCTCTCTCTCTCTCTCTCTCTCTCTCCTCTTCTCTCTCTCTCTCATCTCTCTCTCTCTCTCTCTCTCTCTCTCCTCTCTCTCTCTCTCTCTCTCTCTCTCTCCTCTCTCTAGTGGCATCACATTCATAAGAGTAACTCGTATATGGGCATGCTTCAAAGTTCAACGTCATTGATTCCATCTCCACACACCAATGTTACTCGTTCCACTATTTTGAAAGCGGTCAAAATAAGTTCTTTTTGCTCATGAGCAACTCTAGCAAAAACCTTCACATATGAAATGAGTTAAAACGATAGAAATATGACTAAATTATTTTAAATTATTAAATTGAAATTATTAATTATTAACATAAACTACATTAAACTAAACTAAAAATATATAATGAAAATATGAAATATGAACATAATTATGTAATACATACATTTTATTAAGAATAATGCAATAAAGTAAACAAGTTGGCCCAGTGGTACAACATTGTTGCTTGATGCATCATGACGTAAAATTAGATCAATACAAAACAAATAATTAATCAATGAAATGTTGTAGGCACAGAGAGCCTTCTCACACTTCTCTTTCTTCTTATCTGCAGTAGCAACATTAGGAGCATTTTTCTAAAATGAACGCAAAATGTAAAATACATTAAAATTAAAAATCTAATTAGCATAATAATTAATTAACTTCGATGAACCATACAAATAACTCACAAAATCGACAATGCTTTCTACTATTTTTTTCCAATTTTTTCATTCTACATTAGAAACTCTTTAAATTAATATTCGATAAATTAATAAATTTTCTAAAATAATAAATTTGTCTGGTCCCGATTTGCGTCAATATAAAAAATTAAAAAAACTCGATAAAATAATAAAATAATAATTTTTTAGAATATCCCTTTATAATTTCGGTCCTAAAAAATTCATAAATAATAACTCATAGAAACTGAAAAAATATATTACACTCTATTGAAATATGATTCAATAGTTGTTTATTTTTCTTTAAAATTCAAGTCTATTTAGAGTTCATCTCTAACTTTTCTTATTGCATCCAATAGCCCAGATGTTGTATTTTTGTATTGTATTATAAAGTTGTGAAGAGTGTTCGACGCCATAAGTGTTTCCTTTCGCGTAACAGCTCCAAAGACACCGTATCATCTTCGCCGTCATCCTCTGCATTGTTCTCAATGATAGTACCCACAATATCTTCTAAACTCTGAACCTCCGAACATGCTTCATTTTCACCTGAGTAGTTCATTAGATTGTCGATATCCATCTTATTACGATAGCCACATTGATTGATCATAGTCTCGAGGTCTTGAGTTTCTTCATCAAAAGTGGATTCACCCAGATTTCTTGCAACATCACTAGCTGAACGAATTGTACAGTGTCAGAAGCAATTCACTATTGTTTCTTTTCGAACATCTATCGTTCAAGCTGAGATTGCCAAATTGATAGCATCAAGGACATTTATCTTCCCTGGATCAGATTGTCCCACCTTATAGCCTTCCAATATTTTGCGGTAAAACTTTCTATGGTAATGCATCTTGAAAGCTCTTATTATCCCAACATCGCAAGGTTGAATCTTTGATGTCATGTTGGGTGACAAGAAGAACAACTCAACGTTTCTTAGCCCTTCAATATTTTTTGAATGTGCTGGACAATTATCCACCACAAATAGAACTCTTCTACCATGCATTGTTTGGTCAAATGAACGAACATATTCATCAAAAATCACACTAATCATCTATGGTATGAACAGTATAATTATTTAAAAACTCTTTAAATTAATAATTATTAATTTATCGATAAATTAATAACTCTCTAGATTAATAAATTTCTCCGGTCCTAACATTATTAATTAAAAAAATTTCTACTGTATTTGAAGTTCAAACTAAATCGCATTAGATAACTCAAATTGAAATTAAAATTTAAAAAATATATCAAAACGGTAACTTAAAGTCACAAATGTAATTAATTAATATATAAAAAGTAATGATGAATATAATAGAAAGAAATTTGTTTCATGAAAACTAACCACACCTGTTATTACCATGATACGATCTTGTTTTTGGTTTGAAAAAAATATCCAGTCTTTTTGCATGATAATACGGGCCTAAACTCAAACTCGATTAACAATAAAATGACCCTGCTATTATACACATGTTACAAAATGAATAAATATGATGTGCTTTCAGGTCAACAACACCCCACAACATTATAATTGAAATTGAAAGAGCTACTTGAGCAACATTATAATTGTTTAGCTAATGTAAAACTAACTATTTTTAAAAATATTTATTGCAAAAAGTACTCCATATAGGAAAAGTACTACAAACGAAAAACATGCTTTTCTGATAAACAGTTGTTGTTTGTTCGATTTTCATTATTTTCCATTTGTTATCGATACGACGTCGTTTCATCTTCTTCCTCTTCCTAACTCTACTGTAATAGTTTTCCCCCTTTTTTTTTCTAAGCGCCATTTTCATCTTACTTTCTTTTCTCACTCGTTTCTCTCCACACCGAACCGAACCGAACCTCATGAACATTCAACCCAAAATCGAACCCGGTTTACCATTCGGGTTCACCTTCACGAACCCTAACAACTTCGAAGACAAGACGATTCAAGATCTCGTCGCTATATTGCGTGGAACGTATCTAGTTGAAACTTTTAATCGAGTTGAAGATGTTTTGGTGAGTAGAGACGCGAGACTCAGAGAAGAGATTCAACGGTTACAGGAGAATGTTGATTTGGAGAGACGAAAGATTGAAGAGGAGCTTCACTTTGAGAGACTCACGAGGATTCAGGGTGAGGTAGGTTTTAAGGAAAGGGAAGAATTGCATGAGAAAGAGAAAAGAAGATTGCAGGAAAGTTATGAATCTTTGATGAGGGAAGTTAAGGTAAATGGTTTAGCGGAAGGGGTTAGGATTAGAGAGCTGAGAGAGAAGAACAGTAAGTTGGAGTGTGAAGTTAAGAAATTAAAGGAAAAAAGTGTTGATGATGGGAATGAAATTGAGATGTTAAGAGTGAAGAATGATGGGTTAGAGTTAGAGGTTTTGGGGTTGAGGAAGATGAAGGGAAAATGGGAGGAAGATAGTAATGAACTCGGTGTGTTGAGGAAATCGAAGAAAAAATGGTTGGATGATAGTGTTGCGCTCGATGAGGCTAAAAGGAAGGTTCGTGTGTTGGAGGATGATAAATATGCTATGGATAAACTTGAGATTAAGAAAGAGGAATTGGAGGGATCAGTGAAGAAGAGTTTGGAAACTATTAGTAAGTTGAGGAAAGAAAAGGGTGACTTGACGGATGAGAAGAGACGGGTTGAGAAATTGCTCGAGTCTTCGAGCGCGAAGTTTCGCGGACTGAATGAACGAGTTGAAAGATTGGAGAATGATATTAGCTTTTTGCTGAGTGTTGATGGTTCTGGTGATAGAAAGAATGAGGGGGGACGTACTGTGAAGCCCGTTGTTGTTGATTTTGAAGAGAAAGATGAAGATTTTCGTGGCAACGAGTTTCGAAATGACACTGTGGAGGAGGCTGAAGATGTTCAACATTCTCTTGGAGTTGCTGCTAGTACTCAGCCACGGAACAAAGGGGACAAGGATGCTCAAGGTGCATCACCAGGTTTGGAAATTATGCATGCATCGCTTATTCGTAAAAGATATGCATTTATTGAATGCTACTTTATAGTTATTGAATTAAATATGGATGGTTGAGTAAATGTTCGGTCAGATTGCTTGGTAGATTGGCCAAGAATCTTGATTTTTCTGATTTAATGAAGCAAAAGTAGCTATTATCATGTTTTGTAATTTCTTTGAACTAGTTGGCCTACTAGTGATTGAATCAAACCACATTGAAATACCTATAACTGGTTATCGTAATTTGCAATAAGAGTATGACAACAATTACTGACAGAATAATAGGATCCAAGAGGAGAAGGTGGACTCAAAGAGACTGGTAGTAACTAAGTTTATTACTGAGGTGTTTTAGTAGTAGTGACTATTAGTCTCTTTGAGTCCACCTTCTCATCTTGGGTCCTATGTTTGAACCAGGATATTATGGTTCTCTCTGGATGGAATTTGAATTATGACTTTTGAAGCTTCTTTTTTCCTCGCTCGGTTTCATGTTTATTCCATGTTTCTCATCCCAAGCAAGTTGTAACCTCAATTTTTGCTTAGTGATTTTCCTATGGAAATGGAGGTAGCATTGATTCGGAACCGTGGAACCTCAAACAAATCTTGGTTCTAGGGAGGTTTTTCTTTCGCCAGGATGAATTGATAAGACTGGTGTGATATTGAATCTGTTGCAGAACATTCATGCTGAGGAAGCTTGCTACTTTGGAAGATAAATTCATGAGGTGAAGCCCTAATTTCAGCCTTGAGGACAGGACAGAACCGTGCTTCAGGAACCCCGTCCATGGGAAACAGATTTAAGACTGATTGTGTCATGATCGTGGGTCAATGGTTGGATGGTATACGCAACAAGGCCCAAGGAAGTGGTTGAGATGGCCAGGTCTTGTGAGAGTTAGCTATTCTGTAGTGTTGAGATGGAATAGTGGAATGAGCGTGCTTATGTAGTAGGGGAATGCTACTTAGAACTTAGAAAGAGATGGTCTGCATATGCGGTGGCGGGCGTATAGCAGCTATTTTTTATTACTGTTCTTCTTTTACCTTCTGAAACCATTTATAGCTATTACTTTGAAGCTTATTTAGAATATGATAGTATGCCCTTCAGTTTTGTAGTTCCTATTGTAGATCTATAATTCAAGACTTTATATAGGATAATTGAGTGATTCTAAACATGTATTTTTGCTTCATATCACATGTTCCTTCAGACAGTTTTTTGGAACATTTTCTGCAGGTGAAAAATGTTGCATAGTATACAAAAGAAGGCTCAAGAAAACAATTGAGGTGACAGGGTCTAGCGAAAGTAAGTTATTTAGTAGCATACAGAAAGCATAGTGGAATTAGAATAGTTATTTAGGTTAGTCAAAGAAGAGATGGTGTGAATTATTATTCTCTTGTTCAGCAGTACTAGTAGTAATTATGTACTTTTTGGAGCTTGTCTGGGAAATTATTAGTAAGCATATTGTAGCTCTTTTGTATGTCTGTTCTTTGAAAACCATTTATCGTTTAATACTCCACATTTCCTTAAATGATTTTTATTGTGAATTGTGGATGCTCTCATTTGGTGAAGAAGCAAAGACCAACAAGGCCATTGGTAAAAAGGGGACTTATAATGTGAAAACCACTACTGTCATGTCATTAATGTTGCTGAAAAGAGGAGGTCCGGAAGGTGATTTCAGATGCTAAAAAGTATTCTGCTAAGAAAACAGAAGAAAGAAACAAGAGGGATTGTCGTGTTCAAATGGTGTCTGCGCAAAGTCAGTGATGAATTCAACACAAATGAATATTCAGAGGAGACTCTTGTGACAAATTTGAAGAGGAAACACCCTCCATGAAAAGAAAATGAATCTAATACCAAGAAATATAGTGAAAGTGTTTTTGGATTATTGACTGAGGTTTTGGTAGCCAGTGGATAAATTGTTTTAGGAAGTTGTTATTGATTCTTTTAGCCTAAAGCATCTACTTTTTGATTGTGGATTTATATTGTTGCTCTCTACGAAAACGGCTAAACATCTTTTCTGTGATTTCTTCTTCATGTTTGACAAATTTTATGTAAGCTTAAACATATCTCTTTTGTGCCAGGTAAGGGAACAAAGAATTTGGAAAAGAAGATTGAGATCATAAACCTCGATGATGATGATGATGATGATCAGTGTATGTATCGAGGAGTACATGAAAAGAAGGCTATTTCTGGAATTGCGATGAAGTTTGAGGATCCAACTCCAAGTTCTTCAGTAGCATGGCAACATGCAAATCCACTTGACATGGTAAAAAGAAAAATTTCTTTTAGCGACAGTGAAAGCTCTAGTTCTTCCTCCGATGATTCATCGTTTCTTGATAATCCTGCAATAAGGTCTGCAGCATCACCTGCTAAAAAGAGAAAAATGTAGCAGGATTAAACTACTAGCCAAGATAACCAGCCTATAACATTACATAAACACATATCCCAGTCAACCATGACCTTTTGTTAGGTTTAATGAACCATGAACTCATCTTTACGTTGGCTCTTAGTTCTGAAAACATGTACAAATGTTAGGTTGTATGTTACATATATGGGAGCCATGGTACATTTGTATCTACTAGATGTACTTCAACTAAAAAAATCAGTGTTCTCTATTATGTTTGTTTGGTTATGTTGTGTATAGTTTTATCCACTTCGAAGAAACCAAATTCTCATTTGAGAATGAAGTAAAATTGACTTTCTCATTGTATAAGTATAACAATGCAGACATATAGAACATAATGCACACATATATAACAGAAATATAGAATATGTAAAATAGTACAACAATATCTTTACATAGTAGTTGTCTTCTATACAAGTAACTCAGTAGCCACGATAATGAACTTAACAAATTCAACTGTTTGCATTGAATGTGACTGCTGGAAACATGACTAGAAACACTACTGCAACAAATCCAAGTCCCATACAAAGCAGGTACGATTTGTAGCACGAAACAGGAACTAGTATCAAATCAGTTTTCCTTCTAGATGAGGAGCTCAAAGCTTCGGTCATTTCTAGATTTTCCTAAGTTAGTCCACTAGGAAGTTCCCAATTAAAATTATAAAGAAATTCTGCAAGAGAGTTCAATACTCCCACTCCAAACAAAATCCCCGGACAAATTCTCCTTCCAGCACCAAACGGTATATATTTGATATTTGAACCTTTATAATAAATTGCAGAATCCAAAAATCTCTGGAATAAACCTCTCTGCTTCCAATAGTCAGGATCTCTTTGAATGGCCCATGCATTTACTATAACTTTGTTTCCTGCATGTATTGTGTATCCATTAATCTCACAAGTTTCTTTGCATTCTCTTGGGAGAAGAAGAGGGAAAGGAGGGTGTAATCTCAGTGTCTCTTTGATGATTGCTTTTAATTTTTAGTTATTTGAGTTCCTGAAGTGATGTTTCATCAATGTATCCTTTGCTGCCAAACTGTTGTCTTACTTCTTGTTGGGCTTTGATAATTGCAGATGATGCATCACTTCCAGCAACAAACATGTCCTACACCTCGGAAATGAAAGAAAAAAAAGTACTTAATATGAACTAAAAGTATTTAAATATAAACTAAAAGAAAACATATAATTCATACAACTTACCAAAATAACAGCTTTAATGTTATCGAGTGTTAAAGGACACACAAGGGCCTCATCATGATCTTTAATCCTAAGAAAACAGAAAAGCCTCTACAGTCTCTCCTTCATCATAAGTCTTTTCCACAGCCTCTTTGATAATATTCTCAATAATATATCAATTCTTTTATGCAACTCCTCCAACTTGGGTTTCATTCCACTAATCAAATGCAACCACTTTTGAGAAGGAAACAAATCAATAACAGTAAAACCTTCAGCAAGTTTCGCAAGTTTCTTAATCAACAAAAAGAACACTTTTTGATCTTTACATATTTTACCAAAAGCAGCTCTTGAAGTTACTGCACTTGTCATGCATGTAACTTTTTCACTTGCATTATTAATACATGATCCAATGTTATTAGAAATATATTTTTTTAAACAAGATACTTCTTGTTCTCTAATGGATTGAAATGATCTCACACGTTTTGTACAAAGAAGCACTTGTGAACATAATCTTCTTAGTTGTTTCCAATAGCTTCCGTAAGGAGCCATTGCGGTGTCGGTGGAACCGTAACACATGATGTCTGCTTTTATTGATGTGGTCTTTCAGCAAAGATTGAGTTTTGAGAATCTGTTTGGCAAATTTAGGTGAAGAAATTACTGTGGTTGATACTTCACCTAGTTTTAGGTGCATGATAGGGCCATGATTATTTGAGAGATGTTTCAAACGTGATGAGGTAGAGAGCCAATAAGGTGGTGGATGCTTCCTATGATTGGAAGGTTCCATGGACCACGTGGTAGGTTTTTTTGTGTGTGACTTTTGATATTAATTTTCTTGCTTTTAGAACTTGTATGAGGAAGAGAATGAAGCTTGTTAAAAATAAAAGGAAATGTATATAGGAGGATAAAACAAATGGTGATAAGAATGAGATTTATCGCTGGCTATATATCTATAGATATTAGGGAAGAAAACAAGAGGATGAATGCATATGAGATAAATAATATATTAGATAATAGAGTATATTATCTATACATTTGAAAAGAGATGAAAGTTGTTGGTTCTTTTAGGATTGTATGCATTATGAAAAATAACGTGAAGTTGTTCAAGATGGTTTTATGTAAAAGAGACACATGTTGAACATGATGTTCCAACATGTGTGCTGCAACATTTGATCTCTGGCAATAGAGAAATGGTATTGTAGTTTGGTTCAAAATTATTCTATCCAAGACTTTCTCTATAAAGAAGATCTACAAGTTATGAAGAAGAGCGAATTTGGATGTACTAGTGTAACACGTGGAACACGATGTTCTAGCACGTGTAGTGCAACATCTAACCTTGTCAGCAGGCCATGAGGAATGTTGTTTGATGCAACTTTTTTGATTGAATTTGAATCAGATTTGTTAGCAATGTGTGGTTGATTTGTTTGACAGTTGTTGAAGATTAAATCAAATTTAAATGGAAATTCGAATTTGAATTTGAATATAACAAATCACATCTTATGGATATTTTTATGGAACAATCAATTTTAACAAGATTCTCTATTAAGGAAAAAGTCTAGAAGACATTGTTATATAAGGAGACTCAATTTTCATGTTTTACTTGAGGGTTTGTACACAAGATTAAGTTCTTTGTGTATAGGATTTTTGAGTCTTGTATTCCACGCTAATGTTGTATTAGTGTTGAACCTATTTGTTGCACACTACACAATGTTTCAGTAACTCAACATAGTTGTTGGTTTGTAAATCTGACATGTTTGTGTACACCACTCTATGTTTCAGTAACTTGGGGTAGTTGTTGGTTTATTTTAGATGAGTTGTAAATTCAACAATCATTGTGTTAATGGTTAAGTTGAGGGTTAGTGATTGAGAGAAAGTGAGATAGACTTTCATATTTAGGAGGTAACCTAAATAAAAAGTCACTAGAATTTGGGAGAGGCGTGGAACTTCGTAGAGTTTGAGGGTTGTTATAAGACTAATTGTTCTAATTCAAAGTAGTGAATTTCCTTAATTGGACAAAGTATCCCCCTGATGTATGTGTGGTTTCACCGAACTGGGTTACCAATCTCTTGTGTTATTTTATTGCTTTATGTATTGTTTTATTCCTATCATATTACTGTCATTCTGGTTTAAGAAGTTGAGTCAGTTGTCTCAACATCGTGTCTAACATCTGCCTCCACAAGAATATAATTTCAATTGACATCAGAGTATGCATCATGTTCTGTTTTAGTGAGTTCGAGGATTCTTGTTCTGTTCAAGATGGATAACTTCAACGAAGAAGGAGTTGTTTATCAACCAAAGATTTTTTATGGTGCTAATAATCCTCAAAAGATTATTGACATTTATTAAGACTGTGATGTCCAAGCAAAATGTAATTTTGAAGAGAATTTCAGGTTTGCTAAGATCTTTATTAAAGTCATAAGACAAGTTGACAAGAGATCTGGAAAAAAAGTCCCTACCAATGTCAAGAATATTTAGCATAAAGAAAAGGACAATGAAAGACAAAATGTTAACTGCTCCTACATATGCAAAAGGACCTGATGTCTTAATTGCAAAGATTTTGGACATATACAAGCTGAATGCACAAGTTTTCCAAGGAAACAAAGATTTAAATATTGACGAAATCAAACAGTACGTTGATTGTCGACATGTATCACCAAGCGAAGCATGATGGAAAATATTCTCTTACTCAATTCATGGTCGAAAATCAGCAGTTGAAAGGTTGTTTTTTCACATGGAGGGAGAGAATTCTATATATTACAAAGATTATGAGCAAATTGAAAATGTCCTTCTTAAACCAAGTGTCACATAATCAATATTTACATTTTTGCGTGTGGCAAATAGTGAGTATGAAGAAGCAAGGAAATTAACGTATGATCAATTTGTGTCGAAATTTGTTTATGATAGGAGGAAGAGGTGTTGGAAATCACAAAAGAGAGGTTACACAATTGGCTGACTAATTTGGTTCTCGCCAACAAGCGGAGAATTGTATTATATGAGGATGTTGTTGACTGTTAAGAAAGAACCAACTTGCTATGATGATTTAAAGACAATTGATGGCTTCAAACACAATCACAAAAGAGAGGTTACACAATTGGATGACTAATTTGGTTCTCGCCAACAAGCGGAGAATTGTATTATATGAGAATGTTGTTGACTGTTAAGAAAAGACCAACTTGCTATGATGATTTAAAGACAATTGATGGCTTCAAACACAATACATTTAGAGATGTATGTTTTGCGATGGACTTTTTAAAAGATGACAAAGAGTTCATCGAGGTAATAAAAGAGGCATACAACTGGGTTTCTGGAGTATATTTACGCAAGCTTTTTGTTACAATGTTGTTATCAACTTCAATGAATTGACCAAAACATGTTTGACGTAACACTTGAATATATTTATCAGATGACATTCTATATGAACAAAGAAGATTGACACAAAATTCAAGTTATAACAATTTTTTACAAATCCTTTCAAAGTTAGTGGTTTGTCAAAAATTTCAATATATCATGGTTGTTCCCGTTTGCATAAATAAGTACTATTATAGTTTACATGATTTTTCTTTAGATTTTCTTCAAAATATTCAATTAACATGGGTATACTCTATTTAGTTTAGGGTGTTTTTCTATTGCAAAAGTTTTCTATCTTTTAACTTAATATCATTTTAATGTTTATTAAGTATTGACTATTATTATGTATACTGACACTATCACACAATAACATATCTATAGACCTATATTTAGTTCTTCATTAATTTCTTCACAAGTAAATATATTTAAAACTAGTGTAAACTTACTTAGATTTTGACATTTTTTATAGAATTAAATTTTTCCGACGAAGATATCCAACAACTCACGTTGATGGAAATTGAGAAGCAACTTCAAAAAAATAGAAGAAGTTTGAAAGAATTTAAGTCAATACCATATACATCAAATTATGTCCTTGACTTTCTTGGAAATTGTGAGATATTGGATCGAACTCTAGTGATGTCGACGAAGATGTTGTCAGCAGGGATAACTTTCATGATTTGACAAGAGACAATCATGAAGTCGAAGCTGGTTCACATGTTGATGTCTGAGTTTTACATGTTGTATGCAAAGTTAGTTCTAGTATGTAATGTCGAAATGTAATTTTGAATTGAGCCTTGTGTTATGGATCCAATTGTTTAGGTTAGCTTGTTATTTAAGTTAACTTAGTATCCTTTAAATAGGCTAGATCTCTCAGGTTGTTGCGAGAGGTCAATTGTTGTTATTCACTAGTAATCATTTGTACCATAATTGAGTAAGTGAATAGAAAAACAATTTGCCCAATTCTCCTAATTTCTTTTTTCCTCTCTCTCTCTCTCTCTCTCTCTCTCTCTCTCTCTCTCTCTCTCTCTCTCTCTCTCTCTCTCTCTCTCTCTCTCTCTCTCTCTCTGTTCTAACCGTTTCATTGTTAATCAAGAAACCCTATTCTCTCAATCAAGAATTTGTTAATTGGTATCGTTTGTCACAACAAACTGGTGTGGTGAGCGTGGAGAAAGATGCAGTCAACAAAGTTTAAAATTGAGAAGTTTATCGGAGTTAATGACTTTGGTTTATGGCGCTTGAAGATGCGATTCCTTCTTGTTCAACAGGGTTTGCTAGAAGCATTAAAGGGAGAAGAATCCACGGATGCTGCATTGACAGAGAAGGGTAAAACAACAATGATCGAGAAAGCCACAATTCCATTGTTTTGAGTCTTGGTGATAAGGTTCTCAAGAAGGTTTCAAAGGAGACAACGACAACTGGTGTTTGGCTGAAACTCGAAGGACTGTATATGAAAAATTCCTTGGTGAATCATTTGTACTTGAAGCAAGATTTGTATTCATTCAAGATGAATGAAGACAAAGCATTGACGGAGCAACTGAATACGTTCAGCAAGCTAGTTCTTGATCTTGAAAATATTGAGGTTACCATCAATGACGAATGTCAAGCGTTGTTAATGTTGTGTTCTTTACTTAAGTCGCATGCTCATTTTAAAGAAACTCTCTTGTATGGAAGAGATTCCCTGACCTTTGAAGAAGTTCAAGCAGCCTTGTATTCTAAGGATTTGAACAAAAGAAGGATCAGAAACCATCATCAGTAGGCGAAGGATTGTCCGTTAAAGGAAAGTTCTCGAAAAAGGATGGTAGGTTTGAGAAGAAGAAAGGTAAAAATCAGCAGAAGTCTTATGGTGGTGACATTTCTGGAATTAGGTGTTATCATTGTAAGAAGGAAGGTCACATAAGAAATATGCGTCCTGAGCGCATGAATAATCATGGAGGTTAGGAAAATGGAAATACAACTATTGTGCAAGATGATTATGAATCATCTGATGTCCTTGTGGTGTCGAACAGTAACTCTTGCAAAGAGTGGATTATTGATTCATTATGTACTTAGCATATGACTCCAAACAAGAATGTGTTTGAAGAATTATGTGATCAAGATGGTGGATCAGTGCTGTTGGGAAAGAATAAAGCTTGCAAGGTTGCAAGTATTGTATATGTGAGATTCAAGCTCCATGATGAGTCAATAAGGCTATTGACTGGTGTTAGGTATGCACCTGATCTTAAGAGGAATTTTATTTCTCTTGGTGAATTTGGCAAGAAAGGATATATCTTCAAAGGAGAGCAAGGTATCCTGGAAGTCATGAAGGGTTCAAAGGAAGTCTTGATAGGCGTGAAAAAAAAAAGGCTTTCATACCATTGAGACTGAGGTTGTAAGTGGTTCAACAGATTTTGCATCCATGAAACCAGTGTCGAAGACATAATTATGGCACATGAGATTGGGCCATGTCAGCGAAAGTGGCCTGTTCGAACTGGGGAAACAGAACCTGCAAAGTGGTGACAAAGTCGAGAAGTTGGAGTTTTGTGAACCTTGTGTATTTGGCAAATCCTGTAGGGTGTAGTTTAACAAAGGTAAACAAAGAACACATGGATCCATTGGTTACATTCATGCTGATCTTTGGAGGCTTGCAAGGAATCTTTCACATTCAGGTGTATGGTATTTTCTATCCATAATTGATGAGTATTCCAGAACGTTATGGGTATTCATTCAGAAGACTAAGGATTAAACTTTTGAGAACTTCAAAAGTTGAAAGGTTTTGGTTGAAACTCAAACTGGCAGAAAGGTCAAGAGATTAAGAATCGACAATGTCCTTGAATTCTGCAATGAAGCTTCTGACACTTACTGTGTTGAGTCTGAGATTGCAAGGCATAAGACTGTAGTAGGTACTCCTCAATAAAATGGCTTAGCTGAGAGATTCAATCGAACAATCCTTGAAAGAGTTAAATGTATGTTGGTTAGTGCTGGATTGAAGAAGGTATTCTGGGCGGAGGCTATTTCGACAACAACTTATCTGATAAGTAGATGTCCCCCAAATGCCTTAGCAATGAAGAAACCTAAATAAGTTTGGTCGGGTCAACCACCACATCTCGACAAACTGAGAGTATTTTGTTGTTTAACCTATGCTCACATTAGGCAAGACAATGTCATACCTAGAGTTCTGAGATGCATGCTCATTGGATGTACGGAGGGAGTCAAAGGCTATACGCTGTAGTACCTAGAACCTGGTCACAAAAGATGTCCCATAAGTCGTGATGTAGTTTTCAATGAAGTCAAGATGACGTTCAAGAAAACTGGTGATGCTGGTCGAAGTGTAGAAATCTCTGAAGAGGAGCTAGAACATGTAGAGATTCCTATTGAGGCGGGGCATAGTGATGTTGAAGTGCATAACCCAGATAAAGTCGAAGAAGAAGAGAAAGATGTTAAAGAGACTGAGCAAACTGTCCATGACTACCTACTGGCAAGAGATACATCGATAAGAGTCATCAAGCTACCTCAGAGACTTGGTTATGAAGATCTTATAGCTTTTACCCTAATTTATGCAAGTGAGGTACTTGAGGAAGAACCTAGAGACTACAAGGAAGCTATGAGGAGTCAAAATAAGACTGAATGGCGAAAATCCATGGATGACGAGATGAAATCTCTTCATGATAATAACACTTGGGAGCTGATTGAGAAATCTGCAGGGGCCATGTTAGTCAAATGTAAGTGGATTTTCAAGGTCAAAGAAGGAATCAAATGAGTGATGTTGAGGTGCTTTAAGGCAAAGTTAGTTGCTAGGGGGTTCAGTCAGAAATAAGGTGTCAACTTTAATGATGTGTTATCACCTGTTGTAAAGCATACATCAATTAGAATGTTGTTAGCCATGGTGGCGAAGTTCGACCTGAAACTTAAACAAATGGTGATCTAGATGAAATGATCCTGATGCAATAACCTGAATGGTATGCAGAAAAGGATAAGGAAGATTATGTGTGCAAGCTAAATAGGTCTTTGTATGACCTAAAACAATCTCCTCGATAGTGGAACAGGAGATTCAACAAGTTTATGGCACACATTGGTTTCACTAGGAGCCAGTTCGATCATTGTGTTTACTTCAGATTTCAACCTGAAAACTCATTTGTTATTTTGTGGATGATGCCCTCATAACTATCAACAGTGTCGAGGATGTAATGGAGGTGAAAGTTGAACTTAGTAAGGGGTTCGAAATGAAGGATCTGGAAGCTTCCACCATGATTCTTGGGATTGACATCCGGGGAGATAGAAAGAAGTCGAAGTTATGCTTATCTCAAGAGACATATCTACAGAAGGTTCTCGACAAGTTTGGTATGTTGAATTCAAAGCCTATTGTGACTCCAACAAATCCTCAATTTAAGCTTAGTACTACTCAAAGTCCGAGTACTGAAGCTGAAAGAATCTATATAAGTAGAATTCTATATGCTAGTATAGTAGGTTCTTTGATGTATATTATGTTCTGTACAAGGTTGGACATAGCGTATTGAGTGAGCCTTGTAAGCAGGTATATGGCCAATCCTGGAAAGGCGCACTGACAAGCTTTGAAGTGGATTCTTAGGTACATAAATTGCTCTCTAAATATAGTTTTAATTTATGGTGGAGCCTGTGGTAATGCTAGCAGAGTCGAAATCGAAGGATACGTCGACTCTGATTATGCAGATTATATGGTTCCAGAAAATCTATTTTTGGATATGTGCTCACTATGTTCGACACAACAATCAGTTGGAAAACGACACTTTAGAAGGTTGTTGCCTTATCAACCACTGTAGTAGAATATATTTCTCTCACTGAAGCTGTGAAAGAAGCATTGTTGCTTGAAGGTTTTGCGAAGGAGCTGAAACTTCAAGGTTTAGTTATCACTGTTAAATGTGATAGTCAAAGTGCAATACACCTGTCAAAGAATTCAACATATCATGAGCGAACCAAACACATCGATATAAGGCTGCACTTTGTTAGAGAGATAATCGAGCGTGAAGAAGTCCAAGTGCTGAAGGTTTCAACTGATGGCAATGTTGTTGATATGATCACTAAGACACTGTCGAGTTGCAAGTTTTTCCATTGTATGCAGTTGATAAAACTGCATGATGAAAGCTAAATTATTCCCTCTTATTGTAGAGTTTGTTCTAAGATTGAAATTTATGAGATATTGGATCGAACTCTAGTGTTGTCGACGGGGATGTTATCAGTAGGGATATCTTTCATGATTTGACAGGAGACAAGCATGAAGTCGAAGCTGGTCCACATGCTAATGTCTGAGTTTTACATGTTGTATTCGAAGTTAGTTCTAGTATGTAATGTTGGAATGTAATGTCGAATTGAGCCTTGTGTTATGTATCCAATTGTTTAGGTTATCTTGTTATTTAAGTTAACTTAGTAGCCTATAAATAGGCTAGATCTCTCAGGTTGTTGAGAGAGGTCAATTGTTGTTATTTACTTGTAATCATCTGTACCCTAATTGAGTAAGTGAATAGAAAAACAGTTTCCCCAATTCTCCTAATTTCTTATTTCTTCTCGGTCTCTCTCTCTCTCTCTCTCTCTCTCTCTCTCTCTCTCTCTCTCTCTCTCTCTCTCTCTCTCTCTCTCTCTCTCTCTCTCTCTCTCTCTCTCTCTCTGTTTCATTGTTCATCAAGAAACCTCGTTCCCTCAATCAAGAATTTGTTAACTGGTGTCGTTTGTCACAACAAAAATAAATTGATATATGATAAAAGACAATATGATTTTTCGGCTCAAGAAGAAATTTACCAAAATCTGTTTCAATCCTTAATAGGTATTGATATTTCATATTTATGCATTGTTCAAATAAATTTTTATTTCATTTTTGTTACATTCATTCTGGAGTATTTTCATGTTTACCAAATCCAATGCTCATGCTTTACATGAATTCTATTTCTATGTCCTTTTTATGTCTTTGCATGCGAATATTGCATACACATTTTTATGACTTGTGCATAATTTCATTGAAAACATGTTATTTCTTATTGTAGATGAACAATTTAGGATTGTCAAAGAAATTATGCAAACTGTCCCAAATAAAAAAGGCAGATTATTTTTTTATATGGTTATGGGGACACCAGAAAACTTTTATTTCTGCGACTCTTCGTTGCAAAGGAGATATTGTGTTGAATATGACATCGAGCGGAATAACAAGTTTATTGTTACTTGGAGGGAGAACTGAACATTTCAAATTTAAAATTCCACTACCATGTCTAGAATCTTCTATATGTAACATTGAGAAGAAATCTAATTTAACTAATCTTTTGAAAGTAACAAAACTCATTATATGGGATGAAACACCTATGGTAAATAAATTTTGTTATGAATCTCTTAACAAGTCATTGAAGGATATATTTAGTGATGACAATGGTGAATGTAACCAACTTTTTGGAGGTAAAGTTGTCATTTTTAGGGGAGACTTTAAACAAATTCTATCTCTTGTACCAATAGGAATTAGGTATGATATTGTGCATGCTACAATAAATATCTCATATATCTGGGATCATTGCAAAGTTCTTAATCTAAAAAAAATATGTAGTTGCAAAGTGGCTCTAATTTAGTCAATTTCAAAAAAAAATTGAATAATTTTACAAGTTGAAAATGAGAAAATATCCAAATCCAACTATAGATATGCTAAGATACTTATTAGAAATTTTGTGGATCCAATTGAAACTATTGTCCAAATCTCATTTAAAACTTCACAAATTCAGATTTTTCTAAATGTAAAGATATTATTGCATCTATTATTAAAATAGTCAATGATATTAATGATTACTTTACAAATCTACTTCGAGACATATCTTCATTCCTATTAATACTATTTTTAAAGTTCCCTTATATATAATGCATGTATTAGAAATAGTGCATTTATATCTTGAATATAATTTACTCTCCTTCATTTTTCAAGTGGAATAGAAGACTATAACCTATAGTGCATGTATTAAAAATAAGGGAACATTTATTTTAACATTTATATTTTGAATATAATTTACTCATTCATTTTAAAACATTCAACATTGGTAAAACAAATAGCAGTCTTGGTTTTCAATTTTTATCAATAAATGATACACTTTGCAGTGACTAAAACATGCACTATGGCTGTCACAATAAATTTTAATACATGCTCTATTGGTAAAATCAACACGTTGTATGTATATACTATTTGTTTCAACGTACAGATACATACAACAGCATAAATTCAATAGTGCATACCCCCTCTTGTTTTGTACTTTTCACACATATTAAGAAATGTAATAATTATAGTATAAAAAAAAAATTATGAATAATTTTATAAAATTATTCTTTATTAATAGTATTAAAAAGACAAATTTACTTAATTCAAAGAAAAGAGAATAATAAATATTTAAGAATATAAAAAAAAATAACATTAATAATTTATTAGTATTATAAAATAATTTATATTGTGATACAATTTTTTTCTTCAAAATAACTTATAGTAAAAAAGGGAGATAATAGAATTCGTTTTTACTGCACATTAACTAATTATAAATGCAAGAGCACATACACGATACTTCACATTAACTAATTATAAAAGGCAACAACAGTCACATGTACATGATACTTCACATATTAAAATTCCAATAATTTATACATGTGATTTTTAACATCATGTCTTGATGCAGCATTGATACAAATTCCAATACTATTGAAAATCATTAAAACATATGGTTTACATAGCATAATATTAGCTATATTAGATATGTATGTTTTGATGGAGTTGGTTGAAAATATACATGTTGATATTCTTTATGGTGAAATATGATTGTCGGTGAAGACAATGTAAATTTTTTGAATTGATTTATCTTCAAATGAAATTTATTCTTCATAATAAAGTATATGAGTGTCGGTGATGACAATGTAAATTTTTTGAAGTGATTTATCTTCAAGTGAAATATATTTTTCATGAGAGAATATGATATTTTTTAAAACTATAAATGTTGGTGAAGACAATTTGAAAATTCTTGGAGTGAGGTAGCTTCAAGTGACTATACTCTTTATGGTGAAGTATGATTGTCAATGAAGACAATTAAATTTTATGTATTATTTTTAATCAAAGTGGAGATTGTTGGGGTTGGTTGAAAATATACATGTTGATACTCTTCATGGTGGAGTATGATTGTAGGTGAAGACAATGAAAACTTATGTATTATTTACAATCAAGATGAAGATTGTTGAGGTTGGCTGAAAATATACATGTTGAAAAAGTCCCACATCACTTAGTTTTGTGAATGGGGAGAGTATACATAGAATACAAGTTCTTTAAAGTCTCACATCAATTAGTTTTGTGAAGGAAAAGATAACCCTAGACTATATATATGATTCAAGTTCCCTATTCCAAGAGACACCACTTAAAAACACTTTAAATTTGTGTTTGACTTTCTTTGTTTTCTTAAAGTCTTGCATAAACACTTTAAGCTTGTGTTTGACTTTCTTTGTTCTCTTAAACTCTCTTTGTTCTCTTAAACTCTTGTATTATAGTGTTGTGAGATATAGTTAAATATTTGTTTTGGAGAGTGTGAGTGTATTGGGGGTGTAGTTGAGGGTATAATTATATGTTGTAACAATTTTTATATAGTGTTATTATCTGGTTGTCTATTGACAACGCCCGTGATTTATTCTCCGATTTTTGAGTTTCCGCGTTATATTCTTGTGTTGTGATTGTGTTCCTCTTTTTTCTCCATGCCTCATTTATTTATTTATTTTCCCTACATGTCTTTATAATTTCATGATGCTTAGTTTTCAGATATTAAGCATTACTCATTTCTTATGTAGGTGACTCCAAAGAATATTTGAGCAGTGAATCAATTGATAAATCGAATGCTAATGACAATGATGCTTTTGAGGATTTGACACTTGAATTTTAGTGTTGTCTAATAACTTATGGATTGCCAAACCGCTTTATTAAATAGAAAATTGGCACAACCATCCAGTTGATAAGAAATTTGAATCAATCAGAAGGGCTTTCAAATGGTACAAGTTTGAGAGTTACTAGGTTAGCCAACCATATAATTGATGCAAATATAATTTCAAGTACAAATATTAGAAACACTATTTACATCCTGAGAATGCCTTTGTCTACTTCTCAATCTCCATGGCTTCAAACTTATCAAACGAAAATTTTCAATTATAGTATCATTTGCTATGACAATAAACAAATCTCAAAGTCAATCATTAAATTATGTGGGTTTATATTTGTCCAAGAATATTTTCAGTCACATACAACTACTTGTTGATATTTCAAGAGTTAAAAGTAAAGCTGAATTGAAAATCTTGATACACGTTAAAGACAACAAATCCTTACCTCAAACCACAAATATTATCTTCAAAGAAGTTTTCCATAACATCATCAAGATACCATTTATATTTTGCTTCTTAGTTCGTCATTTTATTTGTTTCTCAAAATAATATTTTTTCTATCTATAACTCTATTATGTCACTAGTTCGCCATTCAGTAAACATGTTTGTAGGTAATGTCATTTCTACAATTGGTCCTATCAATTTCTCAAGTAACATTTGCTTATTCACAATTATTAAAATTTCACTTTTTAATATCTTTTGTCAGACACTTTATGATTTTGTTATTCAAAGTCTTTGTACTATTATGAAGGTTATTTCAACTACTATATTATTTATTGTTGAAATTTTAGTATTGTTATTTTGATAATAAAAGTTTTACCGTCTGTTATTTTATTCATTGAGACTTACCCATGCAAATGCACGGGTCTTCTACTGGTTATACACCGAGTCCATCATAATTCATACACGTTATACATAATAGTGGCCACTTTTTTTTTATCGTAAACAACATACCCCACACATCAAACTACCATTCTTCATCAATCATTTAAGGTAAAGAGACTTACCCAAAATAAAAAATTAAATAAGTGTAGTAATAGCTCAACCCACTTCTACTCATAGAACGACCCAATAGCCTTAACCTTGTTAGCTAAGGGCAAAGTGAAGCTTTCTCTCCTCTGCCCCTATGCCGAGGAAGGCTGCCCAACTGACTCCTAGGATCAGCTGCCCCTCATCACATTCCTGTCTGTGACACACAGTTTCACCATCCAGAAACACTCACGATACTTGTGCTCGCAACCGTGCCCTTGCCGTGGAAACAGCTAGTTTCGAGCACCTCTACCCCGTCCCAACGACTAGTTTCTGGCCGTTACCTATTCTTTGAGAAGCGGATATCTTGCTCTAAAAATAGTGACCAATGGTCAAGCGCTGAAGGCATTATAAAAATTCTCTCACTTGAGAGGGTCAGGTATTCTAAATCATTCAAAATAACCCTAAAACATACACTTTTTGTACTTGTCATCTTTTTGCCCGATTCTTACTTTAACATTAGAGTGCCTTGCAGGTACACCCCCTCATCATCCTTGCAACTCAGCATCACCGACAAAATCTATGGTCCACTTCAGGTTCTGATCAGCTGTCAAGATCACATAACATCATCAAGGTACCATTTATGTTTTGCTTCTTATTACGTCATTTTATTTGTTTCTCAAAATAATATATTTTTTATCTATAACTCTACTATATCACTAATTCACCATTGAGTAAACATGTTTGTAGGTAATATCATCGCTACAATTGGTCCTATCAATTTCTCAAATAACATTTACTTCTTCACAATTATTAAAATTTCACTTTTTAATATCTTTTGTCAGACACTTTATGATTTTGTTATTCAAAGTCTTTGTACTATTATGAAGGTTATTTCAACTACTATATTATTTATTGTTGAAATTTTAGTATTGTTATTTTAATATTAAAAGATTTACCGTCTCTTATTTTATTAGTTGAGACTTACTCATGCATATGCATGGATCTTCTATTAGTTATACAATGACTCCATCATAATTCATACAAGTTATACATAATAGTGATCACTTTTTTTTTATCGTAAACAGCGGACCCCATACATCAAATTACCATTCTTTATCGATCATTTAAGGTAAAGAGACTTACCCAAAATAAAAAATTAAACAAGTGTAGTAATACTATTAATCATATGAAGATATAACAATATTTTTAATGAGGTAAAAAATAATTGAAAAACTAAATACATATGATGAGATAAGGGATGATTGAAAAACTAAAAACAAATATAAATTTAACAAAATTAATCATAAAAATAATATTATATAGTTTGAAATAAAAAAGAAAATTTCTTTAGACAATTGAATTTGTATTAGAGTTTGACCTAATACTATCCTACAAAACCGATTGATAAGGTAAGAGATGTCAATTTATATAAACTATTTCAATATTCTTTCTCCAAGTAATATAAAATTTTAGAATCTTTGCAACCAAATCAAAATTTCCTCTATCCCACCAAACTTATGTGTTTCTTCCTTTCTCTCGTGTGACTTTCAAAAAAAATTGTAACTCTTAGATTTCTTTTTGTTATCATTTGTGACCTAAGTCAAACTTCTTTTTTACTCCATTTTTCCTTAACATAGGACTAAGCTAACACAACACACTTTTATTTATTTATAAACAAATTATTATTTCTTAAAATACTGTAATTAAAATACTTTCATATTTACATAATAGCTAAAATAATAAAATAATAAGTATAACGTACACTCTATATTAACTATTATATACAATAAATATATAGAAATTTACTACAATATAATAAATATATACAAATAAATAAAAGATTTAAAATGTTATTAATTAATTAAAATAATTATTCATCAAATCAAAAATCAAAATGTTAAAATATTATTTATATCATAAAAATATAATTATAGATATAAAATACGTTATTAAGTAAATAATAAACTTAGAAAATTTATTAAAACAATATATCCCTCATTTATTTTAAAAATCTTAAATTTTAGTCAATATAAGACAAAAGTTAATAACTTTTACATTATTAACAATATTCTTTATATATCCATCATTTAATTCTAAACCATTTTTGTTTAATTAAATATCAATAAATATATTTCACTAAATTTAACATATATTTTATACAAAATCTGAAAACATTAATCGCAATTATCTTATTTCTGTAATTAGTATAAAATTAATTAATTTTTAAAATTATTTATAGCAAAAAGTACTCTACAAGTACAAACAGTTGTTGTTTTTGTGGGATTTTCATTTTGTTCTATTTGTCATCAATATGTCCCTCGTCTTCATCTTCTTCTTCCAACACTCGGAACCTCATGAACATTGAACCCAAAATCGAGCCAGGTTCAATTCCACGAACCCTAAGGACAACTTGGAAGACAAGACGATTGAAGATCTCGTCAGCATATTGTGTGGAAGGTGTCATTTTGGTGAGTAAGGATATTAGACTCAGAGAAGAGATTCAATGGTTGCGACAGAAAGTTGACTGGGAGAAACAAAAGCTTCAGTATGAGAGTCTGTCGAGGATTCAGGGTGAGGTAGATTTTAGGAAAATGGAAGAATTGTATGAGAAAGAGAAAACAAGATTGCAGGAAAGTAATGAATCTTTGATGAAGGAAGTTAAGAAGTTAAAGAAAAAAAGTGTTGATGATGGGAATGAAATTGAGATGTTTAAGAGTGAAGAATAATGGATTGGAGTTGAGGAAGATGAAGGGAAAATGGGAGGAAGAGAGCAATGAAATTGATGTGTTGAGAAATTACTGGAGTCTCGAGGAGTACATGGAAAGAAGGCTATTTCTGGAATTGCGAGGAAGATTGAAGATCCAACTCCACGTACTTCAGTAGCATGGCAGCATGCAAATCCAGTTGAGATGGTAAAAAGAAAAATTTGTTTCAGCAGCGACAGTGAAAGCTCAAGTTCTTCTTCCTCCCGTGGAATATGGTCTAGGGTATCATAGGCTAAAAAGAGAAAAATGTAGCAGGATTACATAAATACATATCCTGCTCAGGCATGGCCTTTTGTTAGGTTTAATCAACAATGAACTTATCTTATTTTATCAACACTAAGAGAAAACCAAATTCTTATTTTATCAACACTTGAAACTTTTCAGAATGAAGCAGAATTGACTCTCATTGTATAAGTATAACAATGCACACATGTATAACATAATGCAAAAATAACTTCACATAGTAGTTTCCTCTATACAACTCAGCGGTTCGCATTCAAAGCAACAATATATGTAAAGAAAATATGATTATGCATATAAAATAAGTCATTGAAAAAAAATAATAAATTAAGAAAATTTATAAAACCAATATATGCAATGTATTGGACTTGCAATCTTTATTTATTTATTTTTTTAAATTTAGTCAATATTAGACAAAAGTTAACAATTTTTACAGTACTATATATATATATATATATATAACCATCATTTAATTCTAAACCAATTTTGTTCAATTAAATATCAATAAAACTATTTTAGTAAATTTAACATATATTTTGTACGAAATATGAAAAACATTAATTACAATTAATTAATTTCTTTAATTAGTGTATAATTAATTATTATTTTTTAATAATTATTGTAAAAAGTATTCCATGTGAGAAAAAAGTACATCACACAAAAAATCAATTGTCTTTACAATATTCAAACACAGCCTAAAAAACAAATATATATATATATATATATATATATATATATATATATATATATATATATATATATATATATATATATATATATATATATATATAAATAAATATATATATATATATATATATATATATATATATATATATATATATATATAAATATATATATATATATAAATATATATATATATATATCATCTTTTGTCTTGGATCCTTAAGAGTGAAGAAGATATAGTAAAACATCAATGAATGTGAAAATTCAAGAATTGTTGTGACAAATGAGAGAAAAAAAATTCATTTTTGAAAATACAAAGAATATATATATATATATATATATATATATATATATATATATATATATATATATATATATATATATATATATATATATATATATATATATATATATATATATATATATATATATATATATATATATATATATATATATATATATATATATATATATATATATATATATATATATATATATATATATATATATATATATATATATATATATATATATATATATATATATATATATATATATATATATATATATATATATATATATATATATATATATATATATTTGAGCGTATTCTCACCCTTATTTATTTGTTGTGGTGGCTTTACACTTATGTTTGCAGATACTCAGGTAAAGAATGAGGAACCTTAGATGCAATCGTGTGAAAGATGGCTTGTGCCTTCTTCGTTTATCGCTTTTTGCGTATTGTTTAGTACTTGGTATCGCTCTGATAGTGTAACACTGGGTTGAGGTCGTTGCTTATTTTATTCAGCTTATTGTTGAGTTGTTGTTGAACTGCTTGTTTTATTCACTTAAAGAAATTTCTATTTTTTAGACCATAAAGAGATGTTAATAAATGTTTTAAATTCTGCTATGATATGTTAAATGATGAAAAATGTTTATGTTGAGAATGCGTGACACTCTTTGATGAAAATTATACTTCTAATTACGTTATAAAATGCACTTAGGGGTCTTAGGGTGTTGCATAATGATATCAGAGTCTGGTTGGTCCATTTAGTTAGGTTGTGCAATTTTGTTTGTTCTCTGGCATGTGAAATGTGTGTGAAACACTATTGGTGATCGTTTTCTTTTCTAATCGCTTGTTAGCAGGAGCGAGATTGAAACAAGTGAGGGAGAAACTTCTCCTTCTTTTAGATGTTTCAGGTGTAGAGGGTTGGTTCACTGTGTCGCTGAAGGCGAGTGTGTAGATATTATTGAGACTGTGTTATTTCTCGAACCCGAAGAGAATACATATTCGTGATTCATATTTTTCGATCAAGTTGAGATGTATTTAAGGGAGAATGATCAGCTACTTGTGATGTTCACTTCTCTTAGAGTGAAAAGTGATGTTGTGGCTAGTGGTATGCCTGTGGTGTGTGAGTCTTCTAATGTGTTTTCCGAGGGCATTTGTGACTTGTCGTCAGAACGTGAACTTGAGTTCGCCATAGATTTAATACTTGGTACTAGACATGTGTTGATGGTTCCATATAGGATGTATGCATCAGAGTTGAGTAAACTGAAGGAACAATTAAAAGATCTTCTTGATAAGAAGTTTGTTAAACCCAGTGTATCGCTGTTAGAAGTGTCGTGTTGTTGGTGAAGAAAAAAGATGGTAGCATGAGATTATGTGTTGATTATCAACAACTAAATAAGGTTACAATTAAGAACAAGTATACTCTTCCGAGAATTGATGACCATATGGACCAGTTTGTCGCTGCTTGTAGTAAGATTAATTTGAGAATGAACTAATACGAAAAACACATATAATGACAATTGTGAAACACATAAAATGACGGTTTCATGTTCGTTGTTAGGTTGCGTGTAATTGTATGTATGGTGGTTTCAACAATGAGCGTGTGACCGTGGTTATAAGATCACGTAGTGCACTACCTATCACAACAGTTATATTAAACAACCATTATGATATATATTTAGGTCATGGGATTGAAACTCAGCAGCAATAACAATTTATTTGGAATATAGTTAACATTTCACCACAATTACAAAAGATAACTGTTGTGAAAAGTACCATGAGTTTATTATAAAATATGTAGATTGCTTGTTTTTTCTTACACCTCACTAAACATATAAAACTATTAAAATTGATGTAGAAGATAATGATTTGAAATTTTACATTATTCTTGAAAAACAACGTAATGATACTGTCATTCATCTCTTGCTTCTTAACACGTAGTATTTAATTCAATGTCCCAAATTCTTTAAAGCAAATGTTTATTCATAGTTTATTTTGCAAAGTATCAATATGTTGACTAATTCAGAATCATCATCATCGCTATCATCATCATTATGATAACAACGGTGAAGGTGATTTAATTTCTCAACAAATTTGATGTTTTGCAATATAAATTAATATAGAACAAACTTTTGCTTTAAGGAATTTGGGGCAATAAACCACATTATATGTGTTAAAGAGCGATATAGATGAATTACGAGATGGATGCAATTCGGAAAACGTGTTTGATCTAAGTTGCATTTCAAATATAACTTAATTTTCAGATTATTATTTTCTAAACCACTTTAAATGAATTCATGTTCAATGAAGGGTCAGTGAAACAAACAATCTACATACATTATAATAAACTCAACAACAACATACATCCACAATAATAACATTTACAAACAACAACAACAACAACAACATCAATATTTATCAACAAAATGACAGCAACATACCTTTTATTGAAAAGATTCGTGGAATGAGCTGAAGTTGATCTACTTTGTGTTGCCATGAAGAAAAAAAATACAAGGTAGATAAAGCTTCCAAAATAGCTTCATACTTATGTTGTTTCTCCATAGCATAATAAATAATTTATGAAAAATATCCATAATATGAGTTCTCTTGAGCTAGATTTTGAAATATAAACGAATTTTAGAATGTTAACATGTTTTGAAAACATAAACTAGCATTAACATAACTAGAAACATGACGCAAGAGGAAGTAAATTAATCACGCCACACAAAAAAGTAGCATGTTAACATAAACTAGTAGTACATTGTAACATAACAAGTAACAACAACCACAATATACAAAAACATATCTACAACAACAACCAACCACAGATCATGTGAAACATAACAAGGTTTTCAATCTCCGTGCCTAGTTGAATCGTGCGGTACTCAAGGTCTTCAATCTTCTTGCCTAGTTGAATTTGTGTAGTTCGCAAGGTCTTCATATGATTCGAAATCAGTTGCATCTAGATTCATTAGGCCATTCATAATAACGTCTATCTTATTCATCTTTTCAGGGTTAAGATTCTTAAAATGAATCTTTTTATAGACTGTTCCATTATATAGTTCAACAACAATAATGTGATCCCTAATAGATTTAGCTTCCTTGGCTTTATTCAACCATAACTCTACCATATCGATAACCTTCTTTGTAACTTGAATCTCGTGGATAAGTTGGTTGCTCCCACTATTCATGTTTAGAGAAGGATCTGAAATCAGAACAAGAAAAGAAACCTTTTTCAGAATAACATACAACTACATAAAACAAAAACAAAAACATAAAATCTCGAACAAAAATAAAATCAAGTAAAAATCATGTGAAACATAAAAAACAACATACACAAAAAAGAAAGAACAAGGAAGAAGAAGAATATCTTTATGTATGAAGCGAGAGCTAAGAACGAAGAAGAAGATGCAAAATGTGTGTTGGAGTTTTGTTGTGATAGATATAGTGATATTGTCAAGAAGCGAGAGATAATTCACTTATATTATATATATGAGTAAACAATTTCACCACGGTTGTACTCAAAAATCATGGTGAAATGTAATGACTTTCACAATAGTTCACATTAACAACCTTGGTGATAGGTATTTTAATTTTAATTTATATATTATAATTATAAGGACAACACTAATTGTAACAAAAAAGTAGAAAATTGTTGGAGTTGAGATTCGAACCCTATCATCTCATAAATGTATAATCACAGTTTGTTAGTTTGACCGTAGAGCAATGTATTTTTATAAATATAAATAAAAAAAGCGCGTTTAAAAATGAGGTATTACCACAATTAACAGTCAGACCGTTGTAATTTAGTGTAACGAAATGTCTATTTTATAGTAGTGATAGGTTATCATCAGATTCGAGTAAAGCCAGAAGATATTTCGAAGACTACATTCTGAACTCGCAATGGTCACTATGAGTATTTGGTGATATGGTTCAGTGTATCTAATGCGCCAGGTGTGTTTATGGAGTACATGTACAAAATCTTTCATCCCTTTCAGATCAGTTTGTTATGGAATTCACCGACGAAACCTTGGTGTATATGAAGTCAGATGAAGAACACATAGGACATCTAAGAGTTGTGTTGCAGACTTTGCAAGAGAATAATTTATATGCAGAGTTTTCCAAGTGTAATTTCTGGTTGCATGAGGTGAGTTTTCTTGGTCACGTGATTTCTAGTGGTGGCATAGCGATTGATCTAGCTAAGGTAGACGCAATGTTGCAGTGGGAGACTCCTAAGTCTATTACTGAGATAAAAAAAATCTTGGTTTGGCTATTTATTACAGGAGGTTTATATAAGGCTTTTCGAGGTTATCCTTTCCTTTGACTCAGTAGACTCGAATAGCTTTAAGAGTTGAATAAGAGGTTAATGACAACTCCATATTTGGTTATGCCAAATGCTAGTGAATCCTTTGTGGTGTTTTGCGATGCTTTAAAGATGGGCCTGGGTGGCATGCTTATGCAGAAGAATAATGTGGTAGATTATGATTCAATACAACTGAAGGTTCATGAGAGGAATCATCATACCCATGATTTAGAGTTAGCAGTCGTAGTGTTCGTGCTTAAAGTTTAGAGACATTATCTATATGGCTCTAGATTTGGAGTTTTCAGTGATCATAAAAGTCTGAAATACCTGTTTGATCAGAAAGAGTTGAACATGAGACAAAGAAGGTGGCCTGAGTTCTTGAAATACTATGACTTTGAGCAGAAAGTCTTTGCATATGTCGACATTGATGGTTAGAGAAATAGACTTGGTTGATCAGTTCGGAGATCTTAGTTTGGTATGTGAAGTGACTCCTCAGAGTGTTACGTTTGGTATTCTGAAGTTGACTAACATTATTTTGGAAGATATCCGAGAAGGCCAAAAATTAGATTTGGGATAGATTGATGCCATAAAGTCTGTGTACAGGATTTGGTAGAGCTTAAGAAGAAGATTCTTGAGGAAGGTCATAGAAGTGGTTTGAGTACTTAGACCGGTGCTATTAAGATGTATCAAAACCTTAATAAGATGTTTTAGTGGTTGGGTATGAAGAGGCATGTTCCTGAGTTCGTTTATTCTTGTTTAACTTGTCATAAGTCGAAGATCGATCATCAGGATTGATGCAAACATTTATTATTCCTGAGTGGAAATGGGATAACATTTTTATGAACTTTGTGATAGGTTTGTCGAAGACGATGAATGGACGTGATTCTATCTGGGTTATTGTTGATAGACTTACTAAATCTGCTCATTTCATTTTGATAAAGATTAATTATTCGTTGCAAAAGCTAGCAAAGGTTTATGTTGTTGAGATTGTTAAGTTGCATGGTATTCCTTCGAGCATTGTAACAGATAGAGATCTGACGTTCATATTAAGGTTTTGGAAGAGCCTGCAAGAAGCTTTGTGAATTAAGTTGAGATTGATTTTTTCTTATCATCCGCAGACGGACAACCAAATATAGAGGATAATCCAATCATTGGAAGATTTTTCAGAAGCTTGTGTTCTAGAACAAAAGGGTAACTGAGATAGCTACTTGTCATTAATTGAGTTCACCTACGACAACAATTTTCATTTTAGTATTGGAATGACACCGTATGAGGCTTTGTGCAGGAAGAGGTGTAAGACTCTTTTGGATTGGTTGGTATGAATTGGATGAAAGTGTCGTGCTTGGACCAAATATCATTCAACAAATTACTAAGAAGATAATGATGATTCAGGAGAAGATTAAAGATTTGCAGAAACGAAAAAAGAGTTATCATGATAAGCGGAATAAGGAACTTGAGTTCCTAGAGGAAGATTATGTATTTTTTAGAGTTATTCTAGTAAATGATGTTGGTCGAGCATTGAAATCTCAAAATTCGTTAGCATATAGTAACTCGTTTGTATTTATATTCTTTTTTTCTTTGACAACCATTTAATGTAAAAATCACTATTGTCTTCAATGTTATTGAAAAAAAGGAAGTCTGGAAAGTGATTTCAGATGCTAAAAAGCATTATGCTAAGAAAACATAAGAAAAAAACAAGAGAGATTGTCGTGTTCAAATGGTGTATGCACCAAAGTCAGCGATGAATTCAACCACAGATGAAAATATTTAAAAAGGAATCTTGTGACTAATTTGAAGAGGAAACACCCTCCATGAAAAGTAAATGAATTTAATACCAAGAAATATAGTGAAAAGGGTCTGTGTTTTATATTTTTTTCTCTCTACGAAAACGGATAGACATCTTTTATGTAATTTCTAGCTCTTGTTTTAAAAATGTTACGTAAGCTTAAACATATCTCTTTTGTGCCAGGTAGGGGAAAATGAAACTGGAAAAGAAGTATTGTGATCATAAAACTTGATTATGATGATGATGATTTGTGCATGTCTCAAAGAGTACATGAAAAGAAGGTTATTTCTGGAATTGCGAGGAAGATTGAGGATCCAACTTCAAGCTCTACAGTAGAATGGAAAAAAAGAGTCAAATTTGAAAATCTAGTTGACATGGTAAAAATAAAAATTTGTTAATAATCTTGAAATTATTAGTGCGTGAGACACTCTTAGTCAGGAGAGAAAGAGAGGGAATAAAACAATAAGGATTGTATTATTGAATAGAATGATTATAGAACTGAATTACAAACTATGTATTTATATACAACTAATTTGTCTACTAATTAAAGTAACAAACTCTAAACCATAATTAACTTTGGGTTTATGACACATAACTCAACTTGGATTATATATAATATCTCAACATACCCCCTATAATCTAAGTTGTCGAAACACACTAATCATTTTCGATTTGAACTATTCCTAATCTCTTTCTCAAAGTTAGGAACCCGTCGATCTTCAATACCTCACTTCAAGTTCACCTCGATTTACCTTCTCTCTAAGAAAATGAAATCTAGATTTGATGTGCTTATTCCTTCCATGAAAAACTGGATTCTTTGCAAGATTTATGGTTGACTTGTTGTCGATCTGCAGCACCAAAGGTTTCTTCGTTGATGCCATAACTCATCAATGGCTTGTTCATTGGATCCTCAGAATTCCAATCCCATGCAGAGTTCTCATCAATCACAATATCTCTACTAATCACAATCTTCGGATTAATTGGATTGAACAACCTATATGCTTCAATCTTATGATATCCTACCAGAATCATAGGTCCGCTCTTATCATCAAGCTTCATTCTTCTTGCATCAGGAACATGCTTGTAGCAAATAGAGCCAAATACCTTCAAATGACTCACTAACGGTCATTTTCCACTCCACACTTCTCCAGGAACCTTATTCTTCAGCTTCTTGGTAGGGCACCTATTCAAAATATAAACATCATTCGAAACAACTTCACCCCATAAGGACTTTTGCAAATTCTTCTGCTTCAACATGCATCCCATCATGTACAATATGGTCCTATTTATTCTTTCTGCTATTCTATTATGTTCAAGAGTATAAGGAGCAGTTACCTCATGATTAACACTAGGTTCTGCACAGAATGCTTCAAATATCTTGGATGTGTATTCTCCACCTCCATTTGTTTGTAGTACTTTTATCTTCTTCTTCAATACCTATTTCCACCAATGGTATGCTCCTCAAATAGACCATATACACCTGAATGTACAACTTCAAGTATGCAGGAGGATCTCATTGGCATAGTCAAAACGAAAGACTTTCTGGATTACTTTCCGACTAGACACCTGTCACATAGTTTGCAGGATATCTCCAGACTTGGTATACCGATTACCATATCTTGAGTAATTAGTTGATAGAGTGATCGAAAGTTCAAATGTCCAAACCTCAAATTCCACAACCAAATATGCTTGTGGTCGACAATAATTTTTAGACATTGTACTTTGGTCGGGCTGATCATGGTCTTGAATGTCTTGTTCATCAACAAAGGAGATTTCAAGAGCAAATTATTCTGTGTCGAACAGTTCTAAGGCTCCATCTTTCATGATCACTAAGAAACCTTTTTTGACTAGTTGTCCAACACTTAGCATATTGCACTTCATTCCAGGTATATAGAGTACATCTTTGATCATAGCTTTTCCTCCATTGTTCCTTTGAATAACTATGTTGTCAGTACCTTCTGCTTGCAACGAGCTATTATCAACAACTTTGACCTTTCACTTCTTCGACATGCCAAAATCTGCTAACCAATTTTTTCAACCAGTCATGTGATTCGAACAACCCGAGTCGAGGAACTGGATATTGGAGTCGGCATGGTCATATACAATTGCAGCCATAACCACCATATCTTCAGAATCATCTGAGTCTTGGCGTGTAAGGTTTGCTCCTTCCTCCTTACCTTTTGTCGCTCCTTTGTCTTAATTGTACCAACAATGTATGGCCAAGTGACCCCACTTTTCACAGTTATAGCATTGCACACCTTGTTTTCTTTAGCTTTTTGACATGGATTTCTTGTTCCTCTTTTTGAGGATTCAAAAGCTCTATCATCAACCTTATTTTTGTGAAGATTCGACCAAGACTTCTTGCTCTGAATCTTGTCGATTTTTCCTTTGAACTTGTTGGAACCACAATTCTTCTTCTATGATTGAGCATGTAGTGCTTGTATCAAGTTTTAAACTCTTTTCCTTTCGACAATCCTAATCTTATGCGTCTCCAACGAACCAACCAAATCTTCCAGTTTTAGGGCTTCAAGATTATTGGATTCTTGAAAAGATATGATAACATGATCAAAGTGATAGGTCAACCTACACAATACCTTCTCAACTATCATTTTATCAGTTAGGGTTTCACCATAACTCTTCATAAGATGGACGAGTTTATACACCTTCGACACATAACCTGCAATTTTTTTGTCTTCTTCCATCGAAAACAATTCATAGTGTTGTCACAAAGTTTGCAAATTGAAAACCTTGACTTTCTCGCTTCCTTCATAGTAATTGACAAGAATATCCCATGCCTCCATAATTAACATTTATTAAAAAATATCCTTTTTCATTTTCTAAAAAAAAAACTCATCCTTTCAAGCTTTTGAGCTCTTACATCCATTAAAGCTTCTCTCCCTATCAAACTTCTACCCAATGGAGCTCTTTCTCTTTCTTTCCAGCTTCTCATACATTAAAGCTTCTACTTCTCATCAATTTGATTTGGTAAGTTTTTCAAAATTCTATCTCTTTTTATGTTTTGATTTGTAGCTAGTTATTTAAGCTACATTAGTTGTTTTAGGTACTTTAAATAGTAGTGTAAACGCAATTGGTAGCCTACAAGAACATGCATTAACGTATTTTTGGAGGTTTAGGGCAGCAATGACGTTTCTATCATGGTTGAGAATCAGAGCTATGTTCAAAGATGCATCTCTAGATTAAAATTTGATTGATTTTGTGGAATTTATAAATATGTTCTAACATGCTATTTTTTGTCTTTTGTAGCACATGTCAATGGCTGAAAATAACCCTGTAAGAACTAGGCTCAACTTGTGTTCCAAATCGCGTCAGTACGACGTAAGAGGGTCGCAGCCTAAACCACGAGGCCATGAGTCAATGATGACTCGTTTGATGGTTTGCAGCGCCGAGGTTCCCAACCAACTGATTCTGCTTCTCGTAGTTACCTCTCTCAAAAGATGCAGCAAAATCTAAAGTGCCTAAAGCCCCTGTAGCCCAGGAGGAATTTGTTGTTGATGCCCCTTTAGAGAGTTATCCAGGAGGCTTATTAGACATCTCCTTACTTCATGTTTATGCAGACCATGCTGCTAGACATGTATGGGAAGGAGAGGTATATTTACTTTCTTTTATAATACATATGTTTTTAACTAATTAAAGCGATATTGATAGTGATATTTTCTTTTTACAGGAGTATACATGTTTGAAATTGGTCAACCAGAACAAGAAGATATTGGAGTTGAGTCAACCCAATGCTGATTGGTTTCAGGATGTTATATGTTATATTGGTCTTGTCGGTTTATGTTTTGTTGTGCTGATGACTATGAACCATGACATGCATGCGGCTTTTTGCAGATATGCTATTTAGAGACGTCATCTTTCCACCTTCTTATAGGTGAGATGACCATCACCTTAGATAACTTCTCATGCCTCTTGCATCTTCCCATAAGGGAGAAATTACTAGGTCACAGAAGGATCGGTTGAGAGAAAGTCTTCGAGATGATGGTCACCCATTTGAGGGTTGACCCATCTAAGGCATCAAAGGAAGCAACTGACACAAGAGGTACTCGTGTAAGATTTTAGTTTTTTGAATTTTTTTTATAAAGACCATCTATAATGGACTGAGAATGCCAAAGGTGTTGCTCTGAAGGTTGACTACCATCAGACTTGCCCATTATGTATGATTATGACTTTTGGGATTTACTTTAATTAATGTATGAGTTTTTACTTTCAATTCCCTTTAATATAACTTGAGTTTACTTCAATATAATTTGGCCTAAAAAAATTACAATGTTAGGACAATGATGCTGCTTTGAAATTATTCAATGGACATTTCCAAGATACTTCTTCAGAAACTCTCAAAAATTTTACAGAAACACATCTCAAAATAACACATTTTAGTGTGATTTTTGTGATTCATGATAAATATTTTTAGATGTTAAAAGGACATTTACAAATTTTCAAAAATATGAAACACGTCATAGTTGTAAGAGCATTCTTTTAATATATTGATAATGTTAAACCTTTCCACATGCATATCTAGATGTTTCATTCGTTATTGTATTAAAATAATTAATAACTATGTTACATATAATGAAACCATCTTTAGCATAATTTATAGTGAATAAGTTGACTTAGTTTCAATAACTTTCTTCTCTTTCAAATGTATAGGTATATACTCTCTATATAAAATATATTATGGTTGTACTTGTAGACTCAGTAGTCATTTGTGTTATTGGCACTATGCCCTTGTCTTGATTATTGAGATAAAATATTTAGAAACGGCTAAAACACTTAACTCGTATGATTGTAATTAAGTGCAACGTTGAATCTTTCATTTTCATCTCATATGTATTACCGTTTCTTATGCCGCCGGCTCTAATTTTAACATTGCAAATGTCTCATATTAGCTACCATTGGATTTATATCAAGTACATATAAATAAATACTACTTGTACATAACTCTTTCTTCTCATATCTATAGATACAAACAAATAACTCACATTTCCAAAAAGAGAAATCTTCTATTCACACGCTCTCTTTTAGTTTTTAGTTTTCTTGTTAAAAAAAAATGTTATTTTGACACAAAACTTTAACACCTATATTGTATTTTATTATTTACGAATACGGTAAACAATAATATTTTAATTTTTAATTTTTAATTTTTTCTTTCAAAATAACTTCGATTAATTGTGTCTCAAAACTTAGTTAATACAATATATGATTTAGTTAATATGTGCATTGATATTAAAAAATAATATTAAGTGGGATAATAAAGTTGGTTAATTGAATGTAATAAGTTGGTTATTATACTTCATAATTTAATTATTGAGTGTTTTGACATCATAAAATGAAATTATGTTTTTCGGGGGATAGATGTCGAACATAATGTCCTAGACAACTGGTTTGACAAAATAAACCAGAACCTTGACTGGTTAAGTTGTACAAGATGATGGAGCAGAAAAACAATAAAGAACACAATAATTGGTAACTTAGTTGACTGATTAAGTTGCAAATAACACCTACATCTAGAGGGTTGACTTTCAACCCAAGAAAGGAAACTCACTATTAGCATTTTAGTATAGTTAGTCTTAAACAAAAATAAAATCATATGTTGTTTATTGCCTCTTCCCAACACTATCCATTGACTTTCTATTTAGGACTCTCTCTAAATATGAGAACGCCTCTCACTTTCTCTAAATCACTAAACCCTACTGATGGGTGATTCACCAATTATCAATGTCGAATATTACAACTCAACTAGACAAACCTTATATGCCAAGTTACTTAAACATAGAGGTGTACATAAAGATGTTGAATATACAACTCAACTAGACAAACCTACGAATATGTCAAATTTCTGAAATATAGTGTGGTGTACATAAAAATAACAAGGACTCTTGTAAATTCTAGCCCTCTAAAATCTTCAATGTGAATGCTTACTTTTTAATGTAGTTTTAGCTCCTTAGATAGCATAATAACTCTGCACTTTTCTCCTTGGATGTTAGCTTTAAATTCATCAAGAATTATTGCAGAAACTGTTGGATATTATATGTTCCATAAATCTCTCCAATAAGATATGATTTGTTTCAATTTAAATTCAAATTTAAATTTAAATCTTCATTTAAATTTGAACCAATCTTCGTCTAGCTCCCAAAAAAATCATCTCATCGTATTACTAAGCCAATTAGCAATAAAATCTGATCCAATCTTTGACTAGAAAGTCTTCCAAAATGCAACAGTAATGGCCTATTGCATACGGCCTAAATGTCATATCAACATGTTGTAACATCGCATCTAATATGCATCCCTTCTGCACCTCCATACACCTTAAGCAATCTAGATTAATCTCAAATACTTTGAACACTTCTCCATGTTGTTGTTTTGCAAAATACAATCACCCCAAAAAAAACAACAATCTCCCCCATTTAAAAAATTATGGCAAAACAAATCTTAAGAATATATCACTTATTCAGACCAGAACAAGTGACATACTTCAGAGCATACAATCATGAGCATAAGCTTTCATTAGTGTTGAGTACAACAACGGAAAATCAGTAGCATTAATCATAAATGCCACACAAAACAGTATTCTAAAATCATTCAAAAAGATGTGCAATCATTCACAACTACTCATGCATGTTACTCAGTCAGCTCATAGTTAGTAGCATGCAATCCTACTAACTGACAATTATTATCATGTAATCATTCACATACTTAGTCATGCATAAGACAAAAACTTTGTAGCTAATAATAGGATATGCAACATTCTACTAACACAAAGCTCACATCAAAAGGTTCAGACGTCTTTCCTGATACTGCAGCATATGAGCATATCATTAGTACTTACTAAGATAGACAATACTCAACAAATATATGTGTTACCTCAGCAACACCATATTACTCTTCCTTTTTTCCACAAATTGACAAATGGTTGGTATATCAAATAACACCTAGTTGTCATCGTGCATAGGTTAGTATGTTAGCACATACACAATCAAAACATGAGAACTAACTAGAACAACATCCAGATATGCATAAACATTAGATCTGTTATTGTACAAGAGTTCAAAGAGGCTATAGAACCTTTATAAATCATATATAAATGCCCAGATACAAGGGACATAAACAAATAAGATTGAACACTTGAACTTATTCTTCAATCTATCATGTGTAATTCTTGTAAGCAATCAAATATTCATCAGCCATTGAGACAGAATCATGTTTCTGGACATGTCTCTTCTTCATAATCTTTACTTTGGTGATAGTCTCCTTACAAGGTATAGAAGATCCAACAAATGATCCACTATATATCTCTCCTCCATTTGCAAAAGAAGAGGAACCAAATCCCTTTTTATTCCTTTCCTCGGTCTCATAGAATCTTTAAATAAATTTCATATTGAAAAAAGAGATAAACAAAAAAGTATTATTATTAACTTATATATTATAAAGATGACCACATTAATAACTCTAATGAAATTATGGCTGTAAAATCTATACCACGCATTTAAAAAGTTTTTTAAAAAAAATACAAAGATAATGTTATGAATAATAGTAAATAGATGTGGATGTTCATCTACCCAACTTTCTATATAAAGAATATCCACATTGCAATGTAAAGGGACTTTTACATAAGATAATATAATATTACTTTCTCTATTCTCTTCCTCTCTTTGATCTCTATATTATTTTACTTAGTTTTAAAATACGTTATCAACACGAAACTCCACCATATGAATGTTTACTAACTATCTAAGAAGTGATACAAATAATTTGATAATGGAAGTCTAACTATATGAAGCTCTAAGATTTAGAAGGTAACATTATTATTTTTTGTTTTATAATATATATTTTTAATTCTGCCTATTATGTATTGATATATTGATTAAAAGAAAAAAAAAATCAACGATGATTTTCATGAATCCCAGAAGGATTGGGTAAATAATGTTAAAATACCTCTAAAAGATTATAAAATAATGTGTTTGTTATATAGTTCCTGAAGAACTTAACAAATATCCTTGAAGGATAGAAAAATAATAATTTATTATATAGTTCTTGAAGAACTTATCAAGCATCCATGAAGGAGAGCAACATAATAATTTATTATATAGTTCGTGAAGAACTTATCAAGCATTCCTAAAGGATAGCAAAATAATAATTTATTATATAGTTCCTGAAGAACTAATTAAGACCCCTGAATGATTGAAAAATAATAATTTATATAGTTCTTGAAGAACTTATAATGCATCCCCGGAGGATTGCACGAAAACTGTTTATCTTTATCATTATCATTGTTTGAAGATCTATGATCTACCTCTCGGAAAAAAATATATATTATAAAGGACCCCTAGAGGATTGTTCAAAGAATGAATTACTTTTATTCATTCATCAAATAATGATTATCCCTTGATGATTAATAATAAAATGATTATTTTGCCTCCATTGATCAGAAAAGTATCAATGACAATTTTCATGGATCTTAGAAAAATTGACAATCACATAAGGATTGCATGAATAATATTAACAATTGTAAATTTATTAAGATTGAAAAATATATACTTTATACAAATTATTTTATATTTACTAGAGATTGAAATAAATTATATGAATAGAATCATATGTATTATGGTAAACCAGATGTTTACAAATCACACTTAAGTGTGTTGTTGGTAAAACCGGTTGAGTCATCTCAAATGTATTATGATGTGAGAATTAGTTGTGAAGAACAAGAAGTTTCTTCAATCCAATAAAATTTGTGTGTTCCTAAAAGAAAATTTGAGAAATTGAGTTTTTATGACATTAATTATTACATCGACTAAAAGATCCTGCATATGTCTGCTCACAGACAGAAGTTTGTGAAATTATTTTCTCAACTAATTAGACTAAGATCTTGTTTTCTGGATTTTTCAGAAATTCCCTGATAAGTATCACATATATTACTAAAATTAATATTGAGCATCTTGAAGGACATACTCATAAAAAAATGGACTTGAAGATCCACTCTTTAGACGTCTAAAGTTAGTTATATAGTTGATACTTGTGAGATCATCAATTCTAAATTAAATATTTAAAACACATAGAGTATGGTATTAAAATATTTATTCGCATTAAGTCAACAAGTTAGTACATGATAATTCTCCCCTTAACTTGCAAATTATTTTAGGTTCATAATCCAATACTTCTCTTTTAAGTAAACTTTTGACTGTGTTGTGATTATTCAATTACTCCAATATAGCACGCTAAGATAAGTTTTGAAAGAATATTGAGAAAATGCATTTTATATGATTCTCGTATTTGAGGTTTTATCTTGGTCCAATAATTAGATACTTGCTTGAAGACAAGTAGGCTGATTATCAATTTATAAATTAATTTTCCCAATACTAAGGGGAGAGAACAAGTAGCACAAAGTGTGAATTAGAAGTTCAAATGAACAATGTGAAATAAAATATTATTATATCATTTTGATCCTCGAAGTTCAAAACACAATTCATTTGTAAAGTTTATAAAATAAACTATTGGCCGCTAATATTTCACTCAAAGTGGATTCTCATATTGGACAATATAATATTGCAAATGAGTTATAGTCGCGCCTCAAGCATGGTAGAAAAGTTGGTTCCTATGTTAAAAGTCCTCTACTAAGAAAAGAAACTAAATTTAAAAATGACCCAAATGAGGATACGAAAACTCTAAGAGCACTTTGATATAATTTTATTTTGAGTTCCAAAAGAACTAACAAGGTACCTGGAATTTATGAAAATTAAGAGATCTCGATAAATTATGTCATGAATGGAATATGATAGAACCCAAATAAAGTCAATATTGATAATGACTTTTTGTATAATATAGCACGCACTAAAGATGATAAATAATAATGAGGATCACGAGTCAAAGTCAATCAAAGACTGTAGACAAAATAAGAATTGGCCAAAATGAATATATTCAATTTAAGAAGAATTAAACTCACTTTATAAGTGACTCGATTTTAGACATGTAGTTCGCACACCTCAAGGTGTAAAATCAATTGGATATAAATGATTTTTTTTTTGTGAAAAAGTAAAATAAATGGTGAAATTGTGAGATATAAAACTTAAGTTGTTGTTCAATAATATTTACAAAGGCCTAAGATTTACTTTGATGAAACATATCCAAATGAAGGGCTTAATTTGCACATGATGGATGTTGTAACATCTTATCTGTATGGTTCACTTGATAGTGAAATTTACATGAAACTCTCTGAAGGGTTCAATATACCAGATGCACATAATTTTGAATATCGAGAAAGTTACTCCATAAGATTGAATAAGTCTCTCTATAGACTAAAACAATCTGGATGAATGTGGTATAATCGTCTCAGTGAATATTTGCTTAGAGAGTGATATGCAAATAACTCTATTTATCCTTGTATTTTTATAAAAAGATCAGGAAAGGAATTTGCAATAATAGTTGTCTATTTGGATGAAATAAATATTATTAAAACTCCTGAAGAGCTTCCAAAACCTATGAATTGTTTAAATAAAGAGTTTGAGATGAAGGACCTAAGAAAGACAAAATTATGTCTAGGTTTGTAAATTGAACATTTGGACAAAGGAATATTTGTAAATCAAGAAGGCTATATAAAAAAAGTGTTAAAATGCTTCTATATGGACAAGTGTCACTCGTTGTATACTCTAATAGTTGTTAGATCATTAGATATGGAAAAAGATCCTTTCAGACCTCGAGAAAAGGATGAAGAGTTGCTTGGTCATGAAGTACCATATCTCAGTGCAATTGAAGCACTAATGTACCTTGCTAATTATACACGTCCTGATATATCATTTGTTGTCAATTTATTAGTAAGATACAGTTCTTCACCAACACGAAGACATTGGAACGGAGTCAAACATATACTTCGTTACTTTAGAGGTACAATAGGCATGGGTTTATTTTATACCAAAGTATCCAGATTAGAATTAACAGGTTATGTAGATGCAGGTTACTTGTCAAATCCTCATAATTGTAGATCACAAACAGGTTATTTGTTTACATATGAGGGTACAATTATTTCAGGAGATTGGTGAAACAAACCATATCAACAACATCATCTAATCATGCAGAACTTTTCACATTGCATGAGGCAAGTCAAGAATGCGTTTGGTTTAGATCCTTAATTCAGCACATACAAAATACTTGTGGTTTATCTTATAAAAAATTAAATACAAAGACTATATATGAAGATAACATTGCATGCATCTCTCAATTGAAAGATTGTTACATTAAAGAAGACCGAACAAAACACATTTCACCAAAGTTCTTTTTCACTCATGATCTTCAAAAGAGTGGTGATATAAACATCCAACAAATTTGTTCATGTGATAATCTTGCTGACCTTTTCAAAGAGTCACTCCCAAGTAGAATTTTTAATCAACTAGTACAAAAGATTTGTCTTCATTGTCGAAGAAATGATCATTCAACCGATGGGGAGAAATGAATTTACTTTAAAAGGATATTATACTTTTTTTTCCTTCATTAGATTTTTTTTTCACTGGGTTTTTTCTAGTAAGGTTTTAACGAGACATGTCCTTAATGAACATCCAAGGGAAGTGTTATGAATAATAGTAAATAGATGTGGATGTTCATTTACCCAACTTTTTATATTCGTTAACCCCTATGAGTTAATTTTTTAACCTTTGTGTATTCTCTAAGTTAATGGTTATTCATTGGTCATGTACTATAAATAAGATCCATATTGCAATGTAAATGAGACTTTTGCATAAGATAATAAAATATTGTTTTCTCTCTTCTCTTCCTCTTTTGATCTCTATATTGTTTTACTTAGTTTTATAATAGATAATAACTTTTAAAGGTCATGATCATCACTGTTCTCTCTTTAGTAAAATTTACGCCGGAGACAAACAATACCCCATTAATTACTATTATTAGGGGTATTTATTGGTTTGAAAAAATCCGAATCAAACCGGAACCCAAACCAAACCAAGGTGTTTGGGTCAGGTATTTTTTTTAATTCGGGTAAAAAGATTAAAAAAAAATGAACCAAGCCAATGAAATCTGATCTTAATTAGTTCAAACAACAAATTTTTAAAATTCTACCCGCGAGTCCGTCTACCAGAACCAACCATATTAATTCATATAATTTATATCATTATAATGGAAACTAGTATAAGATATTTAAATTTAAAAGTGAAGAAAAATGAAACATCATTTGCGACATTCACAATCTATAATTTATATGAAAACACGAATATATATACTCCTATATATATATATATATATATATATATATATATATATATATATATATATATATATATATATATATATATATATATATATATATATATATATATATATATATATATATATATATATATATATATATATATATATATATATATATATATATATATATATATATATATATATATATATATATATATATATATATATAATGAAAATTTGTTGATGTAAATTAGAAGATTTTAAAAATATTTTCTCATATTTGTTTTTAATGTATTCAATCAATCCAACTCAAATCAACATGTTATTTCTCGGTTTGAGTTTTATAAAAAAAATTAAAAATTCAATTCAAACTAATCAATATATTTTTAATCGATTTTGATATTAAATTCACTCAAAACTAAATCAAACCGGCTCACAAACACTCGTACATCTTATTAAAAAATTAATTAACCAACTAGAGAAGGTTGCTGCCAATTACATATTCAGAATATTATTAAAAATTAATTAACCAACTAGAGAAGGTTGCTGCCAATTACATATTCAGAATAAAATAATAATAATTTTAGATTCTAACAAAATTCTTACTGTTTTTATCAATGGACTCTATCAATTTGAATTAATAAATATTGTTTTATTTTTATTTTTAAAAAGTGAATATTCTATTTCAATTATAAAAATATTGAATACTTATATATTATTTTTGAGTCAAAATTGAATTATAATAAAACATAAATAAAATTAAAATCATTTAGTACATTTGAGCATTCCATTTTCTTTTATGATTGTTGAACATTCCACTAATATAATTACTTACATTTTTCTTTGAAGATTTAAACCTGCCCTCTAAAATAAAATATCTTGCATAAGATATTAATATATTGATAATGTTAAACCTTTCCACATGCATATCTAGATGTTTCATTTGATATTGTATTAAAATAATTAATAACTATGTTACATATAATGAAACCATCTTTGGCACAATTTCTACTGAGTAAGTTTGACTTAGTTCCAATAACTTTCTTCTCTCTCTCTCTCTCTCTCTCTCTCTCTCTCTCTCTCTCTCTCTCTCTCTCTCTCTCTATATATATATATATATATATATATATATATATATATATATATATATATATATATATATATATATATATATATATATATATATATATATATATATATATATATATATATATATATATATATATATTATTTCTGTACTATGCATTCATCCTTTTGTTTTCTTCCCTAATATCTATATAACCCGCAACGAGTCTCATGCATATCACCTATCACCATTTGCTTTATCTTTCTATATACATTTTCTTCATGGAATTCTTACCCTTCCTTTTATTTTCAACAAGTTTCATTCTCTTTCTCATACAAATTCTAAAAGCAAGAAAAAGAATATCAAAGGTCACAAACAAGACAAAAAAAATCCTACCACCTGGTCCATGGAACCTTCCAATCCTAGGAAGCATCCACCACCTTATTGGCTCTCTCCCTCATCACCGTTTGAAACATCTCTCCAAAATCCATGGCCCTATCATGCACCTTAAACTAGGTGAAGTATCAACCATAGTGATATCTTCACCAAAATTTGCCAAAGAGATTCTCAAAACCTATGATTCAATCTTTGCACAAAGACCACATCAAATAGGAGCAGACATCATGTGTTATGGTTCCACCGACATCGCGACAGCACCGTATGGAAGCTATTGGAAACAACTAAGAAGATTATGCTCACAAGAGCTTCTATGTACAAAACGTGTGAGATCATTTCAATCCATTAGAGAACAAGAAGTATCTCATTTAGTAAAATATATTTCTAATAACATTGGATCAAGCATTAACGTAAGTGAAAAAGTTACGTGCATGACAAGTGCAATAACTGCAAGAGCTGCTTTTGGTAAAATATGTAAAGATCAACAAGAGTTTCTTTTGTTGATTAAGAAACTTGTGAAACTTGCGGAAGGTTTTATTGTGATTGATTTGTTTCCTTCTCAAAAGTGGTTGCATGTGATTAGTGGAATGAAGCCTAAGTTGGAGGAGTTGCATAAAAAATTTGATACTATCATTGTAAATATTATCAAAGAGGCTGTGGAAAAGAGGTATGATGAAGGAGAGACAGTAGAGGGGTTTCTTTCTGTTCTTCTTAGGATTAAAGATCATGATGAGGCCCTTGAGTGTCCTTTAACAATCGATAACATCAAAGCTGTTATTTTGGTAAGTTGTATGAATTATATGTTTTCTTTTAGTTTATATTAAATACTTTTAGTTGTTCGTGATTGGCGCTAGACTTGGTAGGAATGACCACAATTTGATCCCAGCAACTGTGATTGGGAAGGGACTGTAACCATCAGAACTTAATCCCGAACCAGATTAATCGGCCTATTGAACCAGACACTGATGGTGAAAATAGAAAAAATAGAAGAAAAAAAAACTTGTAGTTTATATTAAATACTATTTTTTTTTTTCATTTTCATGTTGTAGGACATGTTTGTTGCTGGAAGTGATACATCATCTGCAATAATAGAATGGGCCATTTCAGAAATGCTGAAAAATCCAGCAGTGATGATCAAAGCTCAACAAGAAGTAAGACAGCATTTTGGCAGCAAAGGATACATAGATGAAACATCACTTCAAGAACTCAAATATCTAAAAGCAATCATCAAAGAAACACTGAGATTACACCCTCCTTTCCCTCTTCTTCTCCCAAGAGAGTGCAGAGAAACTTGTGAGATTAATGGATACACAATACATGCAGGAAACAAAGTTATAGTAAATGCATGGGCAATTGGAAGAGATCCTGACTATTGGACTGAAGCAGAGAGGTTTATTCCAGAGAGGTTTTTGGATTCTGCAATTGATTATAAAGGTTCGAATATCGAATATATACCGTTCGGCGCTGGAAGGAGAATTTGTCCGGGGATTTTGTTTGGTGTGTCGAGTATTGAACTCGCTCTTGCAGAACTGCTTTACCATTTTAATTGGGAACTTCCTAGTGGATTAACTTTGGAAAATCTAGAAATGGCGGAAGCTTTGAGCTCCTCGTCGAGAAGGAAAAATGATCTGATACTAGTTCCTGTTTCTTGCTACAATCCTGTACTAGTTTCATAAAGGATTTGGATTTGGTTCAGTCGTGTTTACAGCAGTCACTTTCAATGCGAACCGTTGAATTTGTTAAGTTCATTATCATGGCTATTGATTTACTTGTATAGAGGACAACTAGTATATGTTGAGATATTGTTGCACTATTTTACGTATTCTATATTTCTGAGTTATATAAGTGTTGTTTGCATTATTGTAAATGTTGTACAATGAGAAAATCTATTCTACTTCATTCTCAAATGTTTCTAAGTATTGCTAAAATGAGAAGTCGGTTTCTTTGAATTGGATAAAACTATACTCATAACATAATCAAACTTATCATAATAGAGAGCATTGATTTTTTAGTTGAAGTATATCTATGCTGATTCCAAGTTGTTGTTAGGGTTCATGGAAATGAACCGGGTTCGATTTTGGGTTGAATGAGGTTCGGTGTGTTGGAAGAAGAAAATGAAGACGGCGTTCATTTTGATGACAAATGGGACAAAATGAAAATCTAACCAACAACAACTGTTAGTTAATCTTCTTTGTAGTACTTTAGAGCATCTTTAGTGGGAGTAAACTAAATGGATAAACTAAGATACTTTTTGTGGGACCAAAGTGATTTGTAGGATTTAAAAAATTTATAGTTGATTTGAGTAGTTTTTACTTTAATGGTGGTTGTCTATAAGAAACCAAAACTTGACCCCACATAGTATTAAATGGTTAATAAAAATTTATTATTTATGTTAAATAATTAATAAAAATTTATTATTTATGTTAAATAATGAGTTAGAGTACGTTGCTTGTGTAGAGCACGTAAACTAGTTTTAGAGCATCCCATATGTCATGTCAGCACTACTATAATGCAAATTCCTTATTACTAACGTAAGCTATAAAGAATTTTGGTTTAACAACCCTGCACTAAAGTTGCTCTTATAGTACAAATGGGACAAGAAAAAGAATACTTTTTGCAATAAATATAAAAAATTTAATTAACTTTATACTAATTAAAGATAGGTTTAGTTAAAAAAAATTTAATATATAATTCTCTCATATCATATAATTAATTTAAAATTTTTTTAATGATTTAGTAGGATGAATGGTCATGGAAAAAAATTTTACACTATCGCCTATCGGTACATATTCCTTTTTCCTCAAAGGTGTTGATTAATTCTAATTTATTTTTTAATATTTAGTATAAAATATAAGTTAAATTTATTTGCGTACTGGTTATATTTTAGTATTATTCTATATATATTTATTGTATTTGTTAATTTTCTATAAAATAGAAATATCATATTTTAGTATTATTCTATATATATTTATTGTATTTGTTAATTTTCTATAAAATAGAAATATCATGGTTATTTTTTGTATTTATGTATCTGTTATACTTCAATAGTATGATAGAAAAATATTTTGTTAGAAGTATATTGCTTTAAACTAATAACATCCATGTTAATTTTTTAAAAATATATATTCTTTAAGAATATGACAAAAAATATATATTTTATGTGTAAAATATTTTGAAAAATAAATTTTAAGTAGAGACCAAATTTAAAATACATTAAGTATCTTAACTACACACACTAATAATTAATATCATTTTATTAATTTAAGAGTAATGTTTGATTTTCTCATATACACTTGGTAATTTATAAGTGACTTCACATTATAATGAGTAATTTACCCATTTTTTTGTCAAGCTAACCTAGAAAAACACCTTAATTCAATAATTATATAGTGCAAGCATGCAATAAATATCCAAGTAAGTGATGCATGCATAATTTTCATACATGATGATGCATCTTTAGCGTCCTTTTCCCCTTTGCTTTGGGACCGAGTATCGGCAGCAACCCTAAGAGAATGATCAATGTCTTCATTTCCATCTGTTGCACCCCAAATTTGTCCTACCTTTACATAGTTTCTAGTGCCACTTTATTTTGAATAAATAAAATGGCACAATTGGCAAGAGACCGTGTGTAAGGAGTTGTGAGTGTGAGAGGTCGAGAGTTCAAATCCCACCTTCTTCACTTTTTGTTTTTCTTTTATTTTTGTTCTAACTTTTCTATTTTTCATAAAAAAAAATAACAAAAATAGTTTTTTTAATTATTTAATTATTATTTTCGTATTTTATTTAAATTATTTTTTTAAAAATATTATTTTTCACTTTTTTCCATATTATTCATAAAAAAACATCAAAAAATCAAAAAATTAAAAATATTAGAAAATATTTTATTATATTTAGTAAATAAATAGAGTTTTAAGTTGTTTTAAGTTTGTTTTAATTTAGTTTTGACTAATTCTTTAAGTTGGGCTTTAAAGTGGGAATTAGGTTAGAGCTAACCCTAATTTGTTACCTATATAAATATAAGTGATGGGAGGAAACTTCATTCACATCAGAAAATCAAGAACAGGTCATCAGAAAAGGAGACAAAAGGTAATTATTTAATTATTATTTTCGTATTTTATTTAAATTATTTTTTTAAAAATATTATTTTTCACTTTTTTCCATATTATTCATAAAAAAACATCAAAAAATCAAAAAATTAAAAATATTAGAAAATATTTTATTATATTTAGTAAATAAATAGAGTTTTAAGTTGTTTTAAGTTTGTTTTAATTTAGTTTTGACTAATTCTTTAAGTTGGGCTTTAAAGTGGGAATTAGGTTAGAGCTAACCCTAATTTGTTACCTATATAAATATAAGTGATGGGAGGAAACTTCATTCACATCAGAAAATCAAGAACAGGTCATCAGAAAAGGAGACAAAAGGGAAAAAAACGGCGGCCGTTCTCATGACTTTTCAGAAGCGGGGAGATTTTTTGAAAAAACCTTCAAGGCTTCATCATCAAGATCAAAGATTCACCACCATCATCCGATAGAAGCTTCGAATCCGGTCGTTATTCCGTAAGAAATTTATCAAAATTGATTTATGGTTTTGTTTTCACGGTTTTTTTTCAGGGACACGTTCAGCGGGAGAGGAATCGCACATGCAACGCGAAAGAGATGATAGAAGATTTGGAAAAATGGAGCTTTAATGGCCGCCGCGTGGGACAGAGAGAATGAAGAAGATGAAAAACCCCTTATAATAACAAATGATTCATTTCCCTCTCCCCTTTCAATTAAGTTCCTTTTCTTTTTTTCTTTATTTTCATTAATTAGTTATTATTTTATTATTTTATTAGTTTATGATTTAATAATAGTAATAATTAATATAACATTTTCTTTAATTAATCTTTTTCCTTTAATAAATCTAAAATAAAAACTCTGTTTTTCATATAAAAAAAACTTTATTTTTTTTCTCATAACAAAATAAAAACTCAGTTTTTCATAATAAAAAAAGCTTTATTTTTTCTCATAATAAAATAAAAACTATGTTTTCATAATAAAAAATCTTTATTTTTTTTCTCATAATAAAAATTTAAACTCTTTTTTTATATTAAAATTTAAGACTCTATTTTTCACAAAAAATTATGAACTCTTCTAAATTTAGATCTTAAAATAGCCATGAAATTAACACATTTGTTTTTAGTAAAAATTCGAAATCCATTATTCTCTTTTAAATAAAAAAAAAAGAAGTTTCTAACGTTCCTGTCCTTTTTCTTTTTCGTCTAACACTCCTTAATTTGTTTGTTTCAGCTTATTATTATTTCATTTGTTTGTTTTTGTCCCATGGATGTAATTTACGCGAGGCCATGGTCGCGGTTTATTTTTTATTTCGCATTTTTTGGGGATTTGTAATTTACGCGAGTGATCGTCGCGATGTTTTCTTTATCGCTTTCATTATTTTCCGTACTTTATTTCTGCCGTATAATAATTTGCTATATCTTGCATGATTTGCCGTTAGAATCCCTTCAGAAGAATTAGGTTTAGTCGTTTGACCGCCGAGTCAATAACCCTAATTTTTTACCGTTTCAAACCCTAATAACCTAGGTGTCCCGCCGTGGACAAAAACACCCTTTACCCTAACTTTTAGGTCAAAGAGTCCCCGTACTCTGTTTTAGGATTTCCCGCCGTGGAATCCCTAATTTCAACCCTAATTTTAATTCAACATTTCAACATAGAAATAGGAGTTTTAAAACTCCACGTAAGCGTGTCCTTAAGATACGTTTACTCCCATTGAAACCTTGACCACAGTCAAGAAGTTTCTAACCTCCCTTTCGAGGGGAACTACAATTACTCTGATTCCATTCCCGTCAGGATATGTAGGCACAAGATGCAACGTCTTGCCGAGTAAATTTAGGACTAACCCTTAGGTATTTGGGTCATTCTATCCCTTAGCTCAATATATATTAAAGCAGATAATAAAATAAAATAAAAAACATACAATAAACAAAAGGTTCCTGTAGAGTACTACAGAAGTTTAGGGTGCTAGTACCTTCCCTGAGCTTAACCAACCCCTTACCTAGATCTCTCCCCGCATTGTCTTTACGATGCAAAATTAGGTTTTCCTCTTTTGACCTTTTCCTTCGGATAAATCAAAGAGCGGTTGTGAACTAAAGATGCGATTCAAATTAATTAATAATTTGATATCATATTCTAACCGCAACAGAAAATGGCGACTTCACTGGGGATTATGCAAGTAAACTGCCCCAGGTCAAATGAATTGATAATTGCTTCAGCTGTCTGATTCGTGGAATCGACTGTTTTTTTATTATATGATATTTCTATTTTATTTTATTATCTGTATATATTGTACCTTGCTTGGGGTATCTTTGTTATGAGATAAGTCCTACACCCGGACTTCAGTGACCTTATTATAGGAAGGTGAGATATTCGACGAGGCTTGCCGGGAGTGAGTCCCGACCAAGTCGACTCGAGAATCACCGCTCAGTTGAGACCCTTTTGAAAATGGTTCGGTTGATCGAGTGCAGTCGTGAAAACTTTTACTATTTTCAATTGGAGTCTATGATACTGGGGACCGTAGTACCTTAACACCACCTTGGCCTTATATAGGACGTAGTGCGGGAACTATGTGGGAGTAGTCCTACAATAGTTGCTACGCGATACTACACTCAAAAGAGGTTCTCTTGAGAATATTATCGACCTCCGAGTCAGTTGGAAAGTTGATAATATCCGAAGGATGGACTGATGACTTTGGGCACCGCTTTAGAACCTTGTTCTGCAGGTACAATTAACCTATAGTACTTAACTTTTGGGAAGGGTAGACCTTAACTCCATTCGCTGTCCTCTAACCTAGGACCTTTGTGTGTGTATTTGTGCTTTGCATCCATAAAGCATTCTTCATCAAAGATTTATAACTTTTCAGCAATCTTGTTTTTTCTTTCTCATACAACTCTTCCATTTCCTAAAATCTACCTTAGCCTGAATTTTCGACAGACTCTCAAAGTGAACAAGTGAAGGTAATCGAAATATTATGAAAGCTAATAAATATACAATTCTTCCAACTTATAAATGCTTTGGTTATACCTTCATCTTAGAACCCGTCTTGATTAAAGGTAATCGAAATATTATGAAAACTAATATGACTCATGTAAGAAGTACCAAGAGTCGAATGCATAACCTTGCAAATCCTTCGGGTGTCAACTGCTTACGGGTGGATTGTCATGGTCCCCATGCATATTTGGTTGGGACGATCGTCACTGAGTCGACATGTGAGATGACGTGGAAGGTGATGGGATTCACCTTAGTGATGGGTAACCTGTCACGCTACCAGAATGAGTGTCCTTTGCTCTGTGGCGTAGAATTGACTTTTCGTTCTGATTTTTGTTATGTTGCTATGAATAGGCCACTGTTTGGCCACTGTTTGGAAGTGCATGATGTTGTTTATGATGTTATTATTGAGTGAAGGCGCTTGTGTTATATGGAACATGTTATGTGGATATTGGTGATAAATTCATGATGATCATTTTTTGTGAGATTGCAAGTTATGGTGAATCATGCATCATGGCGTACGGGTTTTGGTTTAGTTTTTGGTGTGCTCTAGTTCGGTGGTATGGATTCAAGAGCGACACTACTACAAAACATGTAATCGACAACGTTGTGGTCACCACTGTTCTTCCTACAACGTGGTGACATCTCTAAACTAAGGCGCTATCATATTATTTTTGTTTTTTAATTAAAAATTATTTGTATATAACAACGGTTAAGGAGCCAACCGTGGTAATATCATCAAACTTTCATGGGTTTGAACCTCAGCGCCCTCATATATGTTATTCCTTTAATGTTAACGTGCGCCTTTTCTTTTTTATTTATTTTTAAATATAAAAACTTATAGAGTTATGACTACGGTTGGTGAGTTCCACCGTTGTGATATATTTTGTTTTTTTATTTAAAATTTTTAATTGTAAATTAAACTCTGGCGCTTATTTATGTAATTTCAGTATGAAAGTAATATATCATAACGGTTGTTGGTGTTTTCTATGGTCGTAGCTTCATAATATTATACACTCTTAGTTAGCTTGTCTCTTCAGTATTCTTTTTTCCATTGAAAATACAAACAATATTGTGAAACAATACACTATTTTAACCTTAAACCCTAACGTTCAATACTGTGAAACAATACACGATTTCAACCAAAACACCACTGTTCACCCTAGCTTGTCTGTTCAATATCTATTCTTCACTGTGTATTTGTCATTTTCGTCATCATTGTCAAGGAGGTTGACAAGACCATCACGATCATTATTTCAACCAAGTTGTCACCGGCGAGAAGGAAGACAACATCAACACCAACTTCGACGTTGCCATAAGGAAGGAAGACAACACCAATACAAACACCAACATCATTTACTTAGTTATCACGTTTAGGGTACGTAAAATATTTTCCCCATGCATCTACAGTAAACTTCATTTGCCATTGTTGTTTATATTGTGGATGTTGTTTATGTTCTTGTTCATGTTGTGTTGTTGTTTTTGAACATAGATGTCGACCTTGTCGATTTCTATATCAGATACTAGCGAAGAAACTCAAACAAATGAGGGTTGTGCAAATGAAACTCAAACAAATGATACTCAATCAAAAATATCACAAAGAGGTATTACAATGATTCCCCAATTCACATTAGTTCGCAACTCATCATGTCAAAAAATTCCAATCGACTTTGATTCGTTCTACAGAGTAGTGGATTTTGAACATTACTCTATTTTTAAGAGTTATCTTGCATTCCTTACACGTAGCAAAGTTAGTATACTGATAGATGATTGGAAACACGTGGATGATCAAGTCAAAGAAAGCATATAAACTGACATTAAGGTATTACATACTATAATTTTCATATATTCGATATCACTACCTATAATTTCTAATACATACTTATATATTGATTTAAATGTAATTGAATTTTGAGTTTACCGATGACTCAGTTGAAAAAAAACAGATATCTTATGCTGGTACTCGTTGAAGGGAATTTAAGTCACAACTCACGGCTGACTACATTAGGAAGCCTAAGAGTGGTTTTGCTCGTCCATGGATTTGATATAGTTTTATATCGAAGAAGCAATGGAACAAGTTTGCGAAGATACATCGTTCTGAGGAATTCAAGGTTAGTACTAGTTATATAATGTTATGCTAATGAGTTATAAATACTAACCATATATATTTTAATAACAAGTTAAAAGCGAAGTAGGAATACAAAACAAGTCAAAGAACATGTACCCTCATAGATTGTCTCGTGAGGGTTACAAGAAACTTGAGAAAAGAATCATGCTTGAAAAACATAAAGAAGCAGGAGATGATCACATCCCATCTCCACCGTCAAGACATGAGAAATGGAAGATGACTCGATTAAGACCAAGTGGAGAGTACACCTCTGAGGAGTCAAGAGTAATTGTTGAGAAAATTGTAAGTATGATTTGTTTTGCTTATGTTATTTGTTATTTAAATGTGTTGATAACAATATATATAAGTGTTCATGTGTGTAGGATAAGTTGGTTGAGGCGGCCCGTGAAGGCACATTTGTTCCAGAAGCACGACATGACATATTAGTAAAAGCTATCAGAACAAATGAGCATGGTCGGCGTGTCCGTGGTGTTGGAGAAGGTGTTGGATTGAGGTCATTTTTTGGATCTCAAAGAAAAAGTACAGAAAGCCAGGAAATTAATGCACAAAGACAAAAGATTGAGAATGTTGAGAAGCAATTAGAAGAACAAAGAAGGATGTTAGAAGAGGAGAGGTAAAAAAGGGAGAAAGATATGGAAAGGTTTCAAGAGTTATATTTGGTATGTGTTTTACTTGAGATGTTAGTGCTTTACTTGATATATATTGTGTTTATTTTTGTTTTATGCTCTAATTGAATATTATGATGTAGAGAATAAGTGAAAACCTCGAACAACATACAAATGAAGATCACCATTATGTTGATGGTGATGATGATGATGATCAAACTCCAAGTAGAAGTGTTGTACGACATGCTTCTACAAAAGGAAATAATTGTTCAGCTCCTCCCCCCCCCCCCCCCCCCCTCTAGATATACCGTAATGAGATAATCGACCCTAACAAAAATGAAATCACCACACTAGAACATTTTCCATGTTTGGAGTTATTCTATTACAGTACTGATGATGTAGGGGATTTTCTCGATGGATATAAGTGGCTGGACGTAGGGATATTGCAAGTTTGGTGCACGTAAGTATATAGTTGAATATACATGTCATTATAGAACATTATCATTTTTTCTATTTCCTCCCTTAATTTATTCATTTTCTTTAACCATTTAGGTATATTTACCGTGTTTGTATAGAGTTAAATAAATCGAATATTTATGGAATATTGGATCCGCTTTTTAATTGATGGGTGTTTAATCAACCAAAAGACATTCAAGACTACTTGAAAAAACGGTTAAATGAGGGAGGAAAAGAATGTTACTGAGCATAATTTCTTTGTTCGTAAGTATTTTTGTAATTGATGTTTATGTATTCTATATTTAGTTTTGTTTTAGCAAATATTAATAATATATATGCTCGTATTTATTCAATGGTCATTGGCAATTGAACATCATATCATTTAAGACGAATACGGTAACTGTATTGTGTTCCTTGCATGATCCACTCGAAAAGAAGATGAAAGACATTATTAATTCGTAAGTGTATGTTTAATTCATTTTCTTTGACATTGTGATTAGTTTATCATATAATATGTTTAATTCATTTTCAATGTATAGTGTTGTGGAGCAAGTGAATGTGATGAACAATGTTAGGAGAAAGCCCTCATGGATCTTTCCTAAAGTGAGTGGCTTGATTATCTGTTTCTTTCATTTACATTCATGTGTGGTTATATTCATGTAATTATTGCTTAAATTTGTAGACGAGGAAACAACTCGAGCCTTTCGAGTGTGGGTATTATGTCATAAAATACATGTTAAACATTGTCCTTTCCGGCATTGTTGATTCGTGGGATAAGGTATATATGTCATAAAATGTTTACATATATTAATATATAAGTTGACTATTGAATTATTAACATGCATGATATTCAATTTTTTTCTCTTTCTTATGTAGATGTTTAACGACGAAACCCCATTCCCCATTGAAGACTTTGTAGATCTTCGTAAATGGGCGTATATCTACAATGTGCTTAAGGGTCCTGCAGTTGGTTGATTAATTTATTGAGATGTACTAATGACTTATTTTTTGTATTGATGATGTGAATATTACTTTTGACTTAAACATATTGTACATGTGTTTGATGTAAATATTAATTTTGACTTTTAATGCACAACGTTAGTTGTTTTTTATGCTCTTTATTCATGGTTAACAAAAATACAGGTTGTTGTAAATTCTCTGATATGTTTATAATAGTTACATGATAAAAAATGTGAAGAATTTGAAAAGTAGAGAATTGCATATTTAAAATAGAGGAAGTTTTTACAGCGGTTGGATTAATTAACTGTTGTGATATTGAACGCTGACCAGATTCTATCACAACGGTTGAATTATCAAACTGTTGTCATATTGAATGCTGACCATATTCTATCACAACGGTTGGATTAACTAACCGTTGTGATATGTCGCACGCTTTCTAGAATACAACAACGGTCCCAGGATCGTGATTGTAAGTACCGCATATACAACGACACGTTACATAACAAGGCCTGGTCCCACGTTGTTATATATCTTTCTCAACTGTTGTTAAATTCCTTTTTCGTAGTAGTGCGAGTAGCTAATTCTAATGAGGAATTAGTGAAGTGTTTCATATGGTGATGACAACAAATTTTGGTGTGCTCTGGTCCTATGATGGGGATTCAGGAGCAAGTAGCAGGTTCCATATGGGAACTGGTGAAGTATTACCTATGGTGATGATAACGATTTGGTGTGCTCTGGTCCTATGGTGGGGATTAAGAAGCGAGATGGACATGTGTTGTCCATAATGGTACCGCGTGTATTATTGATTTGTCGTGTTGAGTACATTTGCATTCACTATTTTCATATGTATATGGATGAATATGTTTATGTTGGTGAATTAGAATACTTTGGTGATGTATGTTAATGACTTGTGGTGAATAACTGTTGATGTTTATTTAGATTACCTTTGCATACCTTTACATCATTGTATATTATGAGTATATTCTCACGCCCCCCCCCCCCCCCCCCCCCCCCCCCTTTTGTTATTTGTGTAGTTATGTGTTCATTCATGGGGTACAGACGAGCAGGTTAATGAGTAACTGCTTAGAGGTTGAAAGGATGGCGTAGAGGTAGTTCTTTTTTTTTCTTTTCTATTTTATGTTATTATTTAGTATCTCATTGCTCTGATCTATACCGATGGATGGGCAAGCATTTTGTTTATCTATTTCTATTGTTTCGAGTTGTTTATTTTGAAGGCATTTGTTGTAACCATGTTTTATGTTATGAACCTATTTGGTTGCTAATTCATCTTAAATCGATTATTCCGCTGTAATGAGTCATATTTAGAAATAATCACACATTGTCAAAATAAATGTAATTTTTAAGTGAATGTGTAAGTAAGATAAACGAATGAAAAAATCAAATATTTCACCATGTTCAAATCATTAACCAATGATAGAGATTTTAGAAATAATCACTAAAAATTAACATTTTAATAACATGTATTAACAATAATGATTTACATGAATCAACTCCATTTTTATAACACTATTATAAATGAATCAAATCCTTAAACATTTTAATAATTATTACAAATTACTAAATTTTAAAGAAAATGAAAATACACTAATATTTAAGACAATATTTGAATTGAAACAAATTAACAATCTCCCATTTCATTGCATCCACCTAAATTAAACAGAACAACAAATAAAAAAATTAGATAAAACAAACAAACTTAATTTCATTCCACTTCATTAATTATTTACAAATCCAAAGAATAAATTCAATTAACTACCCTTTATTAGCCTAACAGAATCTCTAGATTAAAGCAAATATCCTCAGAGTTCTGTGCTGTATATTCTCTGTTTCTCAATGTTTTACATATTCAAATTCCCAACACACTTTGATTCAATCCATTTCGCATCAATTTTCACATCAATATCAATACTATCATATCTCACACAATTAAAAAATTTCCAATCCAATTATTTATCTCTTTTCGCCTCTTCCTTCCACTCAAAAAACCACTAACCCTGTTTCTGTCTCTTTCTCTTTCTCATCATTTTTGTCTCTTTCTCTCTCATTTTCTCTTCAATTATTTATCTATCTCATGTTTCCTTGTTTCTTCCTTTAACTAATCCCTCCAATAAATCCTAAATCCTTGGCCACCACGTTAACCCTGTTCCCAAGGAATCCCCATTTTTCCATTGACTCTATAAACTTTGACTTCATTACAGTACAACTTTTTCATCCTTTATAACCTAAAAAATTTCATCTTTTATAATATCCAACTGCACCCTTTTCATCATAGAATCTTATTAACGAAAAAAAAATCAAAATTTTAACTATGTTGTTTTCTTTGTCTTCTTCCACTTCACTCATGAAACTTGCTACTGATTTTGATTTTCTTGTCAAACCCGTTTTCCTTCATGGGTTGTCTAGTGTTCTTCATATACTGTTGCTAGTCGGGATTTTGGTTTCATGGGTTTGGAAAAGGGTTGCAGCTGGTGTCGGGAATGTTGGGAATGAGACAAAGGAGAAATTACCAAATAGTACTTTGTTTAAAGTGACAAAGTTTTGTTCTTTTGGTTTTTCTTCTTTCAGTTTTGTTTTGTTTCTTGTTAATTATTTTTACTGGTATACTAGTGGTTGGTCAGATGAAAAGCTTGTTACCCTTATTGATTTAGCTTTGAAAACAGTTGCTTGGTGTGTTGTTTGTGTTTGCTTTCACAAAGGGTTCTTGTTTTTCTTCAGTTCAAGTCAGAGAAAAAGAAGGTTTCCAGGTTTCTTCAGAGCTTGGTGTGTCTTCTATCTCTTTGTTTCATGTTATTGCTTTGTGGTTGACATTGTTGTTTTGTATGAAAATCGCGTTGAGTTAACAGTACCATGCATTGTTTCTGATGTGGTTTCGGTTTGTGTTGGGTTGTTCTTTTATTATGTGGGGTTTTGTGTGAAAAATGAGAGTGAAGAAGAAGGTGATAGAACTCTTCAAGAACCTCTTTTGAATGGTGATACACATATTGGTAATGGTAATGGTAATGGTGATGTCTTGGAGTTAAAAGAGACTAAAGGGGGTGACACTCTTACCCCTTATTCAAATGCTGGAATTTTGAGCCTTCTCACTTTCACATGGGTGGGTCCATTGATAGCATTTGGCAATAAGAAAATCTTAGACCTTGAGGATATTCCTCAGCTAGATAGTAGAGATAGTGTGGTTGGAGCTTTTCCAACTTTTTGTGAAAAACTTGAAGCTGATTGTGGTGAAGTCAATAGAGTAACCTCACTTAAGTTGGTTAAGTCAATATTAATCTCCGGGTGGAAAGAGATTCTTTTCACTGCTTTTCTTGCACTGTTAAACACTCTTGCTAGTTATGTCGGTCCTTATCTTATCGATTCTCTTGTTCAATATCTTGATGGAAAAAGGCTTTATGAGAATCAAGGCTATGTGTTGGTTTCTGCATTTTTCCTTGCAAAGGTTGTAGAATGCTTTACACAAAGGCATTGGTTCTTTAGGTTGCAGCAACTCGGACTTCGTGTCCGAGGACTGCTTGTGACAATGATATATAAAAAAACATTAACACTTTCTTGTCAATCAAGGCAATGTCACACTTCTGGAGAAATAATCAATTTCATGACAGTTGATGCTGAAAGAGTTGGTATATTCAGTTGGTACATGCATGATATATGGTTAGTAGCTTTGCAAGTCGCACTGGCGTTGTTGATTTTGTATAAAAACCTTGGACTTGCCTCAGTTGCTGCTTTTGTTACAACCGTCATTGTTATGTTGGCAAATGTTCCGTTAGGATCGTTACAAGAGAAGTTTCAAAAAAAGTTGATGGAGTCAAAGGATACAAGAATGAAGACGACGTCTGAAATTTTAAGGAACATGAGGATCCTTAAACTACAAGGATGGGAAATGAAGTTTCTATCTAAAATAACTGAGCTCAGAGACGCGGAACAAGGCTGGTTGAGAAAATTTCTTTATACTTCAGCCATAACTACATTTGTCTTTTGGGGTGCACCTACGTTAGTATCCGTGGTTACTTTCGGTACTTGTATGCTTATAGGGGTCCCACTTGAATCCGGGAAGATTCTGTCAGCACTTGCAACAATCAGGATTCTTCAAGAGCCTATTTATAATCTTCCAGATTTAATTTCAATGATAGCACAAACTAAAGTTTCTGTTGATAGGATCGCGTCGTTCCTTCGTCTTGAAGACTTGCAGTCTGATGTTGTAGAAAGGCTTCCTCGGGGTAGTTCTGATATGGCAATTGAAGTGGACGATGGGAATTTTTCATGGGATGTATCTTTGCCTAATCCATCTTTACAGAACTTAAATCTCAAAGTTTTTCATGGTATGAAGGTTGCGGTTTGTGGTACTGTTGGATCAGGCAAATCTACTTTACTCTCTTGTCTACTCGGAGAAGTTCCAAAGATATCAGGTACCGTTAAGGTCTGTGGAACAAAGGCCTATGTTGCTCAATCGCCGTGGATTCAAAGTGGCAAGATAGAGGATAATATATTGTTTGGTGAACAAATGGTTAGGGAAAGGTACGAGAAGGTACTTGAAGCATGTTCCTTGAAGAAGGATTTGGAAATCTTGTCATTTGGTGATCAAACGGTTATAGGAGAACGAGGGATAAATTTGAGTGGTGGACAGAAACAAAGAATACAAATTGCTCGTGCTCTTTACCAAGATGCTGATATCTATCTATTTGATGATCCTTTTAGTGCTGTGGATGCTCATACAGGATCTCACCTTTTTAAGGTAACTTATTTTCTGTGTTTTGTTTATCACATGTGATATAAAAAACTGGCTATTTTATTTCTTTTGTCCATGCATATTACAAAATAGTTATCATTATCTTATGATACATGTGAGTCGCATCTTGATTTTATGCTTAATGTGTGGCAGGAATGCTTGCTGGGTGTTTTAAGTTCGAAAACAGTTGTTTATGTTACTCATCAGGTGGAGTTCTTACCTACTGCCGATCTTATATTGGTGAGTATTTATCATAATTGTATTATCGTTTATTTAAAGGAAAGATATCTTTTAACCTTTTTTTGGCCGTTGTTGTATATAGGTTATGAAAGATGGAAAAATAACTCAGAGTGGAAAGTATGCTGATTTGCTTAACATTGGAACCGATTTTATGGAACTTGTTGGTGCACATAGAGAAGCTTTGTCAACACTTGAATCATTGGGTGAGGGGAAAACATCTAATGAAATAAGTAAGTTAGAACCAAAAGTAAATATCTCCGGCACTCAGGAAGTGGTAAACAAAAATGAGCAAAATGGTAAAACAGATGATGATACAGGCGAACCGAAAGGCCAACTCGTTCAAGATGAAGAAAGGGTGCAAGGGAAAGTTGGGCTTTCAGTTTACTGGAAGTATATCACAACTGCATATGGAGGAGCTCTCGCACCATTCATAATATTGGCTCAGATTTTTTTTCAAACTCTTCAAATTGGAAGCAACTATTGGATGGCTTGGGCAACTCCGATCTCAGCAGATGTAGAACCACCTGTTAAAGGAACAACTCTTATTGAAGTTTATGTTGGTTTGGCCATTGGAAGTGCTTTATGCGTTCTTGTTAGAGCATTGTTACTTGTTACATTCGGCTATAAGACAGCTACTATACTCTTCAATAAAATGCACTTGGCCATTTTTCGTGCCCCGATGTCATTTTTTGATTCTACTCCAAGTGGCCGAATCCTTAATAGAGTATGTCATAACGATGTTCTTTCTTTTTCTAGTCAATTGTATTTAATAACTATAACTATCGATTACTTTTTCGCTTGTTTTTTTTTATCGTTTTCTTACTCTCTGTTGTCTTGCAGGCTTCAACTGATCAAAGTGCAGTGGATATAGACATTCCTTATCAAGTTGGCTCATTTGCCTTCTCCTTGATCCAGCTTCTAGGAATTATAATAGTGATGTCTCAGGTTGCATGGCAAGTTTTCATCGTCTTTATACCCGTGATAGCAATTAGCATTTACTATCAGGTATTATGAAGTTGGCACTTTTTTTTTTTTTGCAAATTTGATTCCATGTTATCATATTAAGTGGTGATGCTTAACAATTATGGAACTTGTAATATGCAGCGATTCTATTTACCATCAGCGCGTGAACTATCACGTTTATGTGGAGTATGCAAAGCTCCTATCATTCAACACTTTGCGGAAACAATTTCCGGTACTTCAACCATTAGAAGCTTTGATCAACAGTCAAGATTTCATGCAGCAAACATGAAACTGACGGATGGGTATAGTCGGCCAAAGTTCAATATTGCTGCTGCTATGGAATGGTTATGCATCCGCCTAGATATGTTGTCTTCCATCACATTTGTCTTTTCCTTGATGTTCTTGATTTCAATTCCACCTGGAATCATAAATCCAGGTGCATACTTCAAATCTAGTATCGTACATCTGTTAAAATTTACTCTGCTGGTGTAATGAGGAGTTGATCTTAATTGTTTCTATTTTTTTATTCCGACGATTTTTGAAGGCCTTGCTGGTCTAGCTGTTACGTATGGACTGAATTTAAACCAAATACAAGCTTGGGTGATATGGAATATTTGCAACATGGAGAACAAAATTATATCTGTAGAAAGGATACTTCAATACACAAGCATTCAAAGTGAGCCTCCCCTTGTTTTAGAAGAAGAAAATAGGCCAGATCCTTCGTGGCCCGCATATGGCGAGGTTGATATACGAAACTTGCAGGTAGCAGATTTTTTTCTTCGTGTTGCCACCTCTTAATTTTGTTTCTGGTTTTGTTTTCATTCATTTTGTGGTCAATTAATTTATGAAACTCATGCTAAGGTTCTCTTTTCCTTATCGGTTAGAAATCCGCTTGTGAACACTTTGTAGCATTATTTATCTACTAGATGTCTGTCTGAGCTCAATTTCACCATTTGTAATGATTTGTTGTCCATGATGAAGGTTCGATATGCTCCACATCTTCCGCTCGTGTTGCGTGGCCTGACATGCACGTTTCGTGGAGGATTGAAAACCGGCATTGTTGGAAGAACAGGAAGTGGCAAATCAACCCTTATACAAACACTTTTCCGACTCATTGAGCCTACTGCCGGGGAAGTTATCATTGACAGCATCAACATCTCCGCAATCGGACTGCATGATTTGAGGTCTAGACTAAGCATCATTCCGCAAGATCCAACAATGTTTGAGGGGACTGTGAGAAGTAATTTGGACCCTCTCGAAGAATACAACGATGATCAAATATGGGAGGTGAGTTGTATGTCTTATATTTGTTGAAAACAAATGCTAAAACAATGAATCATGTTCTCTCCAACCGAAATATTATACTTGTAATTGTTCTTCAAATACTTACTTTAATTCTTTAAAATAGGCCTTGGACAAGTGTCAACTCGGAGATGAAGTTAGAAAGAAAGAAGGAAAGCTTGACTCGTCAGGTTTGTCCTCTAATCTTGTCGAACACAAATACTCCGTTCAAACATAAATATAAGCAAAAACATACACGTATTCGGTTCAAATTTATACCAGATATAAGTTATAGTATTTACGTCTAGAGTGAGTATATATATTTCTACTATTGAACCTATTGCTAATATGGAAGTTGATGCTTTTATAGTTACTGAGAATGGTGAGAATTGGAGCATGGGTCAGAGGCAATTGGTTTGCCTTGGTAGGGTTCTGCTTAAGAAAAGCAAGATTTTGGTGCTTGATGAAGCCACTGCATCGGTTGATACAGCTACAGATAATTTGATTCAACAAACTCTTAGGAAGCATTTCACTGACTCTACCGTCATTACCATTGCACATCGAATAACTTCTGTTCTTGACAGTGATATGGTTCTACTTCTCAATCAAGGTTAGGAAGAAAAGCTGTTATTCTCTGTATCTTTTCTTTGCTGCTGTTTCGTTTTCTGATGTTGCTGTGTGTTTGTGTAGGACTTATCGAGGAGTATGACTCACCAACGACATTGCTAGAAGATAAGTCATCCTCTTTTGCTAAGCTTGTTGCAGAGTATACCATGAGGTCCAACTCCAATTTTGAGTAATCTGTTGATCACTGATTGAAGTCCAGTCTACCGTCCGAAATAAAAGCTTCTTGATGAAGACGAAAATATTGGGGGAGGGTGTAGTATCTTATCAGTAGTGTTTGTAACTCTTTTTCATTAAGCATGTTTGATAGAAAAATGTAATATATACGAATAAGGCTTTGAATTGTTCAACTTCAAGAAAATTTCAAGGCTAAAGGAAATTAATTTACTAGAGGCAAGAATTACAAAATGAAACAAAATCTAATTATTCAATCTTTCACAATTGTAGCAGTGATATATTGCTATACCATTTGGTGCAATCCTGTCTCATCCACATACCCCTTTCTATCAAACACTCTTCTTACCTCAGCTTGTGCTTCTTCCATCACCTTTGGATTCTTTACCATCTCAGACATCACCCATAAAACAATACCCGAGGATGTTTCGCTACCAGCAGTGAACAAGTCCCGCATATGAATTGTCACTATCTGTTAGTACTATATATGTAAATCAGACTCTATTTTGTCATAAAATCATTATAGATTCATGCGTTCATGCCGGATAGAATATAAAAACTTTTTAAATCAGATGATGAACTGGTGCAAAAAAATATTTTCAATTGGTTACTAACAAAACCGATCACGATTTGTTTGGTTATAGACTAACCTGGATGACTGCTTTAACGTTGTCATCAGTCTAGTGATTATCCTGCTGAAACTTGAGAAGAACATCAACTAGATCTTCTTCATCTCTGTAATTGCTTTTGTGATCATTGATGATGTCTTGCAATAGCATATCAGTTTCTCTACAAAGTTTTTCAAATCTAGTCTTTGCCCTACTCACCCTCTGAACTCTGAAGCAATATTTTAATAGAAGGATACCAATCTGCAATGCAAAATCCTCCTAACAAACTCACTATTTCCTCCATTGCAGTTTTAAACACTTGTTCGTGTTTCGTCCTTTTTCCAAAAACTACTCGTGATGTTATCTCATATGTCATTGAGAATATGTTCGCTGTGAGATTAACAATTGATCCTTCACATGTAGATATTGATTTAACTAGTTTTGAAACTACTTCTATTGTAGACCGGAATGATTGGACGCGTTTCGAACTTACTAGCTCTATAATGCATACTTTTCGTAGTTGCCTCTAATAATCTCCATATGGAGCGAACACTATATCGGTAGCATTGTAAGTAAGTATAGTAGGCAAAAGAAGGTTTGGTCTATCGGAAAAGTTTAGGTCTTGTGTTTTCATAACCTCTTTGGCTATTTCTAGTGAAGTAACTATTATGCATGATACTTGTCCTAGTTTTAGGTACATTAAGGGTCCATATTTCTCTGCTAAATTTTTAAAACATTGATGAGGCATTGAATTGCTGATAACTTGGTGTACGTTTTCCTATGAAGAGTAGTGTTCTTGGTCCTGGTGGTAAATTGGTGATGGAGATTTTAGAAGTGCTCCATTTTTTAACTGTTTTGAGTATGATGAAGAGGAAAAGAAAGGTGGCTATGAAGGTACAAAAGAAAGGGTTGTGAAACTCCATGATGATAGCAAGATTCAAGAGGAAATAAAGAAGAATCCTTAGATGAAGGGATTTTATAAACACATTTTTTCATAGAAAAAGAAAATTATAAGAAGTTGGCAACCATGAGATTAAGATATATAGATGAAAAGTAGTTCAAAATGGAGTATCAAAGATTGTTGTCCATAAATGTAAAGTTAATGCATATTGAAATAGGTAGCACCATGAATAGGATTGTTGAAGTTACAAAAGATTATTGTGTTCATGTTAATATAAGGAAGTTAGTATCAGGAAAAAAATCACAATGTCTTTTTCAGGTTTTAATGAAATCATGACACTTTAGAGAAACAACCAATTCAAAAGAAAAAGAAATATTACTAGACAACATAGAAATATTATAGAGCCGCTATCGACAACATAGTTACAAACAATGATAGCCCTAATTGGTTTACCAATTACCATACCACCAAGCAGTTATACCATCAAAATAAGATCAATTTTTACTTGTTTTCCATTCATCATTATTCCTATCTTCAGTTATGTACAGTGACAAAAGAACCATTTTTAAGTAGAAGCCAAAAAAATGTTAGAAGTGACACCCATTTTCGACTAATTTGTTGGGTGCTCTGTTTATGAGAACAAAGTGAAGAGGATAAACATCTGCACAATAAATACATAATGAAGTTGTTCATCAACCTGGAACATCAATGAGAGAAGAAAACTAGCTTCTGATACAAATCTGCAATGTTGTTAGCTTGTTCAGTGTACTAAATATGTATTGAATATTTGTGGTTCCAATACATTAACTTGATATCAGTGGTTCCAATGCAATGAGAAAAATAGAGGCACAAACAAATGTATATCTAATATATGTGGATCCATTACCATTGCTTAGAACGCAAGTAATTTTCCAACTGACTTTTGTAACAACCGATATAATATATAATGGAGTTTTACCTATATCTAAGTCAAGTAAACTCAAGGAAACATTGACGAATTCGAAACTACTATGCTTACAAAGTATACTACAAGGCATATAACTCCTTTCGATAATTAACAAAAAATACAAAACATCATAAATCCTCAATGAAAATATTGTCCATAATCACAAAATTGGAAGGTAAATTTATCTAGAAAGACATGTTACAGCTTCAAGATTTACAACGGGAAACATCAAGATGACTATAGCTACATGTTTCCAAAAACTCATCATTTTATTGGTACATGGAAAATAAAACAACATAATCCGTTATGTCAATTTCTTTCTACGAGCTCCTCCAAACACAAATTAGGAAAATGGAGATTCTCTTTGCTAAATTTACTGACCAAAGAATGAATTATGCTTTCTTTGAGCCTATATCCTTCTCTAAACATTAAATCTAAAACAATCAAAATATCATCTAACCTATCTTCCTGTGATAGACCGTCAATCAGGTGCTCAAAAGTCTTCTCCTTGGGTTTCAGCTTCCAACTCATCATCTTTAGCAACCATTCCATACCTAGTGCAACATTTTCTTCTTTACATAGCCCAACTATAATATTATCATGTGTACTAGCAATTGGTTCCAAATGCCTATCATGCATACCTTTCAACAACCTCATTGCACCCTCGGTTTCACCGGATTCACAGAGGCTTTTTATGAGAGGAGTAAATGAAGAAACTGATGGCTCAAAGCCCTGTGCAAGAAGTTCATGCAACAAATCAGTAGCCTTGACTAGCTCGCCTTTCAGGCAAAGGCCTTTGATTAAAGAGTTATAACTAATCAAATCACGGGCAACACCCTTTCGAGACATCTCATGAAACAGGTTCAGGGCTTCATCAACCCTTCCATGCAAACACAGACCCGAAATCATTGTGGTGTAGCTAATCACATTTTCTGCATAACCTCTATCACACATATCATCATAGAGCTTCTTTGCCTCAACAAAATCACCGATCTTACAATAACCATCTATCATTACATTATATGTATACTCATTCGGCACAAGTCCTTTATGAATCATCTCAAACCACAACTTCCTAGCCTTGCCAAGCAACCCCATATCACAAAGACCTTTGATAACCGTTGTGTACATAACCTTATCTGGAAAATACCCTCTATCCTTGAGATCATTAAAAACCCTAAAACCCTCGTCATTCTTCCTCTTGAAGAGTCCATTAATGACTTCTTGATAAGTATAAATACCCGGATTACACTTCATGGAAATCATAATATGAAGGATCTCAGAAACCCTAGCATATTGTCTCTCCTTACAAAAACCGGCTATAAGCGAGTTAAAAACGGTATTATCAGGACACAAACCCTTCTCAAGAACCTGTCTAAGAAGTTCATACCCATTAAAAACTTTATCTTCAGCACAAAACGCTTTAATAAGATACCCAACAGTTTCAACATCAATACTAGCTACAGCACCAGATTCAAGCATATGTGAATACAACTTCCAAACCAAATCAGTCCTCCCAACTTTCAGACAAGCCGACAAAGACGCATTAAAAGTCGACACAGAAGGTAAAAATCTAACCTCTTTCAATCTAACAAACACATCGAATACATCCTCAACCATTCCGCCTTTTCCGAGACACAAAACATAAGACTCCAAAGAACCCGGCTTTGGATTAAAATCAGGATAATCATCAAGCAATGACTTTGCAGCTTTGCAGGCACCAGCATCAACAAGGGCATCAAAAAGAGCATCACACGAAGATTGATCCGGTGAGAACTCACATTGAGAAGTGAGCCACCGAAGGAAACGAAGAGAAAGAAATGAATTGTTCTGATGATTGAGATAATGGAGGAAGAAATTTGGGTTTGAGAAATTGAAAGACGGGTACTGTGAAAGAAGGGTATTCTCCCAACGTGGTTTAGTTCGAGTGATAGTGCAAATTTCATTGAGAATATGAGTAAAGTTTTGATCTTTAGAATAATCACCACCTTGTTTGGTTTCTGTGGTGAGGTTTCGTAAATACGAGGTTCCTCTTCTTCTCAGTAACACGGTCATTGGTTTGTGAATGAAGGTCAAAGGTTGTTATCGGAATGGAACAAGGAAACGTTAATGTCACCGAAGTGTTGAAGTTTAGTTTGCGGCGACTGATTACGGAGTAAAATTACAGTCTAGTACAATGATTAATCTCCGTGGTCAAACTGTAAAACAAACTTGTATGGGGATGAGTTAGAAATTATGTTAAATTGCAAAATAGTACCTCAAGTAGACATTTAACGCTGGGCACGTACGTAGACAAGGCTAGCGTCGCTGTGCAAAATCACCGACGGTGGCGGCGAAATCACCGGCCGGCGAAGAAGTACAAGAAATAGGATCAATGCGGGAAGAAGATGGAGATAGGAAGAATCAACGTGAAGAGATCCGTGAAGAACAAAAACAGCGTCGCGGTGGCGTTTGTGAGAAAATGCAAGTTTTGGGTATGGTGGCTGTGGATAGGAATAGCGAATAGGAACTGAGAGACGAAATTTTACCAAAACATAGATTAAATAAAAGAGAAAAAAAGTAACTTTATCAAATTGTTCTTCTTAATAATTGATGTATTCAGGATTAATGTAAATGAAAAAGTAATGAGATAATTACTCTATAAAAATTTTACATTATTAATTCATCACATCATCTTATAATATTATTTTATTAATTATTAAAATAAAAATTAATTTTTTATAATATCTAACAATTATGATTAACTTATATTATTAATATATTTTAATTAAATTTAAAAATAATAAATTAAAAATATTAATTAAATAATAAAGTAATTTTAACTTGTACTCTAAAAATTAAGAGATAATTTTTTTTAAAAAATTGTATAATATATTTAATATAATTTTATAATTATTAATTTTATTATTCTTTTTAATACAAATTTACTATTAATGATTTTTTTAACTTGTATCCTTGTACACAAGTTAACATTATCCTAAATAATATAATTAAAATATAAAAATTAAATTTATATTTTAAATTTAAAGTAATAAATATTTCAAAACAAATAACTTTTCTGAACAAGTATCATTAATTAGAGTGGATATTTTGAAAAAAATATTTATTTAATTTTTAGAAAAATTATTTTTGATTTGGTGTAGTTAAAAAATTGATTGATTAGATTTAATTTAATGCAATCTAATTTGAATTGATTTTTAAATATTTAAATTATAATTTATAATTTTTTATTAATATTTTAAAAATATATATAAAATTATAGATAAGGTAAGTTTTGGTCTATTATCTGTATTTTGATTGATTTCAAATAGGTTCTTTAACTATTTTTTTATCATATTGATCTCTAAACTCTTTAAATGTATTATGTTATTCTTTTTGTCTTATTAGTGATGGAAAAATTTAAAAATCAATCGATAATTAAATAAAAGAACTAACATGACAAATTTTAAGAGTTAAAAGATCAGTCTAACACGAAAAAATATTAAGGAACTAATATACCAAAAATATAGTTAAAGAAAAAAAAAGTATTTTCTCAAATTTATAAGTTTGATATATAATTAAAATATATTATTGGTTGAAATAAATAAACAATATAAATGAATAGATTAAACTAAACCAAATAATAATAAGTTTATTAAATTTATGAAATATATGATCTATTATAAAACAAATAAGTCTTTATGAGATATATATATGAAATATATGATCTATTATAAAATAAATATATATATATATATATATATATATATATATATATATATATATATATATATATATGTGTGTGTGTGGTTTGATTGAAACAAATTCGAGATTTGTCTGATCCGAGCAGTTTTCATAAAATGTCATTCAAACACATTTAATATTATTTGATTTTTTGTGATTTTCAATTTTTTTAATCGATTTACAATATTTATTTTAATCAATTTGAACTTGAATACCACTAGTATCAATTATACGAAACAAATTCGAAAAAATATCATATACCATTAAACTTGTTTTAAAAAAAATTAGAGTTTTATGTAGGGATGGACAAATTGTCGGTTTCGATCGGTTCTGAGCCGTAAATCTCCATCTGAAGAAGTCAATCAGTTGGCAAATTTTAATTCATCTTCGACCATTTCAATGCTCGATTGTTCGAATTTCGATTTTTTTAAAAAACTGGTTAAATAGTTGGGTTGAAACACATAAAGGTGAAAGAGAATGAAAAGGAACCGCTGTTTAGAATATATGTCACCCCTACTTTAGTTGTTTCAACTTGGAAGAAAATGAAGAAGATGCAAAAGTTGTTCGTATTTCATTGTAAATTAAAACTCATTTAACTCTAACTAAATCATCAACATTCAAGCAAAGAGAAATTTATTGTGATAAATGAAAAGAAGGTAAGAGAAAAAAATGTGATGTTAGCATTGAAGAATGGAGAAATGAGATTAAAGTTGAAAAAAAATAGCATGAACAAGTTTTTTTTTAAGTAAAAGAAATCATTCTATTATAAGAAAGACATAAGAAATGTCCAAAAATACAACATAATGTGATACGTTCCCAAATAAAAAAGCACTTGTCAAAACTTGACAATGTAGTTTATTTTTATCTCCATTTTTCAAGGTAAGTATTATTATTAAGTGTAGAAATAATAAAATATACTATTTATTTAAACTTTTCAAGATGTACCGTAGGAGTCATTATCTATGTCATCATTTATGCATATTACAAGAATGTTATTTACAGAGTTAATGTTGATATTCTCATCACTTTACTTTTTCAGAAGAGTACTCTTTAAAATTAGGAAAAAAAATTGATATTATAGTTATACTTGGTAGGTTTAAGTTTGTAAAGGGTTTATTTTAGTCATCTGAACTCGACCACCTTTATTGTTAAGTATAACAAATGTGATTAATATGGGTAATAGTCTCACATTGGCTATAAATGTGGAGACTTAAATATTTATAAGTGTGAGAACTCATACACCTACACTTTAAGGAGTGTCCCGTTGAAGAGTGTCAACAGTGGTACAAAGTACAAATGTATGTAAATGAAAAGTGTTTCAGCTTAAGGGTGAGCATTGTGGATAGACTCACACTTGAGGGGGTGTTAAGTATAACAAGTGTGAGTAGTGTGGATAATAGTCCAATATTGGATAGGAATATGGTGACTTGAGCATTTATAAGTGGGAGAACTCACACACCTGTCACCTTAAGATTTTTGGTGAATATGTGGTGTGTCTCTCACAAAGGTGTTGCTCTAGAAAGGAAAGTTTCGCAATGTTTAATGCTCCCTTTTTAAAAAAATAACTCATACACCTATCACCTTAAGGTTTTAGGTGAATATGTGGTGTGTCTCTCACAAAGGTGTTGTTGTTTTCGGATTTGAAAAAATAGCGTTTGGCACAAGGAAATTATCGGGACGAGTCGCGTACTAGGTCGCTTTCTTTAAGACGTTTCGCCGTACTGCCAAATTATGCAAAGCAGTCGAATTTACGACGACGCTTCCAGGATAAAACAGCCCGTTCAAACAACTTACGATTATCAGTTGCACACTGATAAATCGCTCTAGAAATACACCTGTCTAAAAAGAGAGTTTTTGAGATGAAGAGAAATGAGAAAGAGAAGAGGGAAATCAAAATTCGTGTGAATTTGTGAAATCCGATGTACCCACTTCTGAATTTCTACCCTGTATTTATAGGCAGCAAACTGCACCTGAGTGGAGAGAAATTCGTGGGGAGTGGAGAAAATGGTGGGAGACTGAGAAATAAGTGGGGAGTGGAGAAAATGGTGGGAGACTGAGAAATTCGTGGAGGACTGACTGACCAATTATTTTCTTAATTAATTAATATTTATTATTAATTAATTTTCCACCGAATTATATTAATTAATTAATGATAATTAAATTATATAAATTCGGGTCCAAAAAATAATTCATCTAAACACGACTAATATTTCCATTCCCTTCAATGTGGGACTAAAATGAATCTTTTCAAATTCACTTCTATATTAGTTCTCACTTGTGTTCATTTATTGCTCATTAATTGTCAACAAATGTTTCCAATTCCCACTATAATTAATTAAAGTTCCACCATTAATTAATTAAAGTTCCAACATTCCCCCACTTGAATTTAAAAGAGATTTTAGAAGTACGTCAGACGTTTCTCAGGTTGAGCATAAGCAAAGGTGTCTACGACTTGAACCTTAGCGTAGCGAGTAGGATTCTGATTCAACAAGAGTGACACCATTGTCTTGAACTCTATCTCGGACATCAGACCCGCACACAACCTTTCCGTAAGGTGTATTCTTGTAGCCCGTGCTTTAGTGGCCCTGCACGTGTATCCCGGTTTAGTGAATGCTCTAGGAATTCTGCCTCGAAATTCCATAGGAACCGGCCTAGTTCCACAGTCACATAGGTGAATCTATCAAGAGTACTCCTGTAGCCTAGGTACTCCCTCATACAGAGTATAGATCTCATTAAGAGTTTCTATTATCTCATCCTCTCATTACTTCAGGATTCATGCTTTACTTGCATGATCATTTTCATATTACTCATAACTTGTTATTACCCATTGAACCTAAGTCTTGGGATCTCCAGTCATTTAGGTCGGGTTACCATCATGAGTTACTAATTGCTTCATAGGCATTAGTCCCATCTTTTTGGATGTATTATGGACTTTCTCTCTAGCTAATCCTTTCGTCAAAGGATCTGCTAAGTTCTCATCAGTGCGTACATGATCCACTCTCACAGCTCCTTTAGAGATACAGTCTCTAACAGTGCTATGTTTTCTTCTAATTTGACGTCTTTTACCATTATAATAACGGTTCTCAACTTTTGCAATAGCCGCGGTACTATCGCAGTGGATCAACACAGCTGGTATAGGTTTTTCCCATAAAGGAATCTCAGCTAGCAAGCATCTTAACCAACTTGCTTCTTCACTAGCTGTAGCTAATGCTATCATCTCAGACTCCATTGTGGACTGTGCCAGAATGGTCTGTTTCTTTGATTTCCAAGATACAGCTCCTCCGGCTATACTAAATATATAACCACTAGTAGCTTTGGAATCATCCGATAAGGTGTTCCAATCTGCATCACTATACCCTTCTAGTACAGCAGGAAATTTCTGATAGTGTAGGCCGAGGTCCATAGTCCTTTTCAGGTACCTCATTACTCGCTCAATAGCTTGCCAATGTTCATTACTCGGCCTACTTGTAAATCTGCACAACAGTCCTACGACATATGCAATGTCGGGTCTAGTACAATCAGTGGCATACCTAAGACTGCCAATGATGCTCGCATATTCTGCTTGTTTGACACTCTCTCCAGTGTTCTTAAATAGTTTCACACTTGGATCATACGGAGTGCATGCAGGTTTACAATCAAAGTATTTATATTTCTTTAAGATCTTCTCCACATAGTGAGATTGATCCAAAGAAATTCCTTGTTCGGATCTCGTGATCTTGATACCCAGGATCACGCTTGCTTCTCCGAGGTCTTTCATATCAAAGTTATTGCATAACAATGATTTCATATCATTAATGGCCTGAATGTTTGATCCAAATATAAGTAGATCGTCTACATATAGACATATGATAGTACAAATGCGATTCTCAGATTTGTAATAGACGCACTTGTCACTTTCATTCACTTTGTACCCATTAATTATCATTAAGTTATCAAACTTTTCATGCCATTGTTTAGGGGCTTGTTTTAGTCCATACAGAGACTTATCTAACTTACAGACCTTGCTTTCTTGTCCTTGGATTACAAATCCTTCTGGTTGTTCCATATAGATTTCTTCTTCTAAGTCACCGTTTAAAAAAGCTGTTTTAACATCCATTTGGTGTACTATTAAGTTATAAATGGCTGCTATTGAAATGAGTACCCTAATGGATGTAATTCTAGTGACTGGAGAAAAGGTGTCGAAGAAATCTATATTTTCTCTTTGTCTAAAACCCTTGGCTACAAGGCGTGCCTTGTATTTCTCAATCGTTCCATCAGGTTTTAGTTTCTTTTTCAAAACCCATTTACAACCAATTGGTTTGCAACCCGGAGGTAAGTTTACTAAGCGCCAGGTCTTGTTAGATTCTAGAGAATCTATCTCATCATTAATGGCTTCTTGCCATAAGTCTGCATCCATAGATGACAGTGCTTCTTGAAGATTTATTGGATCTTCTTCTACATTATAGGCCGCATAATCGGACCCATAGTCTTTAGCAACTCTTGCTCTTTTACTTCTTCGAAGCTCTGTTTCTACATTGTCGCTGCTTTCAGTGCTTTTTATCACAGGAATGTGACTCGATTGTGTGCCCCCACTATTTCTCGATTTGAAGGGAAATTTGTCTTCAAAGAATTCAACATCGTTTGATTCTATGATTACTCTGGCATTTAGGTCATAAAACCTGTATGCCTTACTGTTTGCTGCATACCCAATGAATACGCATTCATAGGCTCTACTAGCGAGTTTAACTCGTTTCGGATCCGGAATTCTGACATAAGCCAGGCAGCCCCAAGTTCTCAAATAAGACAAATTTGGTTGTCTTTTCTTTAATATCTCATAAGGTGAGATCTTACTTTTCGACTTGGGAACTTTATTCAGGACATAGCAAACAGTCAATAAAATTTCCCCCCACCAGTGAGGTGCAGCACCAGAATTTAACATGACTGCAACTACAAGTTCAGTAAGAGTCCTATTCTTTCTTTCTGCTTTACCATTCATTTCAGGAGAGTATGGAGCAGTCGTTTCATGTATAATACCATGTTCAGCATAAAAATCATTAAACAAGCTAGAGTCATATTCGGTTCCCCTATCACTGCGAAGTCTCTTAATCTTCTTGTTAAATTGATTCTCAATTTCAGTTACATACACCTTAAACATGTCAAGCGCTTCACTTTTATTCTTCATTAGATATACATAAGTATAATCAGAGCAATCGTCAATAAAAGTGATAAAGTAACGTTTATTATTTCTAGTTAAACTTCCATCTAATTCACATATATCAGAGTGTATAAGATCTAGGGGGTCAGATTCTTTTATAATTGACTTATGTGAAGTTTTTGTTATTTTAGCTTGACTGCAAAATTCACATTTATTGGAATCATTAACATTTAGTTTAGGGATTAGGCCTATGTTGCTTGCATTAGAAAGGATTCGTTTATTAACGTGACAAAGTCTACCATGCCAAATATTGAAGTCACACACAGAGTAAACAGAAGGAGAAATTTTATTCAAATCAACATTCAACTTAAACATGCCATCAGTGGCGTACCCTTTTCCAACAAAAATACCATTCTTAGTGATGGTGTACAAATCTGCCCCTAAAGTTTGACTAAACCCAGCCTTATTCAAAAGAAAACCAGAAACAAGATTCTTCCTAATTTCAGGAACATGCATGACGTCCTTCAAGATCAAAGTCTTTCCTGAAGTGAACTTCAGCTCAACATCTCCAATTCCAGCAACATTAGTGGTGTGAGCATCTCCCAACAACACTTTCTTATCTTCAGCATTCATGTATGTCTTGAACATAGCACGATCATAGCAGACATGACGAGTGGCGCCAGTGTCTATCCACCAACCATCACTTCCACCAACCATGTTGATTTCAGTGATCATGGCAATGAGTTGCTCATCAGTCAGGTTGACCTGAGCATTTGAGCCAGCTGCAGGTTTAGGCCTGCTCCTACATTTCTTTGCCATATGGCCCGGTTTCCCACAATTATAGCAAGTGAAAACCGGAGCATCATTTCTTTGAGGTGGTGGCTGTTGCTTAGCAAATGGAGCCGATGGGGCCCTAGAGGGATTCCCATTCTTAGTTCGGTTCATAGCATTGCGGTTCTGATTCTTTAAAGGTTTGCCCGTAGGCTTCAGAACCGCACCGAATTTCTTTTTGTTGTTAGACACAACTAAGACTTCTTCTTTCTGATCTTGTTTCCGAGCCTCCTCTTCAATTCGGAGGCGAGTTATCAGACTCTCGATTGAAAATTCTTTTGTTTTGTGACGAAGCACATTTTTGAAATCTTTCCAACCAGGGGGCAATTTGTCAATAATTACAGCAATTTGAAATTGTTCATTGAGGGGCATACCTTCTGTAATGATCTCATGAGCAATCTTTTGTATTTCGTGGCTTTGAGCTTCCACCGACTTCTCATCCACCATCTTGTAGTTCAAGTAGCGGCTGACAGCAAATTTCTTCGCACCTGCTTCTTCAGTATCATATTTTCTTTGCAGAGCCTCCCAAACCTGTTTAGCAGTCCTGTAGCTACTGTAGTAGTCGTACAGATCATCAGCAAGGCTGTTCAGAATGTGATTTTTGCACAGATAATCATTCTCGTGCCATAAGGCGATTTCTTTTCGGAGCTGTAGATCATCTGCTGCAGCCTTAGCTTTTGCAGCATCTGAGTCAGATATTTTGGAAGTCCCGTCTGAATCTGCAAGTGAGTTACCGTTAGGTAGTTCAGATGATGCAGAAGGGACAACCGGGATATCCTCAGTCAGAACGTGGGCAACCTTTTTCAGAGTTAAGAAAAATTTCATCTTAGCTTGCCAACGTTTGAAATTGGAACCCTCAAAACTGAAAGGTTTGTCAGAGACCGAAGCGGCCGCAGTAGTACCGATAATTTCCTCAGTTGCCATGGCAGTTATGAAAACGTCTTAAAATTGTTGTTTTCGGATTTGAAAAAATAGCGTTTGGCACAAGGAAATTATCGGGACGAGTCGCGTACTAGGTCGCTTTCTTTAAGACGTTTCGCCGTACTGCCAAATTATGCAAAGCAGTCGAATTTACGACGACGCTTCCAGGATAAAACAGCCCGTTCAAACAACTTACGATTATCAGTTGCACACTGATAAATCGCTCTAGAAATACACCTGTCTAAGTATCTGGTGAAAATAACCAGTCAAGAAAAGAGAGTTTTTGAGATGAAGAGAAATGAGAAAGAGAAGAGGGAAATCAAAATTCGTGTGAATTTGTGAAATCCGATGTACCCACTTCTGAATTTCTACCCTGTATTTATAGGCAGCAAACTGCACCTGAGTGGAGAGAAATTCGTGGGGAGTGGAGAAAATGGTGGGAGACTGAGAAATAAGTGGGGAGTGGAGAAAATGGTGGGAGACTGAGAAATTCGTGGAGGACTGACTGACCAATTATTTTCTTAATTAATTAATATTTATTATTAATTAATTTTCCACCGAATTATATTAATTAATTAATGATAATTAAATTATATAAATTCGGGTCCAAAAAATAATTCATCTAAACACGACTAATATTTCCATTCCCTTCAATGTGGGACTAAAATGAATCTTTTCAAATTCACTTCTATATTAGTTCTCACTTGTGTTCATTTATTGCTCATTAATTGTCAACAAATGTTTCCAATTCCCACTATAATTAATTAAAGTTCCACCATTAATTAATTAAAGTTCCAACAGGTGTTGCTCTAGAAAAAAAAATCCCACAATGTTCAATGCTCCCTAGTGAAAATCTCCCTTAATATTTATTTGTAGTAAGTTTCATTTTTTTTAGAATCTTGATATCATGGTTTTCACAGTACTCTAATTTCTACAGGAAATAATAAAAAAAAACGTACCTGGATTCTTGTTCAGTTCTTGGTTCTTAATCTAAATTGTTCTCTTATTTCTTTCTTTTTCTTTTATGTGTATCTTTGATTATGAAGATATTATGTTCTTTTACTTGTGAAAAATCATAAAGAGAGAAAAAAAATCGTTGTTGGTTTTCTAATGGTGTCTATTTATAGGCATCTTGTTCCAATAATCGCATCTCATTCCAACAGTCACATCACATTCTAATAGTCATGTCTCAATAGCCATTAAGAGAGAGAAGAGGATTTAAAGTTTATTTTGAAATTCAAAATAAAAACCTCATTGGTTAATCATCATGAAGTCCAAACGGTAATGGTTTAATTATCATGAAGTACAAATAATCATGACATTAAGACATTTTTTATTTAAATCCAAAGTTTCATATGCATGGGTCATTTTTAATGGATTAATAAATTAATCCTACAATCTCCCACTTGACTCATGTGACAATTTGATGTTTCAATCTTATATCATAATTATGTACTATTCATTGAAAACACCAAGTCATTATCTTTAATGAAGTGAAATGATCGGATCATGGCGGTCACAAGTTATTCATCAACTTGATTCCTTCCATGTATCACAAATCAATCCAATTAAAATAACTTTAAGAGATACAATTTAGTGTCTCTCACGTCTCTTCAAAGGCACCTTTTTCATCACATATTAACAATTACATATATAGCATAATATGGATAACAAAATTTAGTAGAAACATAACCTTAATTGAATTCACAAGTGTCATACAATACAAACGGTAAACTATTCATGTGTGTGTGTGTGTGTGTCTATATATATATATATATATATATATATATATATATATATATATATATATATATATATATATATATATATATATATATATATATATATATATATATATATATATATATATATATATATATATATATATATATATATATATATATATATATATATATATATATATATATATATATATATATATATATATATATATATATATATATATATATATATATCGATTATTATAATGTTAATAAGGACTTTTACATAATGTCTATCCTTTCTACATGGCCAACAAATGTCTTAGGCAACAAACCTTTAGTTAAGAAATTCATTATCCTAAAATTTGTATCAATATGTTCAAATGACTCTTTTTATTTATGCACTTCTTTTTTCACTGATAAGTACTTCAATTCCATGTGTTTAGCACCTTTGAAATAGTTATCATTCCTAGAGAAAAAAACAGCTGCAGAGTTATCACAATAAATCCTTAATGGCCTAACTATAACGTCGACAATACCAAGCCCTAAGATGAAGTTCTGCAACCACAATGATTAAATTGTGGCCTCAAAGCATGCCACAAATTTTCTTCCATAATAGAAGTAGTAGTTATAGATTGTTTTATGACCTTTTGTGATATTACTCATCCCGATAGAAGGAAAACATGTCTAAATATGAATTTCCTTGAGTCCACACATCTCACAAAGTTTAAACTTGAGTAGACAACAAATTCAAGATGATCTAGCCTTCTATATGTGAGCATGTAATCTTTGGTGCCTTACAAGTACCTAAGAACCTTTTTTGCCTTCTTTGCAGTTTTCCATGGCATGTGTGAACGACACTAGACCCTAATCAATGCTCAAGTGAATAATAATAATTATTTTTTATCTCTTTGTGTTGTTTGAAGACAACACAACTATATGAACACCAACATGAAGAGATTCTTTAGGTGGAGAGGATTCTCCGCAATTCTCTATAATATCCACTTTATGTGATTTCCCACCGTCTCACTGAAATAGCCATTTTCAATAAAATGAGCATTACCATACTTGATTATTCTTGTATTATGGTTAGGACAATAAAACTATACATTTTCATCTGGATTATACACCTTTACTTTTGCTTGATATTCCTAAATATGAATATACCTTAAAATAGGTTTCCTTCCTATCCATAGTGCACCAGGAGTCTTAGGAATTGTCTTGCTAGGAATCCTATTAAAGAAAATACGCAGTGATCCTTAATGTGTGTGTCCACAATGATAATGGTCCATTATTATAATTTAACATTGACTTGATCATGTCCATGGGAGTACATTATGCTTTTCAACAACACCATTTTGTTATGGTCTGTCAGACATGGTATTGAAAGAATAAGATTTGGTTATACATTTGACCTTATATTTTGATGATAACAATACATAGATTCATAACGAAATATTTTATACCTTATTGGTTTTGTTAAGTGTGCAGATACTAGATACAAATTCTGACTCTAAAGAAATCATGTGTGACGCCATGAGACTTTGAACCTAGTGCATTCTGACTCTGAAATGTGTGTTCTACAAAGATTGCTCAACGCTTCTGACGATGTCAAGTTTTGAAGTATTATGCTCAAAATACTTTGATGACCAAGGTTCTGAAGACAAGGTTTTGAAGACTCTCTCATACAGACTCTGATTCTTCTTCTATGCATGCTCTATCATCTCTCTATTTGAAGCATCTGAATAATTGAAGATGAGATCAAAAAGTTTTACGTGTGAAAATAATACACAGTATAAGATCAATATTCTTTCCAATATACTAATTTTATGGGAAAAGGTTGCACTATTGTACCATTGTGTTTCCCATTTTCGCAAACCATTATGCAAGGACACAGTTGCATTTGTGAATTCCATTTCCGCCCTCCAACGAATCTATCTGTTGTCTATATAAAAAAGTATTGGAAGAATGGAATAGATACAACATTTGGCAAAAGAGTTATCACGTAAAAATTGTTATACTATGAAACTTTTAAGAGAAAGATAAATAAACACACAAGGAACTTTTGTTCATACACTTTCATAGAAAATATTTTTTGTGTGTAAATCTTTGTAATTCATTTGTGTAATATGTTTTCTTAGAAGCATCTTGTAACACATTTTGTATCTCAACTTTTTAGTTGTATTTCCTTGTAATGGGTAATTGTTAAAAAGCCCATTAGGTTAGTTTGCTATTTTATTATAAATAGGATGCTAGTTTCTCAATCTTGACATAAGGAAAAATAGGAAGATACAATCCTAATTTCAAGAGAGAGAGGTTATTTTGTTATTATTATATACTTGTAATCTTATTTTAAGAGAAAAGAAAGAATAGCAGTTTAATAACCAATCCTTGTTGTTTTCTTCTTTATTAACCCTAACCCTTGTGTGTTTCTTGCTAAGAAACCGTTTATACTTTGTTTAAAGGTATCTGATTCACAACAAATTGGTGCGGTGAGTGTGGAGAAGATGCCTTCAACAAAGTATGAGATTGAAAAGTTCACCGTAGTGAACGACTTCGTTCTGTGGCGCTTGAAGATGAAAGCCCTATTGGTTCAGCAGGGTTGTTTGGAAGCGTTGAAGGGTGAGACAGCCATGGACGTTGCGTTAATGGCAAAAGAAAAGATGGGCATGATCGAGAAAGCCCACAACGCAATATTGTTGAGCCTTGGTGATAAGGTTCTTCGATAGGTATCAATGGAGACTACAACATCGGGATTATGGGTGAAACTTGAAAGTTTGCACATGATCAAATCCCCGATGAATCGACTCTACCTAAAGCAAGCTTTATATTCATTCAAGATGAGTGAAGAGAAAGTGTTGGATGAGCAGTTGGATATGTTCAACAAGCTGGTTCTTAATCTTGAAAATATTGATGTGAAGATCGACGATGAAGATCAAGCACTGTTGTTGTTGTGTGCTTTGCCCAGAATACATGCTCACTTCAAAGAAACTCTCTTGTATGGAAGGGAGTCCCTGACCTTTGAAGAAGTTCAATCAGCCTTGTATTCTAAGGACTTGAATGAACGAAAGGAGCATAAACCTTCGACGGTGGGTGAAGGTTTGGCCGTTAAGGGAAAATTCTTGCGAAAGGATGGTAAGTTCGACAAGAAGAAATGTGAACGTCAACAAAAGTCTTATAGTGGTGAAACATCTAGTATTCGATGTCGTCACTGTAAGAAGGAGGGTCACATAAGAAAGGTGTGCCCTGAATACCTGAAAGATCATGGAGGTAATGGCAATGCAACCATTGTTCAAGATGACTGTTGCGGTGAGAATCGTGATACCAAGCTACTAAATTAACTTGAATCTTTAATTCTTAAATTCACAACCGGACTTTAATTTATCCAAAAAGGAAAGGTTTAAAGAAAGAAAAACCTATAAAAATGCAAAGCAAAAGGCAAGGCTCAAAGCTAAGCAAAGATAGATCTAAAGGTTCGGGGGTTGGTTATGCATAGGGTAGGTATTTCACATCCTAAACATCTGTAGTACTCTACAGGAACCTCTTGTTAATATTTGTGTTTGCTAAAGTTTGCTTGCTAAAGGAAATGTGCTAAGGGTAAATATATAAAGGTTGAAACAAAGGAAAAAAGAAAAGGTTGCTCGCCAAGGATCGGGGCCTTGTGCCTACGTATTCTCAAAAGGGACTTGAGAAATCAGAGCGTTCGTAGTTCGTGGAACTACGAGTTGCTAGGTTCTAATAACCAAGAACAACTAAGACAGGTAAAGAACAGACAAGGGACGTGCATAATGACGATAAGTCAACACATAATCCCTTCCCTTAGGTCACAGGGATCAAAAGAAATGCAACAGATACACGGAAAAGCATCGTAGTAAAACAGAGAGAAAAATACACGGCAAAGCATCGCGTAACAGATTAATTATGGAAAGGCGTCAATATTAAATCAGAGAAACAGGCTAAAGCATAGAATCAGACAAATTATAAAATAGAATCGGACAACAAACAAAATTATTAATCAATTTAAATATAAATATTTAACAAGATTAACTAATAATTTAATTAATCAAATTAAATAAAAATATTTAAATTAATTAATATTTACAAAAATATATTTTTTGCGTTTTTCAAATATTACAAAACTTAATGGAAATAATAAAAACCAAAATATTAATATATTTATTGGTATTTTAAAGATTTGATAAAATGATTAAACTAAAAAAAGATGACAATATATAAAAAGAATTAAAAATTGTTTTTTGGTTTTTTTTTTTTCAAAATCAAATAAGTATTTTAGTAGCACACCATTATGTACACATCACTATATAAAACATGTTGCTACATATTATGCAATGCAAAGTAGTATACACTAACACACAACTAAACCCACATCAAATTATTAGCACATATTGCAACTTAGTCTACAGTGCACTTAAAATATAGTAACAGTAACCATAAATAAATAAAAATAAAAGTGACACCCCTATCTAATTTATTCTAATACGCTCTCTGTTGAAATAAATTAATGAACATAAACAAAACCAAAAATAAGATTAAAAAAAAAACAAGATTATAAGTTCATTTTCAATTTTTTTTAAACAAACAAAAGGCTAGCCATGGATTAACTTTTCTTTTTTTTTTTAAACTATATACTAAAAATCATAAACATAAAATGAAAAATAGATACTCACAGTAAAGCGAAAAAACGAGTTTCCTTCTCATCTTCACTGGCCTTCACGGGTGACTTGTTTCTCTTCTTCTCCTTCTCGTAACGGCGGCTCGGTGGTGATGGTCGTGTACGGTGCAACTAAAATGGAAGGGTACAGCCGACGGTGGGTTTTGGTTTATGGAGGACGGCTGTCGTCGGTTTTCCGATGAAAGTTTGACGGAGTAAAAAGGGTGTTTTAGAGTTTATGTTGTTGTTTCTTTTTAAAAAAATGAAGAAGATGGAGGGATTATCTAGCAATGTAGTATGGTTTCTTTCAGAAAAATAATGAGAGGGTGAAGTACATGTAGCAGGTTCTTGTTTTAAATGGCTCTTCTTATTTATTTATGTAGGAAAGAGAATATCATGAAAGAATGTGTATTTTATGAGGGGAAGAAAAATCATGCGCATGAATATTGGAAAGGAAGGTTTGAGTTGTGGTGTTTAATGGTGTGTTGTGTTTTTTTTTAAAAAAAGAAGTTATTGTAAAGGTGGAGAAGTTATAGTGTGAAGTTACATGGAAGTGGTTTTTGGATGGTTTCTTGAAGATAATATTGATGGTTAGTTTGTAACAGAGGGAGATTATGTGTGTGATGGGCGTATGAAGGGAATGATGATGGTAGTATATGGAGTAGTCTTTCTAGCCTCTTTTTTTTTCCATATTTTGTGGGATTTTGAGGTCTAGTAGTAGTAGCTTTTGTGTATGGGAAAGTAGTGTCACTTATGTACTATATTACCAAAATCTTGAACAAAATCTATTGGAAATGTATACTATCAAATTATAGACTCCTAAAAACTTATCTACAAATTAAAAAAATAAAATTAAAATTGAGACTAAAGTTAAGTATAAAATAGTATTAACTATTTAAAATAACAAACTAAATAAAATATGATTAGTTAAAAATGTATTAATTAAAAGTAGAGATAAAAATGGTAAAAAAAAAAAATGAATAATTGGACCAGTATCGAAGTACTCGAAAAAATAAAATGAATACACCAAAATAATCAGTAAAAGTATATAATTCGGAAAAAAACAGCGTTTTGTCAAATTTTGAAATAAATTTTACCCGCTAAAACGGCTTAAACTGTCCAAAAAGTTTATTTTAGCCGATAAATTGGGTATTATGAAAAATGTAAGAGATGATAAACTATACCGATGATGCAAAAAGATGCGGGATCTTAGAGTCAAAAATTAGGATGCAACAATGACTTCGACTCATCTGATGTTCTTGTGGTTTCAAGTGGCGACTCGAGGAAATAGTGGATTATGGATTCATGTTGCACTTGGCACATGACTCTAAACAGAGAATTGTTCGAGGAGCTATGTGATCAAGATGGTGGATCTGTGCTGCTGGGAAACAACAAATCTTGCAAAATTGCAGGTATTTGATCTGTGAGATTCAAGCTCTGTGATAAGTCAATAAGGTTATTGACTGAAGTCAGGTATGTACCTGACTTGAAGAAAAATTTGATTTCTCTTGGTGAATTCAACAGAAAAGAATACGTTTTTCAAGGAGAGAAAAGTATCCTAAGAGTCATGAAGGGGTCGAAGGAAGTCTTGAGAGGCGTGAAGAAACGAGGCTTGTATACCCTTGAGGCTGAGATTGAGGTATTTCTCTAATTGCTCTATCAAAGATGCCAAAGCCAATTTTACTCCAAGCTATGTGTGGAGGAGTATTTTGGGCGCGAAGGAGTTGGTGCTGGATGGGTCCATTTGAAGGATTGGGGACATATCTAGTGTAAGTATTTAGAAAGATAACTGGGTTCCTGGTAACTCTGGTTTCAAAATCAATAGTGTGCCTAGATTTCTAAACTCTGAGGCGTTGGTTTATGAGCTCATCGATCATGGCTTGTTTCGGCGGAACATGGAATCTCTTGAGGTCTGTTTTCATCTGTGGGAGGTGATTCTCATTTGAATTTGGGAAAAGGATACAAATTATTCTGTTATGTCTACTTATCACATGATTATAGATGCCAACAAATATGATATTACAGGACCTTCGAGGCCAGTGTCTGAGGCTTTGTGGAAGGTTTTATAGAAGGCTCTAGTTCATATGCGTATCCAAAACTTCTTATGGGGATTTTGTAGGAATATTCTCCCTCACAAAGCTAACCTAATCAAAAAAGGTATTCAAATTGATCCCGCTTGCCCTTTTTGTCTTGATTGTACTGAGACGTTAGTTCATGTGTTTTTGAATTGCCCCTTTGCCAAAAATGTCTGGTTTTCTTCTCCTCTTGGTTTGCATATTGAGTCAGAAAATGACCCTTTGGTTTGGTTGAAGAAATGCCTTAAGTGAAATGACCCTTATGGTGTACAACTTTTCTGCACCCTTTTGTGGAATATGTGGAAAACGAGAAACAACTGCGTGTTTAATTAAAAACATGCTAGAATCGAGAATGTGATTTCAAAATCTCAGCTGCAAATTAATGAGTTTAACAAGGCTATTCCGCTACTTTGTCAAAAGGAGCTGGTCGAACCTGAAGATGAGAGCCTGGTTGTAGCGAGTCTGGTCCAAGTAGATGCCAAATGCTTTAACGAGGGCCATGTGGTTCTAGGGTGTGTCATCAAGAATCATGAGAGCAAGGTTATCCTTTCTGCGTGCAAGAGGATTCAATGTGTTGTTGTTCCTAGTGTGTTTGAGGTGTTTACTATTAGTTGGGGGCTTTAACTTGTGCAAAACCTGAAGCTCAATCAATTCATTGTTCAATTGGATACGCTTGGCGTGGTGGATTACATTAATCTCATTGATTTCTCTGCGGTCCTTGAACCAATTATGATAGATTGTCTTAAAATTATTAGGAGTTGTAAGGTTATTTCTATTATGTTCATCAAAAGATATTGTAATATTGATGCACACCATATGGTTGATGTTGGTAGAATTGTTGGGTGCAGGATTTGGGTTGATCATTTTCCCAAGGAAAACTTTGATTATGTTTCAGTTCTTGTTTCTTGTGCTTAACAAAATGGAGTTTTCATATTTTTTTTTATCATATTCAAGTATATTATTTTACATGTCTCAAATTATAAATCATTTAAAAAAATATTTATCTTAAATTATAAGTTAATTTACAGTTTTAACAAAATATGAATATTTTTTTTCTAACATATCTCTCTCCTAACAACTTTGACAAAAATATTATGATGAAAATATAAGAGTTTAATTGATATGCATTAATATTGTAAAATAATTTTACATATTGATCAATCTACTATGTCAAATTATTAATTTAAAATTTACAGTTTGAAGTGACAGAATACATGATTGTGATTGATTGATAGTATAAAATTGTTTTACACAATTAGTGCATATCCCGTTTTCTCAAATATAATTAATTCAAAAATCAATTTTTGTAAAATAAATAACAATAGTAAATAAATTTAATATGAGTATCAAACTTTGGTAATTAATTATCATAAGTTTTGATCGAGGAATATTCTATCTATAGCAGAAATGCATCCCAATCCCACCAATACGTTTTTGGTGACAAATTACAAACAGAGCATCTGCCAACCAAACCAAGTGGCGTGGTCTCTCTAAGTCCAACTCTGCTCTGCGGCCTAACACGCCCCAATCCCCATTCTCTTCAATCTCAAACCCTAATTTACCAATTTACCTTTCAATTTATTCACTGTATATACACATTTTTCTTCGTCTTCACCTTCCTCGGTTGCATCGCTTATTCAATTTCATCACCAAAAAAAGTTACAGCTCGTTTTGAATTTGCGGAGTGTTATGATTTTACTGTTCTAGCAATGGCTTTCGAATCATCGGTCTTGGGTCACCATGTCTTCAGTTCGGGTTTCAAATTGTCTTACCCCGTGCATGAGAATCGCACAAAGAGAATCCCAATGAAGGTTTTGGGTACAAACAGTAGATACTTATTTCCTATTGTGTCGAATTGTGTTGGTCCTTTCAGTTCTACAAGCTTTAAGAGTTCAAGTTATGTAAACAATTTCAAGCTAGTTGGTGGAACTAGCTTGAAGATGAGGTGTCTTGGTAGTGATAGTGATTGTTTGCGAGAGAAAAATGTTCAGGTTGATTCCAATTTTAATGCTAATTTGAAGTTTATAGATGAGTTTTTGGTGAAGAGAGGGATTGTTTTGGCGGCTACTGTTTGTGGGGTGTTGGTGTTTGGATGTCCGCAAGTTTTCGCTGCGGAAGGTGTGGTGAAAGCTGGATATGGTGTTATTGGGAAGAGCATACTTTTGCTTGAGAGTACTTGGCCAACTGTTTTGCAAGTTCTTCGTTTGTTTAAGGAGCAAGGGTTGTTGTTGGCTTTGCTTTTAGGTCTTTCCGCGTTTTTCTCTCTGGCGGAAACATCAATTACTACACTTTGGCCTTGGAAGGTATCATGATAATTTTTTCTTTTTATGAGTGACTATTTTCATATGTAAGTTCTATAAAAGTAGGGGCTATGTTTAGAAAAATAGGAACTTGTTCTTTTTAAAACCCTATTGTGGCATTGAATATAGTGTAGTTGGTAAAAGGATTGTTGTCAGGGCTGCATTGAGTTTTGGAGGTGAGTTTTGTGGAAATAGGATCATAGTTCATTATGATTTGGTACATTGCTGACAGTGAATTTGACACTGACTTCGTTCAAAAGACTAAACATCAATTCCTATCAATGGGGATGTAAGACTCAATCCTAAACAATTAGGAAAATCAGGAAACAAATTATAAACATGACTAATTAGAAAACTAATCTAAGAGACAATCTAAAATACTTAAAAACTTAATGTTATTGGGACGGGACATTAAATATAGCTATGGCCCATATTTTTAATACAACACTATCTGACATAGTTTGCGTTGTATACATATGTTTGTGCCATTTTCTTGCTTTAGTAACTTGGATCATGTCCACACTGAAAGACGAAACATCATAATTTGGTTGTAAAGTTGTGACTGGAGAATCACCAATTTGTAAAATCGTGCTCCTTACAGTTAAGCTTGCAGCAACTTGCCTATTTGTTGGCAAAAAAATTAAATTTCTCTGATTGAAGCATCAATGCCTATAGTAGTGCATTTCATAAGTTTTTTTTTTTTTATTGTTCCTTCGATATGTATGCATTTCTGTACGTTAGATATGCAATTCCCTTTGCTTAGTATGGTTGAGTTTATGTTTAAAGCTTTGATTTCTGATTACTGTTGTTGGAAATTTTTAAGGTTCGTGAGTTGGCTGAAAAAGAGACTGAAAATGGCGTCTTCAGACTACTCCGAAGTGATGTTACTCGATTCCTAACGACCATACTTATCGGCACAACGTATTGTTCTTTATTTGGTCTTTTAATTAAAGAATATCATTTTCTTCAACTTGATTATAGTAGTTTCTCATGTCAATAAGTTGCGTGCAGTGTGGTAAATATTGCAGCGACTGCTCTGGTCACAGAAGCTGCAACTGCAGTATTTGGTGAAGCTGGTGTTAGTGCAGCAACAGGAGTGATGACTGTATGTTTTCTTTTTCTTGCTTGGATATTAATAACAAGACATCAAAACATGCTTAAATGATTGGTTCATAGATTTGATCATCCAAAACTCAGATTCACTAGGCAACTTGATTGTTATTCATTTCAAACCTTGAATCTTTCAGTATATCAACATGCTGACCGTTAAACTTGCAAACTCCTGATGTGACGGGAACCAGAATTTGACATATAAAGCTTGCTAGCTTTATCACCAATTTGTGAAAAAGGTGCCCGAGCTAATCTTTGAGTGGATAGGAAAAACGGGGTTGATATAATCCGTTATTTGAATTTATACATTTAAAAGCTATCCACATATCAGCAGTTTAGGCACCATTTTAGGATGCAGGATATTCCTCAAGTTAAGTATCCTGTTTTAAATTTTATTTAGTTTTAATTTTTTTTTATAGTAATTAATTTAAATTATCTTTTCAAACAGAATGTTTGCATCAGATTGATCACAAAACATTACCCTGAGGGTTTCTTTTTGACTCATAGACTTTTTATCCGCTACCTCTTATATGATCTGTATGTCTCCAAAAGTTTCATTGCTAGTACCGCTCATCTGAACTTGGTTCGGTGAATGGAAGCTACAAATTCTCTGGGCTATAAACGGAGCCTGTTTGTTTATCATTTTATTTCTCATGGATGCTTCAGCATCTGTTTATTTGCTCTTTCCGATAATTAACTATTTCTGGTAAATAAACTGGGACTCCATGTATTTTAATTTCATAAGTTTGTGTTTCTTCTCACCTCTCGTAAGTATAGTATAGGTTGCAAGTTGGTATATATGTCATAGAGTTGCTTCTCATAATATCTGATTTCTCTCCTCTCTGTACTCAAACAAGGTTGCCATTTTGCTTCTCACTGAAATCACTCCAAAAAGCATTGCGGTTCACAATGCCACAGAGGTGGCTCGGTTTGTGGTAAGTTTTAAATTTATGGTGAAAATAGAAATGTGCTGATTAATTATTTTTGTTTATTTTGCACACTGTAACATTTCTACTTCAACTTCATTTAGTAACAAATATTAATTCTAATGCTCTAGGTCAGGCCAGTGGCATGGCTTTCTCTGGTACTGTATCCCGTTGGAAGGATTGTTACCTTTCTTTCAATGGGGATGCTTAAATTGCTTGGCTTAAAAGGAAGTAGGTATGCTTAAAAGATAGCTACTGATTAATCTTCACTTCTTGTAAATTTGTTCATTGTTTTTACTTATTTACGTGTGTCGTCAAATCTGATTTTTATTTGTGATGTAAATCTTAGCCCCTTCATCATAGGGATGTCATTTTTTCTCACTGCACTGTGATAACTGCATTTTCTAAGGTTGTTTTTGTTTATAAGTGTGATAAAGTGATTGATTAAATGGAGAAATGAAGTTATTTAATTGTTCACTAGAGTTTTATATGTGATAGCTGCTAGATAGTTGTTGGTAATGGTTATTGGGTTTGTAATTTGACCAAATCATGTGATACAAGGGAGTGATTTTTTTCTCTCTATTTTTGAACCTTTGTTTGAAAGAGAAAGCATTGTTTGCCACCTTTGTGTGTTAAGCTCATAGGTTAAAGAGTGGATACACAACCTTTACTATTATAGAGAGTGTTCTGATATTTGTAAGATGTTTCACCGAGTGTTGATACTGAGGCAAACATTGGAAGCACGTGAATCTTAACTGTGATGGGAAAAAATACCACTGTCAAACTAAACTGGAATCTTAACTGCATTATCTATACCTACAATATTCAATATTGTATTGGACTGAAAGTTGAGCAATAGATAGTGTATAGAAAGAGTAAGTTCACTACATAGATGAGAATTTTGATAAACAGTGTTGTCAAATAGCCACTATATATTAGTGCACTGTAGTGCAGCAAAATTTGAAGAAATCGGTGTTGTTCTGTGATACACTATTTAATAGTGTAGCAAAATTTAAACAAACCACAATTTCCTGCAATCCAGAATCGACAACACCGTGGATAAGTGATTACAAAAGACTCGATAGTATTAGAAATGAAATCGCTAGAGAGAAAATCGGGGTAAATTCTATTGTAGAAAAGGTAGCAGTTTCTTGTCTTAGGTGGTTTGAGCATATGGATAGAAGAGTTGTAAAAGCAGTGATAAAGAGGGTTGGCCAGGTCTAGGATAGTCTGATGGTAAGCAGTAGAGCTAAACTAAAGAAAACTAGTTGAGATCTGGATTTAAATTGTCTCAATAACATTATTTATATTGTCAACTCCACCTAGTGAAAACCTAAAAAAAAAGGCTTTTGTTGTATTTTTTTTTTGAATCAAAGAAACTGATATATTAATTCAAAATCAGGAAAATACACGGCGATCCCCAGCCATCCAAAAAATGGAAACAACCAAAAAAAGATACAATTACATCATAAGCCTAGCAATATGAGGTCTAAGTCTCTCACTATACCACCCTCTATACACTATCATATCAATAATACTATCACCTATTTTGGTGTTATCTACACTACCAAAACATTTGTCATTACGATACCGCCACAATCCATAAAGATTCTCCGCAGCAGCCAGCTTGAGGATAGTAGCCCTCCAACCTTATCCTTTGCTATGAGCAACAATCCAATTCATTTCGTTTTTCCATTCCATAGGCTCATATGATTCATTTGGATCCACCCCAGAATTTTCCGCCAGATTGCTTCGGTTTCATTACAATCATAGAAGAGATGGTCTTGAGTTGGGAGCAAAACACGCAGTCCCTACTGTCCAACATGCCAAACCAGTTGAGTCTCGCCCTCGTAGGTAATCTACCATGGCAAGCCAACCAAAGCGTAAAAACAGCCCTAGGTCTAGCAGGGTTACCACTAAGAACACGACACCAATGACCTTATTTTCACCAATACTTTTCAACTTCAAATAGACATGTTTGGTGTGGAATTTAGGAGCATGAAGCAGCTGCTGCCATAATGTTTGCAACTGCTGAATGTGCTCTCTTTTGTTGTATTTTGAATATGTTGATAATACTCGTCTGGGAAGTTGCATCCATTTGTTGAAGCAATGATCTTGGGTTCTTCTCATTCATTTCTCTTTATTGCATTCAACACTAAAGCTAATATACTTTATTTCAGTGAGCCATATGTAACCGAAGAGGAACTAAAACTGATGCTGAGGGGTGCAGAATTAAGTGGGGCAATAGAAGAGGAAGAACAGGTAATGTATATCGGGTTTAATTCTAGTAATTTCATTGCATATTTGTTTTCAAAATTTTCAGCCCTTTCTCTCCTTTATAGAAATAAAATTTATTAATACTACCATTCTAAAAGAATTGTCTCTACAATACTTTTTTTTTTTAATAAAATGGGACCTGAAATTTCATGTGAAAAACACTAGTAAAATTTTGTTCGTGTGGAAAAGAGCTTTTTTTTTTTTTAATACTCCTTCCGTCTCAAAATAAAAGTCTTTTAAGGTTGTTGTTACACATAGATTAAAAAAAGTAATGATTAAATGATTAAATGTAACAATTTTACAAAATTGCTCTCAAATACCATTGGTTCTCATAAAAATATAGTACGATGTAATATCTTGAAAGTAGTGTAGATGATATTTATTAGGGGTAAAGTTGGTAAAAAATAATTAGTGTTGCATTGAAAACTTAAAAAGACTCTTATTTTGGGACAAGTTTTTTGGGCTAAAAAGACTTTTATTTTGGGACAGAGGAAGTTATATTTTAGTGTTTTTCTTTACTACACTTACAAAAAGTCCTTTATGATTTCAGAGTGTTTAATCTATTTTCATGTTTCTTTACTGACAAGTGTCCTGAATATATATTATAGGATATGATTGAAAATGTGTTGGAGATAAAAGACACACATGTCAGAGAGGTTATGACACCTCTTGTTGATGTTGTCGCAATCGATGCAAGTTCAAGCCTTGTAGATTTTCATCACTTGTGGGTCACACATCAATACTCAAGGTATTTCATTTCCTAGTTCAAATTCAAAGCGATAGTTTTTCCCAGTGCTAACTGTATCTTGACATGTTTTCAAGGGTACCTGTTTTTGAGCAACGTGTTGATAATATTATGGGTATAGCATATGCGATGGATCTACTCGATTATGTTCAAAAGGTTGGAAGATTTTTACTACTATTATTGGTTACAAGTTATAAGTGCTTTACCTGTTCATGCAATCTAACAGTTTGCAGAATTATAATCTGTTTGATTTTAAAGGGCGAGACTCTAGAAAGTATTACAGTTGGAGATATGGCTCACAAGCCTGCATATTTTGTACCCGGTAACTTAACTTTATCTTAACACATCGAAATTGAATTGTTAAACTGGTTGAATTGTTTGAGCTAGGAACACATTTGTATCTGTTTGAACTTGATGCAGAATACTGAATGAATAAATTATTGTTACTTCCTTTGCAGATTCAATGTCTGTTTGGAATCTTCTTAGAGAATTTCGAATCAGGAAGGTTCACATGGCCGTCGTTCTTAACGAGTATGGTGGAACTGTTGGGGTATGTGCTTACCGTACGTGAATACAACCATCTCAGATCAGTTTGTTTGATATAACATGCATCTTTCAGTTTGTGATTTGCATTACTATGTTATTACCGGTAATAATTTGAAAAAATAAATAAACTAAACGTAATCCCCGGTGTCAGTTTCTGACACCGACATTGACATGGATACATCTTTTATTAGAGGTGCCGGTGCTACCAATGTAATGATAATTTCCCCCATCCTTTTTCCAATGATTTTTTATGGCACATCCTTCCATATGCTTGCTGCACGTGCTAAATCCTTTTTCTTAATAGCTAAATTGAGAAATGTTTACTTCTTCCTGATCCTCTAATAAAGTCTAACAACTTTTGAAATGAGATGATGGTTTTTGAATCGACTGAGTATTTATGCATTACATATCTTGCCATTTAACAGCTTGTAACACTTGAAGACGTCGTTGAAGAAATTGTTGGTGAAATCTTTGATGAAAATGACTCAAAGGTAAATCTCATTATAAATACTTATGTCTAATCTTCACATTTTCAAATTTATTTACAAATTACTGAATCAAGACCATGTATTGCATTTGTCTATATTCTGTTTATCCCCAAAAAGTTGGGTATCCTCTTTACAGTCATTTCTTTTCTCCAACAATATTTCTGTATATTGTATCTGATGGATAAAAAATCAACAAATTTAAACGAAATATATCTTTTTATGTATATGTGCATTTGATTTTTGGCGACTACATCTATTTGCTGCTTTTAAGTTCCAAATTTTCTATAAAGAACCTTTTTACATTCTTTTGCTGCAATTCTACAGGAAGAAATACAGAAAAAAACTGGTTACATAGTAATGCGAGCTGAGGGTGTGTTTGATGTTGATGCTAACACATCCATTGATCAACTCTCTGAAGATTTGACCATCAAGATGCCAGAGGTTCACCACATTTCTATAGACACATTTTTTACTATTGGATTTCTTGAAATCTATTTTAGATTTGTGGGCCTCGTAACACGATAATTACTTCTATTTTTTCAGGGTCACCAATATGAGACAGTATCTGGCTTTGTATGTGAAGCCTTTGGATATATTCCTAGGACAGGAGAGACCATAAAGATAGTTCTTGAAAGAGATGATGAAGATGATGACGATGATTCCAATGGTGACCACCAGGAACCGAAAGAGAAGAAACATATTTTCAAACTCGAGGTAATCACTTTGTTGTTCCTTTTGGTAGTTTAGTATTTATAAGAATTCAAGTCAATTTTTTTGTCTTTTTGCAAAATCTGTGAATAACAAAACTGAATCTAGCACCTCTTCTTCTCTTTCATGCAGATACTAGCAGGAAATGCGAGAAAGGTGAGCGCTGTTCGGTTTGAAAGGCTTAATAATGGCGACGAAATGTTGGAGACGAAAGAAGTAACACGAATGTTCCCAAAAATTGTAAAAAGAAAATGGAATACCGGCGAGGAATCTGAAGATGATGCGGAATATGATGGATATGCATTTCCAAAGAGACGAGAGGAAGACATTTCTAATGAATATGTAGTTGATCAGGAAAATTCTCATAGGAATTAATAAATTATTTTCACTTCAATTTTTATTATTTTTTGTACGTTCTTTCTAATTGGCATGCTTTTGTGCCATTTTTGTATTGTATTAGATGATAAACTTGAGATAACTTGTACAAAATGAGAACCAATGTTCTTTTGAAAAAAAAAAAAAGAACCTATATAGAACCTTTCCATGACAAAGAAAGTTGTATGCCAACACAAGTCTTTCTGAAGGCTTGAAACTCCTAATAAAGATGTTATATTTTCTACATTAGTTTATCTAACATGATACATCTTTACTCCCAAGAAAGAAAAAAAATGGACATTTGGGTGAGAAAGCTATTGAGAAAATTAGGAAGAGCTAGAAGTGAAATATTTTTTTGGTAATACGTTATGAGATTTATGGTGCCTTGTTACACATATAGTTGACTCTATTTGATTGAAGTGACTTGTTCAAACAAGTCCATTTTCATTATGAATGACATTAAGTTTATTTAGGTATTTTTTATTTAAGTACATTTGAATTTGGTTGAGTACGGTATCCTACCGTCATAATCTATTTAGATTATATATATTTTTTAAAATAAGTTTACTTTTTAATTGGAATCAAAAGGATTACATACATATGATATAAAGGGTTTTAAATAATTTTAGTATTTGTAAATATTATTTATTTTGATAAATATATCATTTGAATTTGATTTAATTTATAAACTATATTTTTTGTTCTTTAGTTAGTGTATATTGTTTTAGACTTTAAGGCACAGATACTCCGTTTTTTACAAAGTACCAATATCGAAAATGTACCCGATATCGATATACCTACGTGCCTTGGTACACGATTGATACATATTGACAAAAAAAAATATAGTTTTTTTCATATAGTTTCAAGGCTATTTTAATGAGTTGAATTTAACTTTTTAATTTGTTTAAAAAAGAAGTAAAAAACCATTTATATATAGTCTTGTATTTTCCTGCCGCTGTTAAGCAACTTTAATATCTAAGTATTTAACTTTATGAATTATTGGCACGTTTTAAATGTGATTTTTTAATGTAATTAATCTTAACTTTTTTTTTTGAACAAATTACTTTTTAATTTTGATGTTTTGTTATGATTTTAACAATACAATTCTTTCATATTATTCTTCTATAATATAATTATTTTATGTTATTTTTATAGTTATATTTTTAAAAAATTATAGTGACATACCTTAATTTTTCAAAAAATGTCTTTTTCCCGTACACGGGTATAAATCCGAACCGGTGCAACACATTTTAGAATAATGCTATTTATTATTAAACAATTTAAAAAAGAAATACAAGAATATATTTAAAGATAATGTTTAATTAATTATAAATTTAATTTTGAAATAGTAGTAATAGTTTAATTTTGAAATAGTAGTAATAATAAATAATTTATTCTTGCCTTTCTTGTTTTTATTTTTTCTTACAAATAAGTATTTTCCTTTGTTTAATTCCTGTAAATTTTTTATATTAAATTGTTCTGTAATATTCTTTTTGTTTAAAAAAAACGAAAGATTACAAATTAAAGTATTATATTTTTGCAATGATCAAAAATAAAAATAAAATACTTATACAAGATTAAAAACGAAAATTCCATAAAATGAAGATTTTCACAAATAAAAATAATACAAACTATGGATGGATAATCTTACAGAATAATTATAACAAATAAACAATCACATTTTCTACATATGAATATTAAACAAATATATTGCAAACAAAATTATACAGAGCTATTAATCATCCCTTGCCACAGTAACAAGCCTAGCATGTTTGGTGACTTTCTCTCTCAAACATTCTGTCACCCTTGCTGCATCCACATTTTCTCCTTTAATCACAACTCTATCTTTTTCTTCTCTTTCAAAACTAACCGATGTAACACCTATTATACAAACATAATCCACAAATAATCACTTAATTAACCACTAATAATAAATTAATAATTAACACTAGTTCTTAACATCCAAGTTACAATCAGAACTCACCATCAGCAATGGTGCATATGGTTAATATTTTCTTCTTGCATTTTGCACAGTGAAGTGGTATCTCAATCACAATCTTTTGCTGCACAATTTATAACTCAAGTCAAGCTTTTAAGAGAAAAAGAAGAAAGAAAGAAAGAACGATATTCAACGATGCAATGAAATTTCACTTACCCTCATGATAATCTTCACCAAATTAAAATTAGCTTAATTAAGTTTATAATTAAGAGTCTTGATGAGGAAGAATTAACCATGATACCATGCATATATATGGTCGAGAACACGTGTATGTATGTGTCACTTTGTGGTATGGCTTAATAGTCAAATTGAAATAAACGTATAAATGAGATTAAGTTAATTAAGTAGTAATTGATGCATTAATTCAAAAAGCTAAGTTGGCGATCCACTTTTCATGGATTTAACACGGTTGACAAAATGTATTATATCAAATAAAGAAGCAAAGTCAGCTGGTTAGATATGTTGAAAGTCAATATTGATTAAATGACGTGTATCAAAGGAATATGGTGATGTATATACATCTTTTTATACTATTTCAATGACGTACTTATGAACGGAATATGGACAATCTCTTCGAATATAATTTAATTTTTTATATTATTTTTTAAAAATCAAATTAATATTTATATGTATAGTAAGCGGTTGGTTGACGAAACAAATATTTCACATGAATTATAATAAATTTACAACTATGGTGAAATGTCAAAATATTAGTGTTGACTATCGAATTAATAACCATTCTACTCTTTTATTATGGTGTGTTATAATATTTATTAATATGGTACTTGATCGTCAATTTCGAATGACAATTGACTCTTCAAAATTATTGAATATGTTCTATCTCTTTTATTTAGTGTATATTTTTATTTCTGTTTTTTCTTTTCAAGTACAATTTTGTGATAAATTAAATATGAATTTTTAAAGATCTGTCTCATAAAAATTTTAAGTTTTTTTATTTATTTAAGAGGAATTAAATATAAATTTTTAAGAGTCAATGTTTTATTAGAAACAAAAAAAAAACATTAGGATATATATGATTGAATTTCAAGTTATTATTTTGCCGGGATTTATATCATAACATATACTAATATAAATTATTTTCAAAGTTTCATTGCATTCCGAATAATTATTGAATTATTTTAATTTTTTGATTGAAATACACATGCATATTGATTGAAAAATCAAATTAAATCAAGACTTATTCGAAATGTCATGAAAATTTGCAAATTATTTTATGTGTTATTATGTAATTCCTTGAATAAGATTAACTCAAAATTCAATTATATGTCAATGTTGCGTTGTTTCCATCTATTGGAAAATCAACGCTTAAAAATTCTTATTTAATTCATCTTATGATATGATAAACATGTCTTAAAATTAAAGAATCACAGTGCACTGCACAAAATCCTAATTGACTATGATTTGATCCTTAAAAAATGAAACGACACATGAATCCATCTTGAATTTGAAATGAATCATAACCTTGAATCGAAATGAACCCACCACCGAATCAAAACCAAATCTTTAATTTCATAAGTGAATACTTTAGTTTATCAATATTCAAAGGGCTATTTGTTCAAGAAAAATACAAAAATATGATAAAATTATCGAAACCCTAAAAGACTTTTAAGCTTGAACTGTGGTTACTATCCTTGAAATCATGGAGAGTGGACCTTGTACAAAAATCCTAGCAAAGGAGATTTAGATTGGTTATCTCTATTCTTGCATTGCTTTGTCTTAGGACACACTCTTGCACATCATTCATAGCTTACTCTTGGACTTTCTTACAGTGAGACTTATTCGATCAATTACTTCTAGTTGGTCATCTAAAAGACTAGTCCACTTTGCTAGTACATGTTTAGTTTATCATTTGGGTTGTGCTTATTGTTTATTGCATCCTATATGAGAAAATGTATCCCCACTCCCATGACATGTAATATCTTTTACAACTTTCTCCTTGCTTGCTATTTGTTTAGGCTTCCCTTTAATTCAAGAATAAAATCAACCACGCCTTTTCAAAAGAACACAAATAAGCTTGATCCAACGTCAAGCATTTTCATAATCAATTCAATAGGTTTCCATCACCATCAACCCTTCAACCAATCACACTCCATTTGCATTCACCCTTTGTAAGTCGATTGCCTTATGCATTGCCATCAACCTACCCATTCACCAAGACATTTTAATAAATAATCCAACAAACCCTTGTTCCAACATCAAGCAGATTTTTTTGAATCAAACTAAAAAACACAATAAGATACAATTGGGATTGTGCGACATGAGCCTTAAGTGGTGGAGAAGGGGTGAAAATGGAGTTCCCTGCACTCACTTTGATTATTTTGACACAAGGTGTTTGACTTGGTTGCTTGAAATAATCGCCTCTACCCATAGTCTTTAGTGCGATCCTAATCAAATATAATCTCTTTTCAAAACCTAAAAACAACATCAACTCATCAAACTTCTGTTTTTTGCGCCTTAGAGCCACCCTTCGAAAAATCATTTTTCAAGGTAAAATCAACCAATAAACAATTTTTTTTTAGGTTGAACTACAAAGCTCTGACTTCTTCATTGTACAATGAGGATACATAGGCACGAGTCTAATGCTGAGGCGAGCATCTTAATAAAAAAACATCTTCTTTCCTTTTAGCAGATAAACCATCAGATAAACAACACTCTTTCATGCGCAGACAACCTAGATAGTTTCCGTTGAGTACAACATATGTGAGGGGTGTTAATACCTTCCCCTTGCATAACCGACTTCTGAACCCTAACAATGGTTGCAATGAATTTGTCCTATCCTTTTTTCGATTCTGTGAGTTTTATTGATATTTTCCCTTTCCCTCCTTTTGAGAATAAATAAAGTTCGATGACGACTCTTCTGTCAGTCTAATCGACAAGCTTTTCTCGCGAGGTCGTGTTCTCATTTTTTCTAGGTGCAACACTGGGGCAGATTGTCATTACAGCTAAAGACTTAGTTTTTCTTTCCGTTTTTGTCGTTTTTTTATGTTTTCTTCACGCGGAGACTTCCAACCACTCAATACTTGAAACATAAACACACTAATGACTTAATACTATAAAAATAAATTGATACAAATCGAGTCAAAATCACAATATATTTTCGAGTCACCAGAGAGCATCAGCGATTACAATCCCCTCCCTTTGTTGTTAGAAAGGTAAGAGTTAGGGGCAACTATTATGGACCTGCTAAAACAACCCATGAGAAAATAAGGCCCCAAAACTAGGGCTCAATAAAGGCGTTAAATATAGATCAAACATTGGTTCACAACTAGCAATAAAATGTAAGACAATCAGTGTAATCCAAATAATCCTGCAGCTCACTCTATTTTACGAAACCCTTTCACAAATCAGATACAGCAAACCCCTTTATATAAGAAAAAAACCACGCCACTATGCCAAAACAGACCTTTAGCAGCGCTTTTTTTGACCTTTAGCAGCGCTGCCTAAAGTGGCGCTGCTAAAGGTAAAGGCAGCGCTTTTTTACCCCTTTAGCAGCGCTTTTTAAAGCGCTGTCTTAGACCCCCCTATAGCAGCGCTTTATGAAAGCGCTGTCTTAGACCCCTCTTTCCCCACCTATAGCAGCGCTTTTTTAGCAGTTTCTCTGTCCCCTTTAGCAGCGCTTATACATAAAAGCGCTGTCTAATGTGCACGTTTTGAAAAAAAAAATTTCCTGATTAATGGCATTTTTTATATATTTTTCAATAAACCTGCTTATATTACAATACCTGCTTATATAATTTAGCCCTTTATTTCAACACTTTGGCTTTATATACACAATTCAACACTTTGGCATTATGTGCACAATTCAACACTTTGGCATTATATGCATAATTCAACATCACAAATTATATACAATTCCACTTTAATATATATAATTCAAAAGCTTCACAATTCAACATCACAAATTATATACAATTCTCAACTCGAAATTCAACATCACAAATTATACAATTCTACTTTAATTTCTTCCAATCTTTATTGCTGGCCATAATATACCTGTAATTCAGGAAAACTAAAGTATCAAATGAATGACATTCAAATATGTAAATAAGAAATATATATATACACACATAAGAAACGTATAAATAAGAAATAATATGTTATTTTATTGAATGAGACAATATGTAATTTTACAAGTACCTTTAACATCTTTTTCTTTTTTTAGTTCGAAGGTGCTTTACTTGTCTCTTAACAACACGGACGGATGGATTGATCCAAATTCCCTCGCTATGATCATTTCTAATATATGATTCGTCTGCTATAATATTCTCATCTGGATCATCCCTAACATAAGATTCATTCTCAACATCAACCTCCCCCTTTTCTCCAATGTTATCGTTGATTACTTTGTTGGAAAAAAGAACTATAAACCATTTCGTACTTTTCGGATCAGTGACATAGAACACTTGTTTAGCTTGTGTGGCTAGAATAAAAGGCTCATCTTTGTACCCCACCTTATTAAGATCCACTTGCAAAAAACCTGACTTATCCATACGTATGCCACTATTACTTTCAACCCACTTGCATCCAAAGATAGGAATCTGAAACTTCTCATAATCAAACACCCAAATGCGCTCGATTACCCCAAAATACGAGGAAATGTGCATTGATTCGGCAAGCACAGTGACACCACTATTTTGCATTGTACTTTTATCATCTTGCTCCTTGGTATAAAATGTGTATCCATTAATTGCGTATGCGCTATAAGAAAACACATTCAAAGTTGGACCATATGCTAAACATCTCAACCTTTCTGTTATTGAAGCGGGATCAGAATAAAACTTTGAATAAATATGCTCTTTGAACCATGTTATAAAACTTCGATTGTGCTCACGTACTATCCAATTTTCATTTCTATTCAGATTTAAACCTCGGAGAACGTCCTTGTGCAATTTAACGTACTGCTCAACCTCAATGTCATTGTGCAGAACATATAAATGCACTTGCTCCCGTTCATCCCTTGAAACTGTCACAACTTTATTTCCAATTAACTGTTTACCTACTACTTTTTCAACAACATCAGATTTTGGGAGGCCAATGGATTGAACGTTGGACAAATATTCAGTACAAAACTCAATAGCTTCTTCAACAATGTATCGTTCAACAATACATCCCTCTGGTCGACTTCGGTTTTTCACATACCCTTTCAATATTTTCATATAACGTTCAACTGGATACATCCATCTCATATATGCAGGTCCACACAGTTGTGTCTCTTTCACGAGATGCACAACTAGATGTACCATTATGTCAAAGAATGACAGAGGAAAATACATTTCAAGCTCACACAAAGTAATAATTATATCTTTTTGCAATGTTGGTAAGATCGCAGGATCGATCACCTTACTACAAATAGATCTGAAAAAGAAACACAATTTTGTTATTGCGCCTCTCACTTTATTTGGCAAAATAGAACGTATACCTATTGGTAGAAAGTGTTCCATAAGAACATGGCAATCATGTGTCTTTAAACTCTTTAACTTTAGGTCTTTCATAGAAACAAGTCTTCTAATATCTGAAGAGTATCCTTCTGGAACTTTAACTTCACTCAGAAACTTACACATTATCTTTTTCTCCTTTCTAGACAAAGTATATGCAGCAGGTGGTAGATAAGTGCGATTTCCTTTCTTCTGGGGTCCTAATTCATTTCTTATTCCCATTGCTACCAAGTCTTTTCTTGCTTTAAGGCCATCCTTAGACTTTCCTTGTATATTGAGTAACGTACCAATAACACTTTCAAATACATTTTTTTCAATATGCATAACATCAAGAAAATGTCGTACATACAACGACTTCCAATACGACAACTCAAACAAAATTGACCTCTTCTTCCACCCACGCGTGGTAAGCGTATGAGCAAAAGGCTTGCCAAACTGAGTACTCACATCTTTCACCTTTGCAAAAATTTGATCGCCGGTCAATGTAGGTGGTGCTCTACGTTGTTCTGAATTTCCATTGAATTCTTGTCTCCACCCACGGTACTGATGATTAGAACTTAAGAATCTACGATGACCAAGAAATACATTCTTCTGACCAAATTCCAACCGCGTCCAATCTGTGTTTTCTTCACAGATAGGACACACACATTGACCTTTAATGCTATACCCCGATAGATTTTCGTATGCTGGGAAATCATTAATTGTGCCAAACAACATGGCCCTCAAATTAAAACTTTCTTTCCTATATCCATCATAAACCTCCACACCGTTCTCCCACAAACTTTTTAAGTCTTCGATTAAAGGTGTCAGGTATACGTCTATGTCGTTTCCTGGTTGTTTAGGGCCAGAAATTAACATAGATAACATCATGTACTTACGCTTCATACATAGCCATGGAGGTAGGTTATAAATCATAAGAATTACAGGCCAGGTGGAATGGGAGATACTTTGCAGACCGTGCGGATTCATTCCATCAGTCGATAATGCCAAGCGAAGGTTTCTAGCTTCTTCTCCAAAATCAGGATAATCATTATCAATTTTCATCCACTGTGGTGAATCTGCCGGATGTCGATACTTCCCATCTATAATTCTATCATCTGCATGCCAAGTAAGGTGTTTCGCATCTGTTTCACTACGAAACATGCGTCTGAATCTCGGAATTATAGGAAAATACCATAAGACTTTTGCTGGTGACAACTTTTTCTTATACCGAGATACACCGCATTTAGGACACTCGTTTAATGATGCATACTCATTTCGAAACAAAATGCAATCATTTGGACAAGCATGTATCTTATCATAGCTCATACCAATAGAGCATAACATTTTTTTAGCTTCATAGGTTCGATTAGGAAGAACATTATCCTCCGGAAGCATCTCTTGAAGTAGGGCTAACAACTCTGTGAAACTTTTATCCGACCATCCATTACCCGCCTTTAAGTTGTACAACTTTAATACCGCAGACAATCTTGTGAAAGTAGTGCAACCTTTATACAACGGCTTCTCTGCATCGCTTACCAACCTCTCAAACATCTTTGGACAATCTTTAAGATCTTCTTCAAGTGCTTCTGCAATATCTTCGACTCGATCACAATCGTATGTATCCCTACCATTGTCCTTTGAAGTAGAGGTCGTATTGTTCTGGGGTTCAACATTCTCGTTACTTATCTCACCGTGTAATGTCCAACATGTGTAACTTCGATCAATTCCATGTCTCATTAAATGAGATTCCAACTGAACCGCGTCAATTCGACGCCCATAACAGCAACCTAAGCAAGGACATGTGATCCTACTGGGGTCTTTGGCGTGTTCAACAGCAAACTTAACGAAGTTCGATACCCCATTCTCGTACTCTTTTGACAATCGATTAATAGACATCCAATTTTTATCCATACTATGAAAGTTAGGCAAAAACAGAGAATACATGTAAAGAAATCACTAACTTCTAAGAAAGTTGTACAGTAGGATGCTTGGAAACAATCACAACCTTGCTCTTCTCAGGTAACCCCTATAACAGACAATATATACATTTTATTAAAATCATATTAATAATTAACCAAAACAAAAAAACTAGATAATCCAACAAAACAAATCATATTAAAAAAAAGTAGATATACTATAATAAACTATTCTACTATTAAAGCATACTTTCATTAATATGATTTTAAACTATTCTAAACTATTTTATAATGCTCAAAATGACATGGACTAAATTAAAGCATACTCTCATAAATGGTGGAAATGGACTAAATTATTCTAAACTATTCTAAACTATTTCATTAATATGATTTTAAACTATTCTAAACTATTAAATCATACTCTCAAAAATGGTGGAAATGGACTAAATTATTCTAAACTATTCTAAACTATTGCATTAATATGATTTTAAACTATTCTAACTTATTAAAGCATACTCTCAAAAATTTTGGTAATGGACTAAATTATTCTAAACTAATTTATAATGCTCAAAATTCATTGTGGCATTTCAACAAACACCTTGCATACAAAACTCAAGCCAATATCAAAAGAGTAATGCTCATCAATGGTATCAACAAAAACAAGTCAATAACTCAGAAAGAAGTAGCACTAACATCATCTAATCCAGAAAAATGCAATACTAAGACAATAATCCATAAAAATGCCGTAACAGTCGCGAATTTATCGTAACGGTGGAGGAGAACGAACGGTGAACGGCGGCGAAAACAAATGGAAGACGGCGGCGCAAACGGACGGCGAAAACAAATGGAAGACGGCGGCGCAAACGGACGGCGACGAAAGCTTCAACGGAGGGTGAAAATGGAAGATAGGGCAATGGAGAAATGAAGAAACGAAGAAGAAAACGAAAAAACGCGTGTTCTGTTTCGTTTACAATTCTGGAGGGTATATAAAAATTATTATACTAATACCTTTAGCAGCGCTTTTTAAAGGCCTTTAGCAGCGCTTTTAAAAGCGCTTTCATAGGATGCATTAGCAATGACATATAGCAGCGCTTTATAAAAAAAACGCTCTCGTAGGGTCCCCTTTTAGCAGCGCTTTTAAAAAGCGCTTTCTAAGGGTCCCCTTTTAGCAGCGCTTTTTAAAAAAGCGCTGTCTTTGGTAGGTAATTTTTTTCTTTTTTTTTTACTGACTATTTAGCAGCGTTTTTTTTAAAAGCGCTGTCTTTGTATGCGCTGCTAAAAATCAATTCTGGCGTAGTGCGCCATTTAAAAGCAATTTCTTTCTCATTCAAAATTTTTGTTTTTACTCAAATATTGACTTAAACATTAAAGTGTTAATCTTAGATGTTAATTTCATCTACTGCGTTGGAATCAAAATTCATAATGTCACCTTCAAAATACGTGGTTCCGATCATCATTTTTCTCGTGCAATACAATATACTTCTACTTGACCCTTTTACACTTATATAATGAGTTCCATGCTAATTATATATATATATATATATATATATATATATATATATATATATATATATATATATATATATATATATATATATATATATATATATATATATATATATATATATATATATATATATATATATATATATATATATTAAGAACGAAACTTCAATAAATAAGAGATGAGATGGACAAAATGGGGGGATGGGCAAAACCAAACCCATTAAGCAAGCATAAGCCTTAACTTGGGAAGACCCAACCTATCATGATTAAAGACATCTAAACAAAAATTAGGAATGGAATGAAACCAATTAAAGCCTGAAAGAGAAAAACCCAGATTCACTAGCTTATCCTCCCCGACATTTTATTCTCTAAGAGAATGAGAAATAATGAAATTCATGTTTCTAATACGCACCAAACAGTTGCTCACTCTATTTCTTAACATCCAAGGAACCTTTGAAGGAGAGTCATAAGCAAGAATGATAAGTTTTGAGTCGGTTTCAATCCATAAATTGTCCCACCCTTTCTCAACCGTAATTTCAATTGCAAACATGACTCTTAACAGCTCAGCATGAAAAGCATTGCTAATACCAAGATTTATCGAAAATCCTCTAAGAAAATAGCCACAGTTGTCTCTAAAAATTCCAGCACAAGAAGATAAACTCAGGCAACCAATGGTCGCACCATCCGTGTTGCATTTAATCCAAGAGCCAATAGGGGGATTCTAAAAAATCTCCTTAGTACGAGTGCCCCTAGGAGGATGAACATTAATGCAGAAGGCTTTAAGAAGGACAAAATCTATGATAGAGGGGTTGAAGAAAGCTTGGTGTGATTCTCGTATATGTTTGAGTTAGACAACATCCATCTTTTAGTCACATTAAGATTTGGCAAGATGTTGTTGAAGCGAGATTGATTTCTATGATTCCAGATAGTGTTTATAATGTTGATGATGGTAGCCTTGATGATCAACACACATTGAGGACTCAAAGAGGGATAAGTACTCTACCAAAGCTCATTAGGAGTGAGAGGAAGGAAAGCCATATTTATGAGTCCAGAAAACCATGTCCATAAAGCATTAGCAAACTGACAGGCGAAGAAAATATGTGTGGAAGAGTCTTCATGAGTTTTGCAAATGCTACACATGGAAGGAACATTACAACCTTTGACCTTAAGATTCTCATCGCAAGGGAGCCTATTGTGCATTGGCCTTCAAACAAGAAGAGATTTAGAAGGAGGAAAAGATGGATTCCAAATGTATTTGGAGCAATTCACTAGGGAACCATGAGGGTTTAAGTGAAGATATGCCTCCTTCAAAGATAAAGAGCCCGAGGGAGAATGCTTCCAAAACAATTCATCTTCTTTGTGCTCCAAAGGAATGTGGCAGTTGTTGATGGTTGTCATGATTTAAGGAAAATTTTGATACTAGTCAGAGGGAATGTCCTATTTTCTACTAAATATGAAGTGCTGAATTTTTATAGCTATATTAATGGAGATGGAAGGAGTGAGATGATCATCAATAAAAGCCTTTCCACGCCAAATCTTTCTGAGAGTGAAGGAAACCCCATCCAAGTTTCATATCAGAAGCTTCATTGAGCTTAGAAAGATTTCTGATGCCAATGCCTCCTTCATTGATAGGCTTGCACAATTTAGACCAATAGACACTCAGAAGTTTTCTCTTAGAAATGTCTCCACTCCAAATGATGTTTCTAGTCCATTGCTCAAATTGCTTGATAAAACCAATAGGCCAAAAATACATGAGGATACTATGAATAAACATGCTATGAATGACACTTTTAACAAGCTGAACTCTGCCAGCAATAGAGAGAAGGGAAGCTTTCTAAGCATAAAGCTTATTCTTGACAATATCAGCAATAGGAAACAAGTGCCTAGACTTTGGTTTGCCCCTAAAAATGGGAACACCTAGATAAGTGAAAGAAGAGCCACCAATTTGAAAGCCAAGCTTTTGAGCAATAAGCTGTAACTTGTTAGAGATTGAACCAGCATAAATGAAAGACTTTATGGGGTTTATAATCTGACTAGAAATACTAGCATAACTTTGAAAAAGCTCCAATAAAGATTCTATGTTGGAAAGCTTCCCTTTGCAGAAGATGAAAACATCATCGACATAGAGAGAACGAGAAGGGATCATCATAGCTCTACATCCCTTGATCAAGTCAAGACTGTCCTACTCAACCAGCCAAGAAATGCTTCTGCTAAGGACTTCCTCAGCAATGTAGAAGAGAAGAGGAAACAAAGAATCACCTTGTCTGACACCTCTTTGTTAGGAAAAGTGACCATGAAGGGATCCATTGATAAAGATATATAACTTAGCAGAGTGAAGAATATTGCTTATCCAATCACAAAAAGTGTTGCAGAAGCTAAATTGTCTCAAAACTTTGATGAGAAAGCACCAATCCAAGGTATCAAATGCTTTCATCCAAGGTTTTCATGCACATTTCCAAATGTAGCCTTATTTCGATCCTTGAGATTGTTGTGAGGATCTTGAGCTTTTTGTTCAAAATGCACATAGGGCAACCTAAAACTTTTGTATTCTAACTGTGACTTAGCGGTTATATTAAAACATAATTAATAAATAAACAAAAATATCAATAATATAAATATTCAACGTGACTTTATAAACACCATCACGTGCTATCAATTCTAAAAAGAGGAAAACGAAATTGACACAATAAATCCAATTTTTAAAATAAAAGACCAAAACATCGTTTCTTAATAATTTAATAATTCTTCAAAGATTGTCCTATTCTATAGTTCTCTTTTTATTTGTATTCTATTCCCTCTCAAACAAATTGAAACGTTCCAACTCACCAAATCCTTAGCCTCTTTTCAAGGTCTACGTTTTCCCTCCCTTTCATTGGCCCACTCCTAAACATTTTATTTTTCCCAATATCACTAAAGATATCCACATTCTTTATTCTCTAAGGCCCCATCTCTTTATTTTTCTCTCTCTTTTTATAAATTTCTTTCCCTTAAATCACTATTTTTATTTCATATTTATATACATTATTTTTAAAATAATAATTTTTAATTAAAAAATAATTGTAATTAAATTTTGAAACACATAAAAAAAATTAAATAGACTCAAAATTAAAATAATACTGAATAAAAAATCACATAAATTGCTTTAGTCAGATCCACGTCTTTGAATTAATCTTTCATGATAAAAATAAAAAATTTGTAGTTAATAATAATTTTAATTTTAATATTTATTTTTGTATCTATTTTTAATTTGACTAATATTTTTTTTTTTATTCAAATTATTTTAAACAATTTTATTTTCTTACATTTTTAAAGAAACACTGAACTTTAGTCAATTATCTAGAAAATAAATTTAATCAAAATTTGGAAGGAAGTAAAAAAATAATAAACTTTACCTAATATAAATGAATTACTAAACTTTAACATAAACATATTTTTGGTAAAAAATATATTTAAAAAAATGAAACAAACATTTTGTTTTGAAAAAAAAATATTAAACAATTATTAACTCTACAATTATTAAAAAAACACTAAAATTTAATATGAATATATTTTGGTCAAAATAAAAACCTAAGAAGCATTCTTACAAAAAAAGATAAGCACACGTAAAAATTTCCGAGAATGACGTGTAAGCCGAAGAGGTTATTTTTCTTCTGAGGAGGTTCCAAAAATGGGTTATTTTTCAGTGTAGTTCTAAGCAGTTACATAATTTTGGAGAAAATTTTGCAAATTTTTTTGGCTCAATTCTCTAACTGTTTTGACGCCTCTATATTTTTTTTTTTTCAAAAAATTGAGTCTTTATAAACGAAACCGAAAATGAACTTAATACTTCATAGTCCACACACACTTATCAGTCAAGTAGGTTTGGGAGTTACCGTGATTTGTGTGTGAGAGAGACAGAAAAAAAAGGTTGGTTTTTGAAGCATTTTTCTGAGTTTTTTTTTAATAGGTACGTTGTGTTTTATTGGTTTGTTAGTTGATTATGAAAAAGGGTTGTTGTGGAATTCAACAAATTTTATTTGTGTTGTAAAATAATTGTACCTTTAGATACTAATCTTGAAATGTTACTAGGATAGTGATGATTGTGTTGCTTCTTTTTTGTTTTGTGACGGTTTTGTTTTGTGTTGTTTTTTTTAAGGATTTTTATTGTTTGTTAGGATTTGTTGTTGTTGTTGTTGTTGTTTGTGATTTTTCTTAGATTGAAAGCATGTGATTTTCTGCTATTTCCATTTTCAGTAATGACAGAGAATTAAGGAAAATCTATTGCAATTTTGTGTAAGTTTTTATCTGTGTTTCTTCCTCTCTAGGTTATTATAATTATTCGGGTTTATGGGTTGCTGTTTTGTAGAAAAACATCTATGTTAATTTAAGTTGTTTTCTCTAAACCTCGGGATAGTCTGAGTATTAAGTTAGTCTGAGTTAGTATCGGACACCACCGACATCTCTGAAAAAATGCACGAGTCCATGTCATTGTCTTGTCGTGTCCAACACCGACATCTTTGAAAAAAGAAGTGTCCTTGTCACTGATCTGTCCGAGTCACTGTCTGACCATTTGAAAAAATGTGTCCATCTCACTGTCTGAGTCAGTGTCAAAACACCTACATCTATAATTCATCATCTCTTGAAAAAAGTGTGTCCATGTCACTGGCCAGGTTAGTGTCAGGCACTTGTGATTTCCATGTTCTTCCTATGTTGTTTTTGTTGTATTTCTTGAAGAGAATCTGTGTTTTTGGTTGTTTGTATTGTCAAATGTTATGGTATAGTAGGTCTACAATTTTCATTCATCATTATACATTATTAATTCAATTCCAAATTCTTTTATGTTAAATGCTTGTGTTAAATGCTTGCTTTGTCAGCATTCTAAGTTTTGTCTTGTTTACATTTTTCAGTGTGATAAGATAAGAGCTATGGATATTTTTGATTGTGCAAGAATTATATTAGATAGAGTTCTGAAATTTGATCCTGTGAATGCTCGAAAAATAGTCGGTTATCTCCTTATGCAAAATCACTGTGAACCCGAAATGGCTAGATTGGCATCTTGCCCAGATCATATCATTGCCGAAGTCATTCTTGGCGCCAAAATTCAAATGATGGCCTTAAATTCAGCCATGACTTCGATTCCACAGCCGCATGTTGCTCCTCCCCAAGGTTTAGCCTATTTTCCGGGTTTCCCCCCGACTTCACCACCACCACCACCACCACCACCACCACGGAACTTTCAGGTTCAACCTACCTATTGTGATCCACAGTTTGCGGCTGGCAATGTGAATCAAGAATTTATGGGAGTGAGTTATCTGGATTCTGTGACAGAACTTCAGAAACAAGCACAGATGTTGAGTTTGGAGAATCCTTTAGATCATGTGAATACTGGAACTAGAGGTGTTTTGGTCAATGATTACAACAACGGCTTTGATTCTTCTGTTGTCAATTACGGCGGAAGATCCGCGAAAAGGTCCTCAAATTCGAACCCATCTGAGTTTCCGGTCAAGATCTGTCACTATTTCAGTAAAGGCAACTGTCGGAATGGAAGTAACTGTCGATATTTTCATGGTCATGTTCCTCATGAGAGCTTCTCTTCTCAAGTGCATATGCATGGAAATGGTGATAACGAGGATCAAGTGATTTCTCCGCGTTCGTTGGCTCAGGTAGAGTCTGAAATTATTGAGCTTCTTAAGCAGAAAAGAGGTGATCCAATGTCAATTGCTTCGCTGCCGATGGCATACTTTGAGAGATACAAAAAGGTACTGCAAGCTCAGGGCTATTTAACTGAGAGTCAGCGACATGGTAAGTCTGGTTATAGTTTGACAAAGCTTCTTGCGCGGCTAAATAGTATTCGGCTAATTGACAGGTGAAAATTCTTTTTATAAATTTTCGCATTTGTATTCTAATATATATGTACTTGAATGTCACTTACCTTAATCTGAACTTTTTTTAATGTTGTTTTTTCAGGCCTCATGGACAGCATTCGGTTGTTTTGGCGGAAGATGCTCCAAAATACACTCAAACCGGAGAAGTTCAAAGTATCAGTGCTGCTCGGCAATTATATCTGACTTTTCCAGCTGATAGCACTTTCACCGAAGAAGATGTTGCGAGCTATTTCAAGTAAACTATTACAATTTTTTCTTTTTTCTGCGTGTATGTCTGACACTCATATCACACTCTTGTCTCGAACAACTCCATCAAATTTTTACATATTTTTCTTTGCAGCACAATTGGACATGTCGACGATGTTAGGATTCCATGCCAGAACAGAAGAATGTTTGGATTTGTAACATTTGCTCATCCCAAAACCGTTAGAAATATCTTGGAAAGGGGAGGTCCCCATTTTGTCCGCGGCGCTCGGGTGCTTGTGAAACCCTACATAGAGAGGGAAAAGTGAGAATCATTTGTTCTTGTTGCAAAATGAAATTTGACTCAAGTATTAATTTATGAACACGACACCAACACTGACATGTTAATTCGTTAATAACTTGTGTGTATTTGATGTAGGAGATATCAAGATAGAGTGGAGGAAAAAGATAGAGTGGAGCACCTTCCTTGTTGTCCACGTTACTATACAAATGTGGATTCTGAACTTGACTTGAGTATGATATAATCTAGTTTATAACCTAACTTTTTTTGGTTAATATCTTAGAACAAGTTATACCTTAGTCTAATGCATGATTTATGCAGTTGCAAGAGAACTCGGAAAACGTAGACAGATCGCGAGGAGACAGTGGATGGAAGAGGTGCAAGCTTTTGAATATCACCAGAGAAGTCTTGAGCAGCTGCAGTTTTCTCAACGAGGTTTTCCCGTTACAGGCTTTTCGGCAGACGGATTAAGAGTTCCAGATGGTCTGTTAAGATTTCAGTTTCGCTTTATGTTTAAGCATCTTTCTTTGTTATTTTTATTATCTTACTAACTGAAATTGTTTTTCACACAGATCGATTCAATTTCCAGCCTGCGGAAGTTCTGAACTATTCGATGAATAACATATACATGACTGCAGAAACCAATTCCTCTGAAGGAAGCAGCAATGGAGTACACCATCTCCCGACAGTAGACTGTCTCCCGGAAGAGTTTCCGATCGAAAACAATAATTAGAAGTGATTCAGTTTCAGAAACATAGAAGAAGAAGAAAAGAAGTATAGAGTTTAGAACAGTGGAAGACAAAGACAAGAACAACTTTCTTTGGATAGATTATAGAGTTTTCTTTTGGAACTACTTAGTCAATTAGCATGGTGAAATTTACATAATCTTACTATACATGTAAGAAGTTTATTGTTTTTAATAATTATAGAAATTAAACTTGGACAACTAATTTAAGTAGTTTAGGGGCTGAATAAGTGAGATGTTGCAGGTTTGAACCAATGTTTCTCTCTCTGAACCAATGTTTCTCTCTCTCTCTCTCTCTTATGTCTCTGCAGCTACTAGTATTAAGTTTTTTTTAGATTGAAATAAAATTGTTATATTATGTACTAAGTTACTCATTTCTGTAACTTTTGAAACTTTATATGAAATCAATTAATTATAAGCCTTTTTATTTTTATTTTAATGCGTGTAACTATTGTTAAAGTAGTTTGTGAAATAGTTTGTGTTTTTGATTGTGAAAGTTGAAATGTTAAAATATCAGTCTTTTATTGATTATTTAAATTTTCAAGAGAAAAAAAAAATCAAATATCATAAATTTTAAATAAAAAATGATGAGTAACTTCATAAAAAAGCATCAACATTAGTTACCAAATAGCAAAACTAAGCATGTTGTTGTCTATTCCCCAATAATTAATTAATATTATTAAAATAAATTAGTTCTCTAACTAACTTAAAAAATATAGGTTTATTTCTTCTTTATTTTTTAATACAAAAAATCAAATATATTCTCAAAATAGCATAACTTTGTGATGAAAGAAAATCTATGGAAATAATAGCAACTCTATGAAATAAATAATTTTCTGCAAGTATATCTGTCATACTCTTGAACCTTACTAGTTCTGAAAATGCTGCCATTAACACATATTTCTCACTATTGCATATGTCACTTATCTTATCCACCTATTTTCCTCATTTTTGAAAAATAACCACAATGCAAATTATACCTACCACATTTTTTATGACAAGCACAATCCCAAATCGCTTTCCTATAAAACACACTACTTCTGACTAGTGGGAAGAGTGAAAAGATCAAGGTTTGTGTTTTAACTGTGATAAAAAATTTGTCCTAAAACATAAATTTTCAGTAAAAAAATTTCTCTTACTTATGATAGAGGATGGTGATCCCACAAAAACTCAAGACACACATGAGATTTCAAATGCAGTTGAAAATGAGACAAAAATTGAAGAAACTTATTTTCAACCACCACCATAAGTTTTCATAGGGAGTTTTTTCCTAAAACTTTGAAATTTAAGGGGTTACTTGATCGTCTATTTGTTATTGTTCTAATTGATAGTGGAAACACTTATAATAATCTCTAACCTCGCATTATTCAACAACTAAAAATCACTGACGGAATCATACTATAAAGTTTGAGGTGGTTATGAAATTAATCTATAATTTATAAATCAAATATTTATACTATAATGTATATAAAATATCTAAATTGTAATAAACACATAGTTAAACATAAAATGATTAAAGAGTATTACATAAAAATACCTTAAAATAATGCTCTGCGGTTTTTGAGTAGTTTGAAATCATCAATAATAGTCTCAGAATCAATACTTGCAGCAATTTTTCTTTCAATATTAACCGTCATGCTATCTCCTAGAAAATCAACTTCCATTTTGTCTTGATAATTTTCATTGTCAAAAAAGATCTTTCCGTAGTAGCTGTAGATACAGGCAGAGTCATGATAAGGCGAAACAATCTATTAATCAAATAATAAATTTCCTTCTTTTCAGTTGCAACCAAAGAATCAGTGACGAAATCAGACTATAAAGTTTGAGGTGGTCACGAAATTAATCTATAATTTATAAATCAAATATTTATACTATAATGTAAATAAAATATCTAAATTGTAATAAACACATAGTCGAACATGAAATGATTAAAGAGTATTACATAAAAATACCTTAAAATAATGCTCTGCGATTTTTGAGTAGTTTGAAATCATCAATAATAGTCTAAGAATCAATACTTGCAACAATTTCTCTTTCAATATTAACCGTCATGCTATCTCCTAGAAAATCAACTTCCATTTTGTTTCTCCATCTTGTCTTGATAATTTTCATTGCCAAAAAAGATCTTTCTGTAGTAGCTGTAGATACATGCAGAGTCATGATAAGGCGAAACAATCTATTAATCAAATAATAAAAGGCGAAACAATCTATTAATCAAATAATAAATTTCCTTCTTTTCAGTTGCAACCAAAGATGAACATAACTCTTGAATAGTTGTTAAAGTATTCAAACTCGATGCTTGACGAGCGTCAATAATAAAATGCCGAAGTTGAAATTTCAAATTAATCTTCTTTTACTCATTGAAGTCCATAGGATAATATTTTTCAACTATAGTGCAAATGGTATCAAGGTTAAAAGCCTTACAATTATCTTTGTTTATCAATGATAGTTAAAAATATTTCAACTCTAAAATAATGCTCAATGGTTACCTGGTTATCTTCAAGACGAGAACGACCAAATCTTGTTGTTGAATGAACATCATTAAGATCAGGAATCTGAATATCATATTTTTCACAAAAAGACTTCACAGAAGCAAACAATTCATCCCAACCAATTTCTCTTAATTCTTGAATAAGAGTTTTTGTTGTATTAACCAAATGCGTAGCATTAACTACATTCTGAGATAGTTGTTGTAAAGCTTGATAAAGCATATTTGTGATCTCCATAATTTCTTTCATCAAATGCAATATGAATATGAAATCAAATGACTTCAAATAATTGTAAGCACTATCAGCATCTCCAGGTGAAGCATAACTTAATCCTTCCTTTGCAAATTTTCTTGAAACATGACAAGTTGCTCCATATATATTCATCAAGCTAGAAATAGAAGAGAAGTGTGATCCCTAATGAGTATCCCCAGCTCGCTTTAAAGTACCAATTTGATTTTCACCTTTACCAGTTACAATCTCACCAATCTCTAATAAAGGTTTATTTTCATCTAATTGAGAAGCTTGTAACTCGTCGTGACGCTTTGTAGAAGAAAAAACAACATTGACAATTAAAGCTAGCTTCTCAAAGAATTGATGAATTGGTTTAACTTCTCTTGATGTAGTAACCAAAGCAAGTTGCAATCGATGAGCAAAACAATGAACATAATATGCATAACGTCAATCCTTCATAAAGAGTGCTTGTAAACTGTTCAATTTTCCTCTCATATTTCTAGCACCATCATACCCCTGGCCACAAATGTTGGAGAAATCAAGGTTATGCAGAGAAAGAATATCACAAATTTTTTGCTTAAGAGTTAAAGATGTAGTGTCACTAAAACGTGCAAGACCAAAAAATATATCTTGTATAAAACTATCTTTATCAACAAATCTCAAAACAAGAGACATTTGCAATTATACAAAACTTGGAATCACCAATTTCTTCACGGATATACTTTTTCACCCTACTTAAAAGAATGTACAAGATCTCTTTTTGAATTAGATGTGAAGTATACCTGTTGTTAGATGGAGAATTTTCCAACACAACTTTTGCAACTTCATCATTGTAACCTACTAAGAGTTTTATCAATTCAAGAAAATTGTTTTGGTTTAATGATTATGTACTTTCATCATGACCTCTAAAAACACACGCTTGAAAAGTTAACCAACGAACAGATCAATTGAAATCTTAAGACATAGTCGATTCTTCATAATTTCAATTGAACTTTGAGCTTGAATAATATTCCTAATGAGACCATCTTGATTCAACAAGTCTTGACAAGCTTTGATAGCATTGTTATGTAGAGAGCATGGATCTTTTCCTATGTGTTTAAGAAATGCACAATTCTTTCCATTTCTTACTTTCTTCCAACCTCTAAAACCTGTAGAAATGAAGACATTGGAATAGGACGTCCACTTGGTCTTTTGCTAAAAAGGTAACATGGTAAGCAATAAGCAGCATCTTCTGAAGGTGAATATTCTAACCATGAAGAAAAAAGGCTAAACCAAGCGTGTTGAAAACGTCTTTGATGGTCTTCTTTACCAGACAATGGATATTGCTCTAAATTCATTTGATACGGACCCCATTTTAAATAAGCTCTTCATATTTCATCCATTTGATTTACATGATATTCTCACATTGAAGAACGTTTTTCAGGATCACGTTCTAAATAATTCTCAATGTCATCCGAACAAACTCTATTAACATTTTCTTCAATTCTTGAATTCTCAATAACTCTTGTAGGTTCAGACATATGTGTTAAATTCTCTTCATCTATTTCTTTTCTCTTGAAAAAAGAATCAATTTTTCTACTCTTCATTATCACTTTTGTTCTGCATAATCAATTAAATAAATTAAAACAACACAATAAAATTCCAACATAATTCAATTTTACAAATATTAATAAATTATTAACTTAATAAATTAGTAACAAAAATCCAACATGATTCAACATTTCAAACTTATTTTATTTCTATTTCTCTATTGACCTGTTTTTTTGTAAAAACAATTAAAGAGAAAAAATACAAGTTTTTGATAATATTGTATAGTTATAAAATTAGAAACATGTTATGAACAAAATTTTCATAGCTATCATTGAAAAAGTTTGAGAATATGCTAAAAGAGTTTGAACACAAATTCATATTACAACAATTAAAGATTGAGTCAATGAAAATTAGTTGAATAACAATATGCTATATTAGCAATTTTGTATAAGAGAGATGCTACAAAAAATTAAAATAAGTGAATATTAATTTAATGACAGTAAACTAAAACAATTAAAATAAGTGAATATCATTAGCAAGAAACTCAAACTACTGTGTTTTCTTTTCATATCAAATTGATTATGCAGTAGATTATTTTTTGTGAAAAAACTCAAAGAAACTTGTAAATTAATAAGTAAGAATAAAATAAAATATAAATTAATCATAATGGAAACAAGAATTTTACATATTATGTGAATTTGGAGCAATTTATTTTGAACAATTTTAGATGAAGAAAAGATGGACGAAACAAACTCACGGCGGTCTCCGGTGACGGCGTTTGTGGTTGTCCGAACGAGTCTTGTACGGGTACCGGCAACGCAGTGACTTGAGTTTCTTAGAATTTGTTTTTTTGAAACTTGAATTGAACGAGAAAAAGAGACTGAATCTTTTGGAATGAGATAAATTAGGGCTTGTTTGGTTAATAGTGTAATGGCAAAATTGTTATTTTTAATTATAATAAGTAAGAATATTTTAGTATTTTCATTATATAAAAAAATAAAATAAAAAGTTTGGGGTGGTCGTGGCCCCCCTATCATAAGCATGTTTTTCCACTGCTAAGAATTTCCACCAAAATCAAACCCAACTTTTCTATCATGGGGGAGAATGACTCCCTTATACAATGTTTGAAACTCTTCCCTTAAGTTCCTATTACTCTGCAAAACAACTTATTTTTCATTCCATTATACTTGCTTCCCATTGAAGAAGCAGATGTAGTCTTAGGAATGGAATGGTTGAGAACCTTTAAGCCATTATCAACTAATTTTTTCATACTCGAAATAGCCTTCACTCATAATAATACTGACATAACCATTACGGGTGATCCCCAACCCTCTTCTACACCCTTAACTTATGATAAAATTTTCCACCTACTCCACACTACTTCATTTCTTCAATGCACATTTTGCTTTATCAACCTACCTAAGAGATATTTTCAAATACCATACCTTTTCCTATATAAACAATAGACTCTACCCCCACTTCCTTTCTCCAAGAAATTAGAAACATTATCAAATCTCACTCTACTATTTTTCAAAGTCTACATGGTCTACCTTCTACTAGACCTCATCACCACCACATATGTCTTATCTCAAACACTTCCCCCGTAAATGTGAATCCATATAATTATCCTCACTCCCAAAACGATTCCATGACCATAATCATTCATGACATACTTTAAGAAGACATAATCAAGCCTAACAATAGTCTTTACTCATCCCTTGGCACTTATGTGTGGACTATTGTGCACTTAATGCAGTTACAATACATGACTATTTTCCCATTTCTATCTTTGATGAGTTAGGCTATACATATTATTGTGATTGTATATCTGTGTGTTGAATATGATCACACATGTTGTATATTTATATGCAAAATAGGTATACACAATAGGTAATAACATAATTTACAATTATGGCTAATTAAATTCAAATCAATACTAATTGATTTGTAACCGATTATCAACACTCCCCTTCAAGCCGGATCGTATATATTGTATGATCCGAGCTTGTTACAGATATAATTCACCCGAGAAACCTTAAGAGACTTAGTAAAAATATCAACCAATAGATCTTCAGATTTGACGAAATTTGTGGTTATTTATCTTGACAATACTTTTTCTCTTACATAGTGACAATCTATTTCTATGTGCTTGGTCCATTCTTGAAATACCAGATTGGATGTAATGGGAAGTACCGCTTGATTGTCGCATATGAGTCTTGTGTCCTGAAGGTCTCCCAATCTAAGTTCTGAGAGTAAATTCTTAAGCCACACAAGTTCCTTTGATGCTACTGCCATAACACGATATTCAGCTTCAACACTAGATAATACAACTGTGTTTTGTTTCTTGCTCCTCCATGAGATCATATTTCCTCCAATGAGAACACAATATCCGGAAGTGGATCTCCTATCCGATGGTGATCCTGCCTAATCTGTAAATGAATAACACGTGATTTTAGCATCACCATTATCTTCATATAATAAGCCTCTCTCTTGTGCATTATTTATATATCTGAGAATCCGAATAACTGCATTCCAATGAGTATCACAAGGAGAATTCAAAAATTGACTCACAATGCTCACTACAAAAGTAATATTCGGTCTGTTGACAGTAAGATAATTGAGTTTACCTACTAGACGTCGATATCTTTCCAGGTCTTTCAACAACTCCCCCTGACAAGGAAGAAGCTTGACGTTGGGATCCATAGGAGTATCAATTGGACGACAATCAAGCATACCAGATTCATTGAGGACATCTATTGCATACTTGCATTTGTTAATTACAATGCCTGGTGATGACTGAGTAACTTCAATACCCAAGAAGTATTTGAGTGGACCCAAGTCTTTTGTCTGAAAGTTGTTGAAAAGATGAGTTTTGAGTCATTGCATACCCTATGTATCATCTCCAGTGATAACAATGACATCAATATAGACCACAAGAAAGATGAGCTGACCGGTGGAGGAATGAAAGAAAAAAATCGAGTGATCTGATTCACATTTAGTCATACCAAACTGTATAAAGGCAGAGCTGAAGCGACCAACCCAAGCACGCGGAGACTGATTCATCTTATAAAGAGACCGACGAAGCCGACAAAAAAGTATAGAATTATCAGGAACAGTAAAAACCGGAGGTTGGTCCATATATACTTCCTCCTCTAATTCTCCATGTAAAAAGGAGTTTTTAATGTCTAATTGATGAAGCAGCCAATGATTAATAGCAGCCATTGCAAGAAAGAGACATAATGAACTAATCTTGGCCACCAGAGAAAAAGTGTCACCATAATAAAAGCCAAATATCTACGTATATCCTTTGGCTACCAAACGAGCATTGAAACGATCGATCTAACCACCTGGTCCAACCTTCACTGTATAAACCCATCAACATCCTACTGTAGTTTTATCGGAAGGTAAAGTAACAATATCTCAAGTGTTATTTGAATGCAGTGCAACCATTTATTTCACTATCGCCTGACGCCAATTGGGATCAGTCATAGAATCACCTGTAGACTTATGAATAGACACAAAATCTAAAGCAGACACATAGGAAGTAGAAAAACGGGCATAGTTTAAAACACGGGTATATTTAGGATTTGGAGTATGAGATTAAATACCTTTTCGTAATGATATTGAGAGGTCAGGTTCGGGTGACGTAGTTGGAGGAACATTTGGAGCAGGAGGTGATGCTGGTGGGTTAATATCATCTCTAACTTCTAATGCACGGGGTGTCCGTTGTTGGTAGACCTACAATCAAGGTTTAATGGGTATGGGGATGACAGAAGGGACATCTTGAGCATCTAAGTTAAAAGTCTCATCGGGTGACACAGAGGCAGAGAAAAATGGGGAACCTTTAAAGAATGTAACATCAGAGGAAACAATGTACCATTAAAGTTGAGGACAAAAACAACGATATATTTTTTGTATACATGAGTAGCCTAGAAAAATACATTTTAGAGATTTGGCAGAGATTTTTTCTTTACCTGGACTAAGATCGTGAACAAAGCATGTGCAACCAAAGACGCGAAGCGGAATGGGGTAGAGGTTAAGTTGTGGATTCAAGATAGAGTATGGAATCTGATCTTGAAGGACCGATGAAGGAATTCGGTTGATAAGGTGACAGGATGTGAGGAGAGAATCACCCCAAAAAGGAGAAGGTAAATTGTGGTGATGTAAAAGAGTCTGTACGATTTCAACTAAATGACGATTCTTTTGTTCAGCAACACCGCTCTGTTGTGTTGTATGAGCACATGATGATTGGTGAATAGTTCCTTGTGATATTAAAAAAGATTGAAATTGGGATGACATATACTCACGAGCATTATCAGTGCGTAAAATTTTAATGGAAGTGTTAAACTGGTTTTTAACTTCAACATAAAACTCGTGGAATATAAGGAAAACATATGAACAATTTTTCATTAGAAATAGCCAAGTACATCGTGAGAAATCATCGATGAAAGTTACAAAATAGTAATATCTTAAGGTAGACTTCACATGACTAGAACCCCAAATATCATAATGAAATAAAGCAAAAGGTTATGCAACACTTTTATTTACTCGTTGACAGTAAGTACTACGAGTATGTTTGCCTAATTGACACGACTGACACTCAAAAAATGAAAGCTTAGAAAAACCAGCAACTAAAAGACGTATTTTATTAAGACTGGGATGAACCAAGCATTAATGTGTAAGTTCTTGAGAAGCAATAGAACTACATGCCACCAGTGGAGATAGATGATATAATCCTCCATATTTACTCCCTACTCCAATCTTCTGTCCTATACGTCGATCTTGGACATAAATAAAATTATCATTAAAAATGACTGAACAATCAAAGTACGAGTAAGCTTGTGAACAAATATCAGATTAAAAGGACAACCAGGAATGTAAAGAACAAACTCTAAAGACAGGTTTTGAAGTGGGTCTTCCTGACCAAGGCCTTGAACTTTGATTTTTGAACCATCAGCCACAGTGACAAAAGGCAAAGAATCATAATAAGACAAGTGAGATAAAAAGGATTTATTACCATTCATATCATCAGAGGCACCAGAGTCAAGGACCCAAGGACCAAGAGAAGATGTAGATACAAAGCCTACAAGATTACCCGACTGAGCAACAACGATAGATGATGATGGTTGATGGGATGCTTTGAATTGGAGAAAATTATAATAGTCAGCAGCGAAAATAGTAATGTCTTTAGTGTTGTCTGGTTGAGTGGCGGCAGCGACCCGTGGTTTTCATTGTTATTCTCTTTCCTTTGTATGACAATCAACTTCAATGTGACCATAATGAATACAATAGTTACAACGAATACCATGTCGTTGTCCACCCCATCTCCGATTCATCCACCACGACCATGATAGTGGGAACCAAGAGCAGATGATTCAGTGGGAGATGAAGTGGAGACCGGTTCAAAGGCGTGAGGTGTAGGCAAACTCAATAGTTGTTCACTAACTGCTTCACAGTTAGGAACATTGGATCTTGATAAAATCTGGTTCCAGACGAAATCAAGCTCTGATGGTAGTCCGACAAGTGCCACGATCATAAAATACTTACTCTGTTGTTCAACATAAGTTGTTGGATCTTTGCTAAAGGGCATTAGGGCTGTGAAATTTTCCTTTAACACATCAAGCTTACTCAGATAGGCTTGCATATCCATATTCTCCAATTTCAAAGAGTTAAGTTTGGTGATGACACTGTAAAGATTATGAACATCATTGGAGACCACTTTCTTATCCTTTTCCCAAACCTCATAGCAAATGGTAAAGGCTTGGAACTGTGCTTGGAGATTAGTTGCTATAGAAAATCATAACACAGTGCATAGAGAAACATCTGTTTGTTTCCACTTATCACGTTTGGTGGCGGGAATATTTTTTGATTTTGTAATTAAGTGATCTTCATGACTATGACCATGAAACCACTTTTTGACAGCACCAGCCCATATATTATAGTCGGTTGTTCCAGTGAGTTTCTCACACGGGATAAGTGGAACCTTCGTAAAAGTGGCGGAATCAGTATCTTCCATGACTTTTGGCTGCTTGAATGGAAAAACTAAGAGCAGATATGGAAAGAGCACATGAAGACGGCGTCGACGACAAAAACGGCACAGGCAGCGGTAGGGCACATGAGGGCGCTTCATAAGGCGGACCGCGATGACGATTTTGGGTATCATCCGATCGGAAGTAGATGATGTCGGCGGTATGGTTACTTCATCGAAAAATTCGTCGGGAGCAGTGGTGCGCTCGTGCAGTGCCGTGAATGGCCGGATATTTTGCGGAAACGAAAAAAAGTATTCTGGAAGATAACAGGTCAACCAACTCTAGATTTCACGTTGTGATTGTATTTTTGTGTGTTGAATATGATCACATATGCTGTATATTCATATGCAAAATAGGTATACAAAATAGGTAATAACATAATTTACACTTAAGACTAATTGAATGCAAATCAATACTAATTGATTTGTAGCCGATTCTCAACACATATATTTTACTAAGATTGACTTAAAATCAGACTATCACCAAATGTGAGTTATACTATAGGACACTCATAGAACAATACTTAGAACTTTTATTGGACATTATAAATTTTTGGTAATGTCATTTGATTTAAATAATGCTCATAGCACCTTTCAATATGTCATGAATTATTTGCTTGAACCTTTGTTAAAATGACATGCTTTAATTTTATTTGATGAGACTTTAATCTACACTCCTTGCTTAATTGATCACATGTCTCGTTTTCAATTGAGTTTAGATTTACTTTCTTTAAACCATTTTGTTGTGAAATTATCTAAATATATGGTTGATGTTTCTAGTGTTGACTATTCGTGCCATGTTATTTCAATTAATGGTGTTACCCCAAATACTACAAAGACTCATGAAATATTAGATTGGTCAGTGCCCCGTTCGCTCTCGACTTTTAGGGATTTTTAGGTCACACCAACTTTTATGGATGTTTTTCTACCATTACGCCTCTGATGCAGCTGCATTTATTGATATTTGGGCTTTACTACACTTTCATGGAGCACACAAGCACATATAACATTTACAACATTAACGAAAATATTATTGAATTGTAATTCCTTGTGTTGGAGCATGTCGCTCGACAAAAGCAATGAAGTGTTGAATTGTGTAAATGTCGAAATATGTCTTGACAGAATTTCAGACTTAGATTTATTTGTTTTGTTTAGCTAAGTTAGTTAGGTTAGTTAGGGCTTACTTGGTGCGCAAGAAAACTCAACCTATAAATGTGGAGTAACCCTATTATTGTATATAAGTGAATAATTGCAAATTGCAAAGTAAAGAGTAGAGAGAAACTCTGCAGATTTCACAATTCATCTTCTTCTTTCTCTTGCTAAACCATAAACTTTTTCTTTCCCAACTCAATTTGCTTTTCTTCCTTCAATTATCAATTATACAACGATATAATCTTGCAACCAAGGGTGGTTGATTCACTTAAGTGAATAGTTAAGAACAAGAGGGATAATCAATCAGAAAGATTGATTCTTGTTCATCAAGATTTGATTCAGAATTCATCTAGTTTTGGTGAAATTCCACATTGGGAAATTGGTTTAATTATAACATATGTATCTAGAGCATTGTCCGAGTGATTCGTGGAAAGCAAAACATTATAGTGATGAATCATCTGAATGGACATTTTCCCATGAGTCTCCTAATTCTGAAGGTTTCAGAATTATGAGAATTTGTGTAAACAGATGAAGGTTATTTTCTATTGTCAAGATCTGTGGAATCTTGTGAAGGAGGGAGTGACGCCTCTTGCATAAAATGCGACAGAAGAATAAAAGGTTGCACACAAAGAATTGAAGAAGAAAGATTAGAAATCCATATTTATAATTCATTAATGTGTTGATCTAGATAATTTTGAAAAGGTCAGTGATGTAGAATCGTCAAAAGAAGCATGGGAAATCTTGGGGAAATCGTGTGGAGGCATTGAAAAGGGGAAGGGGGTGAGGTTACAAACTCACAAAAGAATGTATGAATTGTTTCAGATGGAAGACAATAGAAGCATAAGATATTTTTTCACTAGGGTTACAAAAATGGTGAATCAAATCAAAGTATATGGAAAAATGTTGACATCAAGAACAGTTGTTGCAAAGATGTTGAGGTCACTGACTTCAAAGTTAGACCACATGGTAGTAGACATAAAAGAGTCTAAAAGTTCGTCAATATTGACAAAGGAATATCTTCAAGGGACACTTGAATCTCATGGACAAATAATGGTTTAAAGAGATGAAAGCAAGTTGAAAGGTGATATGGCTTTGCAGGCGCAATCAGCAAGAGAAAAGAAAGGCAAAGGGAAGTGGTTTGACAACAAAGGTAAAGAAGGATACAATAATTCAACTGGTCAAAATTAGCAAGAATGAGGATGTTCAAACTAGAGAAAGTCCTCATACCAAAACAACCAAAGAGGTGGTGGTCAAAAACCTGACAAATGTCACATTTAGTGTTTCAATTGTCAGAAGTGTGGTCAGTACTCTAGTGATTGTCCTGAAAAAAATAATAAAGGAATCAAGAAAATGATGCAAATTTTATAATGAATGAAGAAGATGAGATGTTGTTGATGGTCATAAAAATATATGAAGAAAGATTCAAAGACCAATGATACTTGAACTCAGGATGCTCATCACACGTGACTGGTATGAAGGATTGGTTTGTCAACATAAAACCCTCAATGAAGAAAATGGTGAAATTTGTAAATGACAATACTTTAATAGATGAAGGTATTGGTGATTTTCTGATTATGAAAAGTAAATTTCCCAACATAGGGAAGTTGGTCGAAAAGAACTACGAAGTGTCGATTGAAGACAAAATAATGAGAGTTCCTGACTCAGAAGGAAGTCTAATCTTGAATGCTCTTATGTCTCAAAATAGAACCTTCAGGATTGAACTTAACGTGATGGAGCATAAGTTTCTTGCAAATGCAACTAGCAGAGATGATTGGATATGGCACTATAGGCTTAGCGATCTCAATTTCAAAGGAATCAGAGATCTGAAAAGAAGAAATATGGTTTCAGGGTTACCAGAAGTCAACATTCCAAATGAAGTATGTGAGGAATGTGTGCATGCGAAACATCATAAGAACAACTTCAGTAAGGATGTACAAAGCAACTTGAAGGCAATTCTTGAAGTCATATACTTTGATGTATGTGGTCCTATCCAGGTGGATTTGATCGGAGGTAACAAATACTTTGTCACATTCATAGATGATTTTAGTAAAAAACTATGGACTTACCTAATCAAGAAGAAAAGTGAAGTGATCAGGGTATTTTCCAAGTTTAAATCTATGGTCGAAAGCTCAAGATTATGAGGATTGATGATGGTGGAGAAAATATGTTGAAAGACTTCGACACATTATGTGAGAAAGAAGGGATTGTATGTGAGCTGGTGCCACCCTATACTCCACAGCAGAATGGAAATATCAGAAGGAAGAACGAATCCATCATGAATATGGTGAGAAGTATGTTTAAAGGCAAGCATCTACCTAAAGAATTATAGGTAGAAGTTGTGTCGACTGCAACATATATTATGAAAAGATGTCTGACGAAAATGTTAGAAGGAATCACGCTAGAAGAATGTTGGTCTGGTATCAAGCCTAGCTCGAGTCAACTGAAGGTATTTGGATCTATAGCTCATAAAAATATGCTAAATCAATTGTGAAGAAAACTTAATGATAAGTCGAGTCAAATAATTCTAATAGGATATCATTCGACCGAAGGATACAAGTTATTCGAACCAGTGAGCAAGCAAGTAGTGATCAGCAGAGACATGATCATAGATGAGCTTAAGGAATGAGACTTGACTGAAAATGTAAAGAAAGATTCAGTGAAAATCTTATGTAAAGAACCAATAAGTGAAGTCGAAAGAAAAGTTCGACAAGAAGAAGTCAGTAGTCAAGAAAGCACAAGCAGACCTTAAAGAGCATGACACATGCCTGCAAGGTTGCAAGAATATGTGATTACATCAGATGATGTGGTCCATGATGAAGGTGAGCTGGTACATTATGCTTTCTATATAGATGTCGAACCAGTCAATGCAACTGAGGCATTGAAGGATTCAAAGTGGATAAAAGCAACAGATGAGGGACTGGAGTTCATCGAAGTCAACAACACTTGGTCACTTGTCGAATTGCCTCAAGGCAAGAAGGAAATCAATGTGAAATGGGTATACAAGGTGAAGTTGAATCCTAAAGGAGAAGTAACTCGACACAAGACAAGACTTGTGGCGAAAGGATTTCTTCATAAATAAGTAATCATCTTCAACAAATTTTTTGCATCTGTTGTTAGGATCAAAATAATCAGGTTGGTTGTTGGTCTAGAAAAGATGAACAACTAGAACATATGTCAGATGAATGTGAAATGTGCATTCTTGAATGACCCCTTAAATAAAGAAGTTTATGTTGTACAATCAGTTGAATTTGTGAAGCAAGGTATACAGACTGCATAAAACCATGTATGGACTTAAGAAAGCTTCAAGAGTTTGGAATAATAAGATAAATATATTTCTAAGGGAGAAGGAATTTGTGAAGTGCACAACTGAGATGATGTATATGTAAGTAGAAGCAATAGTTAATTGCTTATGATATGTCTCTATGTCGATGACATGTTAATAACAAGAAGTTGGAAGAAGGAGATCGAAGACTTTAAAAATGACTTAAGTGAGGAATTTGGAATGTCAGACTTGGGAAACATCTCAAACTTCCTTGGTATCGAATTCTACAAGAATAGTAGAGGCTTGATAATGCACCAAAGAAGATATGCAGGTGAAATACTCAAGAGATTTAAGATGTAAGATTGCAACCCAACTTCAACTCGAGCTGAGCCCAAATTGCAACGGTCGAAAGACATAAATGAATATGTTGTCGATCCAATGCAATACAGAAGACTCATTGGACCTCTTCGATAGCTTTGTCACACAAGGTTTGATCTAGCATATAGTGTAGGTGTGGTGAGTAGATTCATGCAAAAGGAAAATGTATCACACCTAGCAACAATGAAGATGATACTAAGGTATCTAAAAGGAACTCTCAATTATGGCATTGTGTTTCATGCAGGTGATGAAGAAAAAGAATGAAAACTAGTGGGTTACGCCGACTCAAGTTGGTGTAGTGTGATGTTGAGAATAGAAAATCCACAACTGACTATGTGTTTATGCTAGGTGGTGCACCAGTTTCTTGGAGTTCAAGAAAGGATCTAGTAGTGGCATTGTCATCATGTGAAGAAGAATACATAGCTCATTCTCTTTGTGCATGCAAAGCAATATGAATGGTGAATTTGGTTAAAGATATTACAGGGAAGAATCATGGAACAATTACCATGAAGATCTACAGTATGTCTACAATCAAATTGGCGAAGAATCTGATAGCACATGGAAGAAGAAAACACATCTAAATGAGATTCTATTATCTTCGAGAGAAAGTGACAAAAGAGAAGCTAAACTTGGAGCACTATAGGACTGAGAATTAGATTACAAACATTATGACGAAAGGAATACAGGTCGAAGTTTTCAGTAAGTTAAGATCTATGATGGACATAGATAGTTTAGACACAATGAATTAGGTGGTGTCTCGACAAAATTTCAGACTTAACTTTATTTGTTTTGTTTAGTGGAGTTAGTTTGGTTAGTTGAGGCTTGTTTGGTGTGCAAGTAAACTCAACCTATAAATAGGGAATGATCATATTATTGTATGTAAGTGAACAATTGTAGTTTGCAAAATAAAGTGCAAAGAGAAACTCAGGGGTGGTTGATTCACTCAAGTGAAGAGTAAACAACAAGAGGGATAATCAATCAAAAAGATTGATTATTGTTCATCAAGATTTGATTCAGAATTCATCAAGTTTTGGTGAAATTCCACATTGAGAAATTGGTTCAATTCCAACAAATATCACAAAAATTAAGCATTGCCATTTTTGAAATAGATGTGTTTGTCATTGTCATTGGTGTTATTTTATTCCGAAAAAAACATCCATTGACTTTGTTAAGTAAAATGATGTGTGACAACATGCAAGCTTCATCAGTATACATTCGTATGATGTACCTCATCACAGAAGCTTCCAAGAAATGGAGTCAGTATCTTATTGAAAGATATTTTCACATATTCACTAATCAGAAGAGTTTGAAAAATCTCATAGTCTAAACAATACAAACACCTGAATAACAAAAGTGAGCCTTAAAGGTACAAGGTTTTAGTTTTGAGATTGTATACAAACCTAGAAAGACAAATCAAGTGGTAGATGTATTTAGGTTGTTTAAAAAGTCCATAAAACAAAATTAAACTACAAAAACAAATCAAACCGTACTATAAAACCAAACCAAACCGTTGTTAAATAACCAAACAATTACCTCTTGTTAATAAATCGAATCATTATTTGTTAAACAGTTCAATAATTAAACTGTATCGCAGTTAACCAAACTAAAACTTACCTATCTGGACCGAACCAAACTTTTAATATATAGTATTGGTATTTGTAAGTAAACTTTAGTTTCACAAAAAGATAGTTTTGCTATGTCAATGATATACATAATTTAGTTATACTAATAAAGAAATTATATATATATATATATATATATATATATATATATATATATATATATATATATATATATATATATATATATATATATATATATATATATATATATATATATATATATAAAATGCAAAAAAATAATTAATTGTATAAAAAATATACATAAATAAGAGAAATGTAAACAAACTCACATTTATAATATAGTAAATATATAATGCAGTAACATAAATGAGAGAAATGCAATGAAACACCCCTCTCTCTCTCTCTCTCTCTCACACACACACACATATATATATATATATATATATATATATATATATATATATATATATATATATATATATATATATATATATATATATATATATATATATATATATATATATATATATATATATATATATATATATATAAAATGCACGGAAAAGATAATGTAGGATAGTTATTAGAGTTAATGATGTGATTACAACTAACCTACTCCTTCCTTCTTAAAATAAAAGTTTTTAGCAACAATAATTATATATTTTTAAAACAACAATAATTAATTTTTATCTACTTTACCTTGAATATATATTTTCTACACAACTTTTAAGATGGTACATCACACTATACTTTTATGACAATCAATAGTAATTAAAATCAATTTTATAAAATTATTATATTTAATTAATCAATTATTACTTTTTTTAATCTACGTGGAATAATTTTAAAAGACTTTTATTTTAAGGCAGAAAAAATATTTATGTAAATAAAAAAAGACAATATGCTCTCTATTTTAAAACGACTGTCGTTTAAGGTTTTTACACATAAATTAAAGAATGGAATGATATTGTCATAAGATATTACACTTTTACTAAATTAATCTTATTAATGTATTGGAAATAGTGTACAAAATAATAATTATATGACACAATTAAAAAAAAAAATATTATTATATTAAAAAGTAAAAATAATATTTATTTTAAAATAATTTTTTTTCTTAAAATAACAGTACATTTAAAACGGAAAGAGTATATTATAATTATGCAAATTAGAAAAGCATCTTCAACATAATTTAGATTTTTTAAAAATAGAATCACATTAAAGTTGCTTTTACCTATAACTATTGAACCGGATAGTAAAATTTAATTTCAACTAAGAATTCTGTATATCATGTTAATGTAGCATGATAGTTGGTGTTTGTATTGATCATATTTACATAAATTATATCTATTTTTTTAATGTAAATTTAATAATAAAAGTTTAAAATGGTTTTTATTTTAAAAAATTCAAACAAGTATAATGATTCGATTTAGTATAACAAAAATTGATTTAAAAAAAAACTATTTAGGACCATTAATTTGATTCATTTGGTTCTGAAAAAATTAAAATAGTTCAATTTAGCTTAATTGAATTGTTATCATAGTTCTATTCGATTTGATTTTTTGATTGAACTATGTCATGAACAACCCTAAGGGTCTGTTTGATTGGGTGTAAAGAGAGGGGAGAGGAGAAAATATTTAATAATTTATGTGTTTGATTCAAATTTTAAGAGGGGGAGGGGAGGTAGATGGAGGGGACCAAAATCCCTCATGAACCACTTTTTGTTTCCCCTCGATTTAGAGGGATTTGAAGGGGAGGGGAGATGCTTGATTTTAATTATAATTATGTTTACACATTACCCTTATTATTTATTTAAATATAAAATTTAACTTATAACAATGTTAAAAATTTTATTTTGAACAAATTTAATCTTTTTTTTTTGTATTTTTATATCTTCATCTTACTATCATTATATTTGTTAAAATTTTTTATTTTATTTTTTATATTTTAATGTTAATTTTACTTATCGTAATGTTTTTATTTATAATATTAAGGAGACCAAAATTATTATTTAGCCAATTATATATTATAATCGTTGCATTTTTATAAAATATTTCATAATGATCTCTTATTGAATATTTATATTTCGTCAATAAATTTGTATTTGAGTTTTAAATGATAAATATCACAAGTCTTATGGTAAAATTAGAAGAATAAAAAAGTAAATTAGTTTTAAAATACCTCCCCTCCCCTTATGAACCAAACATATTTGTAAATAAAATGTCTTTCATTCCCTCCCCTTTCATATTTTGAACCAAACATATATGTAATTAAAATGCCTCCCCTTCCTTCCCCTCCTCTTTCCTCCTCTTGATAAAAATCCCTCCTCTCCCCTCCCCTCGATTGAACCAAACAGACCCTAAATGTACTTAGTTGTAGACATATAAAAGATGAAGTTATCTTGTTCTCTATTTCATCACCAATTTTGTCACTTCTACCACAAGTTAAGAAATACTTTCTCCATTTTTAAATGATTGTCGTTTTAGTATATAAAATTTGTTTCAAAATGTGATTCTCATCTTTCAACGTAGAAATGATTTTTATTTTTTCAATTATATCATTTAATTATTAATATGTACACTGTTGCCCCCCGTGGATACCTACAAAAGGTAGGATAAAAATCCACAAAAAATAGATATGAGAACGAGTTTGAGTAACTATCAACTTAAATAAGCTATAATGAGTGTGAATACTGTTATCTTACTACCCATCCCGTTTCATATCCGCACAATATATATATATATATATTGATGTTTTTAAAAACTTAAAATATTATGATATATTTATATTTATTAAAAATACAAGAAATGGGTACGGATACATATAGTTATATACCTATAGGGGACGGGGCCGAGGCCATATGTTAATGTTGATATTCAAGCATATATGAGTTCGGGTATAAGAATTTTTTTCCAACTTCATATAAGACGGGTAGTATAGTACTATACATATACTCTATCTATTGTCATCTCTAACTACCAACACATTTATAAAATTAATTTAATACCTTAAGATAATATTATTGTATTCATTAATTTATGTAAAAAAACATTAAACAAGGAAATACTACATTAAAAAAAAAAAGGTCAATAATTAATGTCTAAATATAACTCAGATCCACATATCCAACAACTGAAAGTTTATATTACAAAGACATAATTTACATACCGCGGATTTAAGAGCCTTGACAAGTCATCCTTCAAGAGTATCAGTCAATATTGATTGGAGTGGAGATCATTCAAAACTTTTAACCAACACTGTCTTGTCTTTTAGTTTTCTTTCTTGGATCTGATATTTATAAAAACGTCAAGACCTTTGTGCAATGTTGCATGATCTTGACCTCTTTGTAAATACTAGACCAGAGAAAGTTGTTAACTTGATGTCTTCAACCGTAGCAAGAACGGTCACAAACAAAGACAAATGTGGCAATAAAAGTGATCAACAAATCTGCAAAATAAAAAATAAAAAATCCTAATATAATACCTGAGGAATGGTTAATATTACTCTTAAAAATTCACCACTGATAAGCACAAATTCCTCAGTGATACAAATAAGAAAATAACAAAAACTATTTTGTAACAGGTATATGGGAATTCAGGAAAAGGTAGATAAGTGAAAGAAAATAAAAGTATGTTTCATCCTATATATTCACTTTTTGTGATGTAACTCATTCTTTTTATACCAGGTGTGTAGTAGTTTTTTTGAGAAGGAATACATCATAATTATAGGAATACATCATAACTGTAGGAATACATCATAGTTGCTTTGACCAGGTACAGTGTATTAATAGGTGGCTGGCATATAAATTAATTAGAAAGAAAATCAGAAATATTATTTTATTTATAATGGTGAGTTTAAAAGAATATTTAATAAGAAATTATTGAATAAAATACTGCAAAATAATTGTATTTTTGATTTTTTTTATAAATTGAATATTCTCTGGGTGCAACTTAGAAATATAATAGATGACAAAACTTTTTTAAGAGATTTAACACTCTACATGTTTAAGGTCGGACTTAAACCTATGACCTATAAATAAGGTAGAAGAAACACATATCATCTCAATCAAATGTTCTTGAACTTCGTAACTAATTTAGATGTTGTGGTCATTCCTTCTACAACAATATTTTTGACTTATTACTTATTTTATCTTATTTATAACCAAAATAAAAAGACAATTTTAACTTTTATTAAGAATGATTATTAAGTGGATTACTTTTTTTTTAATTTTATGTAAAAAAAAAATTATTAATATATCTTTGATTAAATTTAATTCACTAATAATATTAAGTATTTAATGAAAGGATAATTTTAAAATAAAAATATTAAATGTGACTAAATTTGCTAGCACTATATTTAAAGCCAAATTTTTAAAAAACTTTTGTTTATAAATTTAAAAAGAGAATATTAACTAAAAAAGGTAGCTTAAAAGAAATAAAAAGGTTGATTTAGTCAAAATAATATTTAATAAATAATAAATAATTTTTTTATAAAATAAAATGATTAAATAAAATTAAAAATAATAAAATAATAATAAATCAATTAAATTAACGCCAAGAAAGATATGATAATCGTGGTAATGCAACAAAAGTATGTAGCAAGTACAAAGGGACTCATGAAACTTACATATCACTTGAAACTAATTTTATAGTATCACTTTAATATGTTTCAAAGAAGAGGTCATTTGGAAATACAATTGATTTAGTGATTGTTTATACTTTATAGAGAGAAGAAGATGGAGAGAGAGAGGAGAGAAGTTTTAATATCATGGTAGTAATGGATCATGGTTTAAAAGTAAGTTAGTAAAGGTCTATGAAAGAAAAGTTAAATTTTTACTAATAATTTTTTTAAAAATTAAATAAAATTAGAAAGAGAAATAGAAATAATAATAATTGTAGAAGTTAGTGGAAGAAACTTAGTTTTGATTTAAAAAGTAATAAAATAAATATTATAAACTATTAAAAATATTATTTTTTGTTAATTAATTAGAAAAGTTAACGGGAGAGTTATTATTTATTAAATAAATAAATAAATATAAAAAAAATAAATTAAATAAATATAAAAAGTTAATGAAAAAAAGTTATCTTTTTACTAATTAATAAATTAATATAAAATAAAATTACAATATTATTCTTTATTTTGGTGCCAAAAATTATTTAAGAGACTTAAAAACTTTTATATATAAGATAAGGTTGGAGAACACCAAATATACAAAATAGAGTGTCTCATCAACTTGTGCTGTGTGTAAAAAAAATGCGTTTTAAAATGTATCCCTAAATCTTACAAATAATTGTGATTTTTCATAATGGTGAAGGAACATCCTAAAAATAAAAAAAAATGAAATCCCCACAAGATTTTTACACCAATCCCTTAAGGTGTGAACACGAGCTTTATATTTGAACAAAAAGCATAAACTTAAGAGAATTTCTTATGACATCCTATATAGTTCTAAAACACCATGCAAAATTCCTTAAATCACTGTTGTTTCCGGAGATATATCTTCGAAGGCATCCAAATGTAAGTGAACACTAAAATATTTTGGAGATATATCTCCAAAATATTTTAGGGCATAAGTCGCGCCAGATTCTTCTCATTCCTCATTTCAAAGTTTCTTCAAACACAACATCAATTGTGTTTATGGGAGAGTCTAAGTGATTGAAAGTCATAAGGTGTAATGAAGCGATTGAGTCGGTGTGAATGAGGTGACGAAGTTGATGGAAGGTAGTGTGGGTAGGGTGAGTTTTAGGGTCACCCTTCAGTGTTATTGAAGAGTCGTTGTGGCTGAAAGTTATAAAAGGAATTGAGAAATCGGCCTGAATGGGTCTAACAGTACGTAACCAAGTCATTCCGAGAACTACATCAGCACCTTTGATTGGGAGTAGGTAAAAAGGGAGGTTAAAAGGCTGGTCCTGTAGTGTAATTCTGACATTCTGACATATGCCTTGACATTGTAAATATGATATGTTTTCTACCATTATAGAAAATTGTGGTGTAGAGTGGGGATTAAGTTGAGATGGTGGAAAATTTAAGGTTGGAGGATGTTATGTGTGCTTCCTGTATCCACTAGAACCATCACAGGCAGCCCTGCAACGAGGCCTTGAAATTTGAGGGTTTGTGGGGAAAATTGACCCGTCAAAGCTTCAATTTGGATTCAATAAGTTTTGCAAGCTCAATGGCTTGAGAGATGCAGACTGGTTCGTGAATAGTGATTTCACTTTGAATATCTGGTGCCAATCCTGAAATAAAACAATTAAGGATAGCATCCTGTGGTAATCCAATAACTTGATTTCCCAAATTTTCAAACTTAGCTTGATAATCAACAACCGACCCATCCTGTTTTAACTTAAATAATTCAGCTTGGTGGTTAGCATAAGTAGAAGGACCGAAACGTAATTCCAACTCTTTAGTAAAGGAAGGTCAATCACTAAGTAACTGATTTTAATGCATCTATTTAAACCAACATAATGTTTCACCTTTCATATAAAAAGATATCATGGATAATATGTGTTCAGGTGGTAATTGATAAAAAGAAAAAAATCGATGAGCCTTAAATAACCACTCCAATGAATTGGAACCATTGAACATTGCGAGTTCTGTAACACCTCCTTTCTATACCCCAAATAGACAAATAAATCACTTAGGCACGTATTAAAATTTCATCAGAGTATAAATAAAACATGGTATAAAAGAGGTATGTCACATCATCACGAAATTAACATACAACACCTGCTCTATAAAAGACATGCAACAGTGAGGTAGCTTCAACGGAGGAACTTAGTCCTTACACCCACATCTCAATATTTAGAATTAAAAGCGGAAAATCTAAACATTGAATCATTTTAAAACATGTAATCACATAATACATATTATCCAGTTTGATTCACCACATCATTCATGTTTATATAAACATTTGTCATCAGATACATATACAAATGTATCTCAAAAGAATGCTATACAACCCTAACTACCCGGTGCTACATATCAGAGCTGACCGACAAAAGAATGAAGTTATACTTCACAAAAGACCTCCAACAACCTAATCTGCAAATGCCTCATAGAGCATTATAAAACAACAGAAGGGTGAAAAACATTATCATAATAATCAATGCATATAAACACACACACACACACACACACATATATATATATATATATATATATATATATATATATATATATATATATATATATATATATATATATATATATATATATATATATATATATATATATATATATATATATATATATATATATATATATATATATATTATATATATATATATATACATGCTTTGCATTCTCACCGCATTTCATCATAATTCCCTCATATACACCTCAACGTATATATTCACAATTACACATTCACAATTCACATTATTGCACATAACACACACACGCACGCACGCACGCACACACACACACATATATAACACCAAGCATATTTATCATGCATATATCCAAAGTTCTCAATTCAACAATTCATGCACATATACATATATTCACACAACATTTATCTATATGCCACGTGACTCAATACAACTCAACACAACTCATCAATTCTCATCAATCTCCATTTGAGACTATGGGTACATCGCTTGTACCCCACCAGGAACAACATCTCGGTCATTCTACCTCGGTGATCATTTCACTAGGAACGACACATAGTCATTCTACCCCAGTGAACACCAACACTAGGAACAACATCGTAGTCATTCTACCCCAGCGCATACGACTGTATCACGTAAACTCCACTAGGAACAACATCTCAGTTATTCTACCCCAGGGAGCACCCCACCAGGAACAACATCTCAATTATTCTACCTCGGTGATTATTTCACTAGGAACGACATCTTAGTCATTCTACCCCAGTGTATACGACCATGTCACTATACCTCACCAGGAACAACATTTGTCATTCTACCCCGGTGATCATTTCACTAGGAATGACACATAGTCATTCTACCCCAGTGATTACTCCACTAGGAATGATATCTTATCATTCTACCCCAGTGAGTACGACCTTACACATACACATATTTTCAACATCATCATCACCTTTACCACACAATGCACATATATCCGCAATATATTCTCATGCATTCTTCACATACAATCGCATATAAACAATATGCATTTACAATTAATACCATCACCACATTTATCAAGCAACACACACATATTCACAATATGTTCTCATGCATTCTTCACATACTATAACATATAATCGATATATATATATATATATATATATATATATATATATATATATATATATATATATATATATATATATATATATATATATATATATATATATATATATATATATATATATATATATATATATATTCACAAAATTGTGCCAAACAACAACAAACCTCATCACAATTCATCATGCATTTTTAATCAATTTAAAACAATGCATTATATACGCTAAAAGGCCACAATTCATAATCAATTCCACAAATCTAAGATTCACGCCATATGGCTACCCACAACACATCTTATCATAATAGTACACAAACTATTCAATTCAGATAAAGACTAAGTATAATCAAACCACACAATCAACATTGGATGGAAAACACAGGAAAAGAAAAATGATGTCACATTCGCTGACCTTCGCCTGACGAATGCTCGCTGCTCCCTCGCCTGGAGAACTCACTAGCGAAGGCAGACAGTAGCTACTGGAAGTGTTCGCTATCACTCGCTGCCTTCTTCGCCCGGCGAACTCACTCGCCACCTCCTTCGCATGGCGAACACACCAGCGAAGACTAAGTTTGGCCATTGTAATGGCTCGCTGCCCACTCGCTGGACTTCGCCTGACGAACCTTCGCACATGTTCGCCTAGCGAATGCTAGCGAACCTGCGAATTCAGAATCCCAAACTGTTCCAAAATCACCCAATCCTCCCAAAATCAACCAATTCAATTCCAATCAACTCCAGTAATCTTAACCCAACATTTCCGATTAAACTACGCCATTTATTCCCGATTCTAACCGTTCAAACATCGATTCTACCGATTAATCTCATTATGCCCTAGAATGGAAAATGGAGAAAACATCCAAACAATCCAAACCAATCATACATAATCATAAACATTGATAGAATAACAACATTTCACACCCTTACGTTGATTAAATCGATCCCAAAGAGTTGATTTTGAGTTTTCCAAGCTTTTCCCTCTTCTCCTTCTCTTTTCTCCTCTTCCTCTTTCTTTCTCTTCTTTTTCTCTTATGTTTCTATATTTCCTTCCTTTTTCTTTTCCTTTTCCACTTATACTCTTTCTATTCTATTTCTCTCCAAACATCCACTAATCCATTTCTCATAAAATATTTCAACTTAACATTAAATACTTAATGTCTAAAATACCCTCCAGTCTATTTTCTCCGAAACTCTCAAAATCGGTAAAATAGCTTAATATGCAAACATAACATATTAACACATAAATTCCACAATTAAAATATTAATCACACAAATCAATTAATTAATATAAATAATTAATTATCAAAAATTGGGTTGTTACAAATTCCAACTTAGGTGTTCGAAAAGGGTGAAGTGGAGGGTTTTGTGGCATTTGTGTATAGGAAAATTGTGGGAAAATAGGAATAGTATATTTGGGGTGTTTGTAAAAGCAAATGAGATAATGACAAAGGGTGGATCCATAAAGGTGTGGGGAGAGAAAAATCTGGATAGGTTTGTTGTTGTATTTCTCATGGGTTGAGTAACAATAGTTGGCGGGGGATTATGGGGAAGGTTTGCTGAGTTTATACAGGTTGTATTTGAATGGGTAAAAATGAGGAAACCATGTGGGGTAGTAGTGGTTTGGGTCAAAATAGAGTTAAAATGAGTTGTTGACATAGGGAGTGAATGAGGAACATGAGAGATACCTGATGAACTTGCAGAGTTGTGAACAATAGCTAGTTGTTGGAGTTCCTTTTGAGCTGCAAATTTAGTGAGCATTCCCATGATGGATTCAAATCTTAAATCAAAACATGTTTTTCATTCTCCATTCTAATTTGAATAAGCTCAATATCTGCAGTTGCTTTATCAAACCTTTCATTTCTTTGTTGTTGAGTTTGATTCATAGCATTATCAAGATGAATGTGAACAGTTTGCACAATTTCTTCTATAATTTCTCTAAAAGAAGGATTTCGGGGCTCGGAGGGAGCCATGAATTCTCTCAATTAAAGAACTAATTAATAGAACTTATTTAAAATATCACTAACCTAAGTTGCAAAAGATGAAACAATAAAAACAAATTTGAACTTTCATATCACATTCAGCAGCAAAGATTACATTAAATACTAGAGTTTTCTGCAAGCCACTTTTGGAAGATTAAAAACAGAAATAAACATTTACTAAATAATAATACCACCATTTCAGCCCACTAAAAGTAATAGTCTTTAAATCAATTGGATTTCTTTAATTTCCTTTTGGACTTAGATCCAGGTCCACTAACACAATTACTATGAATGGTTTAAAAATCCTACGAGTTTGTAGGAGGATGGTGATACTGTTAATCTTGTACATTGAATTGGAATACCCCTAATACTCTTAGTTGAATGAACTTATCAACAAAAAAAAAATTTCTTTCAGGCCAAATCGTAAAACGAAGTTGATCTGCTTCTGCTGAGAATTGTGTCGTGATATCCTGTGCACATTGGCTTACTTAGTAAACTCTAATGATTGAACATGTTTGAACAAGAGATTGCCGATAATCTCCTAGTACTCATGAATAAACTATTGAGAAAAACTTGATTCTCACATTTTTCTGTTATATTTCTCAGCTAGATTTTGGAGCGATAATCTCTTACAAAATGCCATATATTTATCAAGGGTAGTTTTAGCATATTTTTGACAAAAGTCTTCATCGGTTGGAAGTAGAGATGGTAGAGGAAATGGTCCTTTGGGAGCTTTCTTTAGCGAAACCAAGAACCTGTGGCGAGGGCGAATTCTCTTGTCCAAAGACAAGCTTAGATACGTAGGGTATTTGGTCAAAGATCGCGCCTCATTGTGAAGTTCATTAACCAAATACAAATACTTCGGCTTTAGATTAGCCTCCAAGGAGAGCGATAGCACCTGCGGGAACACAATAGTCAACAAGAATAATAAACTATTAGTCACGTTACAAGAATCAATTTGAAAAATGAAAAGAAATTATGATGAGTATATAACACTATTTCATTTTCCTTGTTTTTCTTGTGCGGAAATCTAAGTTGAACTGTGTTCGTCCGAAAGTGTATAAAATTTAAAGAAAGGATTGAATACAGAAAATGAAGGCAAAAATTACCTGCGTAAGGCTAGTCAAGACTTTCAAGATGTCGGCATTGTTCATTCCTATGCTCCTTAGGAATTTTATTTTTGGAAGTAATCCATCATCAATACTGTAATGGAGAAGCTGTGGGTGTTTCGTTACCATCTTCACAATGCTCTCTCTTGACGCACCCAACTCTTTGGTAAAGAACATAAGTCGAGTATTCCATAAAATGTCAATACTCTGGAGTAGAATTTGAGGACTCAGATTAATGACTTTACCCAAAATTTTTTCATTGATGCCAACTTCCTCAATTAAATATCTCACCCTTGGTTTTAAGGATCTCTCAACACTGTAAGAAAAAAGGGACGGAGTAACAGCAATAAATTGCCCTAATTTGGAACTAGGTACACCCAAGCTCATAATGAAAGCTACATGTGTCTTCAAATTGTTCTCCATCGCATACCCGAGAATTTGTGGTTGCCGCAAAAGAATTCTTCTTATATTTTTATGTTTAACTCCAAGACTCATTAAGTAATCTAACTTTTCCTGTGCAGTACATACATTAACTTGCAATGATGGCGCGTGCTTCTCATAAATTTGAACCAATTCCGAATTGTTAATTCCAAACGTTCTTAAGTAATCAAGAAGTGGTGAAAATTTCACATCCAAATCAATCTCTTCAAACATATCTCGAGATCTTTCCACAGAAGAAATTCTACCAAACTGTAATTCAAAACAAAAATCAAAAGAGCGAATATAAAATTCCATTACTGTAGCCCAAATACATTAAATAACATCATTTAATACCTAACACTTCAACAGCTTATTGTATCACCAATTAGTACCTTTTCACTGTAATTTTGTTGTAAGGATGCTTTTCTCTGTCTTATGGACAATTTACTACTTTTTCCATTCTTAAGAGATTTCACGTCCCCTCCATTTTCCTGATGTCTAACTGTTCCAACACAAAAAAACATTATGCTTCTATAAAGAACAATGTGTCGGTCGGGTACGCCATCAATGTGAAGTGTAGGATACATAATTCAACTTTCCCCTTCAAATAAAACTCTTAAGATCTCTAGCACAACCACATATCCACCTACACTTGTGATCACGGTTTTAAAAAATGGTCCGCGGCAGCGAAAAGGGCCGCGACAAAACGGTTTTGGCAGATGCCGATACCGTTATTACCTTTTTCTATGTTAAAGAACACATTGTGGCTAATTCACACCGCGACAACTGCAACCAGGTACCAACCGAAATCGCGAAAGCCTTTACGCGATCACACCCATCATTCTTTTAAATTATTACCGTTATTGTCGTGTCAGTGTCGTGTCCGGTGTTAGTGCTTCATAGCTCTTAAGTATAACTTTTTCAAGCATACCTGCACGTGTCTTAGATTTCGATCTCTTGTCTTTAGCATCAAAATCAGCAGACTCAGTAAATTCCTCCTGAATAAAATACAAGTTACATAACCAAAAATAACTCAAATCTGAAATGCATCACGAATATAACAGAAAAATGGAACAACTTATTTCTCCAATTCAAACAGCAACTTAACTTTTTAAATTGAAATAAATTACCAATTCATTACAGAATTTAAATATGAAATAGTAAAATTTCATTGCAAATCTCACATCAGAAAAGAAATCATCATCATCATCATCTTCTTCTTCTTCTTCTTCTTCTTCATCGTCATCATCATCGTCGTCATCATCATCATCATCAATCTCGAAGAGTTCTTCATCATACTCGTGCAGTGAGAGGGTTTTGCCATAGTTTGATCTTCTGTTGGTTTTGATAATATTAGGATTTGAATGAGTAGAAAGCACGGTGAAGGTGGTTCGTTTGGAAAAGGAAGAATGAAAAGAATATTTAGATGAAGAATTTGGAAGAAAGTTGAAAGGATTGTAAGGGTGAAGAGTTAGAAATGTAGCCATATTGAATTTGAAAGTAGAGAGAATGTACTGAAAAACCCTAATTTGGTAAAGTTGAATTTTGTTGGTACGGATAATTTTATTCAATGAAATAATTACATGTCATTTTTTATATATTTTTTATTTAAAAATAAATTAATATTTTAAATTATTTTGTATTATCGGTATTCAACTATTTATCATAGATGTATATCCTTCTTTAACAAATTGAAACTAAGATTTAGCTTATATAAACATAGTCAAACTAAATAAAATTTAAATGCAAATCAAATTGAATCTTAATTAACTAAATTTAAATTACACTTCAATAATTTGAATTTGTACTCGTACAATGAGATATCCTACTCAACTAGCTTAACATCACTCTTTGATTTTAATATTAAACATTAAAAAATTATAACTAGAAAAAAATACAATAATAAATACAAAACTGAACATAAAAGTGGACAATTAATAATAATAATAATAATAATAATAATAATAATAATAATTTGAAAAAAATAAAATAATAATGTGTGGTGGAGTGAGGATGTGAGCCTGTTGGCTGAAAAAACCCACGTAGCGTTTTTAAAACATTTGGGTATTGTCTTCAGTTTTTTAACCAGTAAAGGGTTTTCGATGTTACATGTTAGTTTGATTCTGTTACCATGGAAGCACTAGTTTGTTGTTCTCTACCTTCCTTAACCACTGCAAAATCCAGGAACATAGTTACAAAGAATTCTTGCTCCTTAACAGTGCGAAAAACCAGTGATTTATCAGTTAAGAATTCAAGAACAAGAAGAAAATCAAGGACATGTGCTGTGTCTGTGAGTGATGTAACCACAGTACTTGATCCAGCTCCAGTGGAGATTACATGGCAAATTGTTGTTGGAACTATAGGTAATAATAATATATCTATCAAACAACACTCTCTAGTGTTTAATTAAATATTTCTATGATTTTTGGTTGTTTCATTGATTTGAAATTTGTAGCTGGAGTTACACCTTTTGTGGTGGCAGGGATTGAATTCAGCAAGAGAATTGTAAGCCAATTTTTCTGTTAATTATTGCTAGTTCATAAGTTATTGTAAATCTCATTCTTTTGCGTTTCTTTGTTTTTTCAATTCGAATATTTGTTACAGATAGCTCAAAAAGAATGTGAGACTTGTGGAGGGTCAGGACTTGTTTTTAGAGAAAACAACTATTTTCGTTGTCCCGAATGCGGTATGTTTTTGTAATCTCTTTATCTTGATTATAAGCCTTTTGATTCTTTCTGTCACATTTTTAGTGTTAATGTTTTGCAATCCTTTTTCATATGCTATATATTTCAGGTGGATTTCTTCCTTGGCAATCATGGAAAAGATTTTTCTCTAGTTAATGTTTTGCAACAACATTTTAGCACAAATTCTTTGTTTGTAGCATATAGATATAGTAAACTTTTTTTCAGTTACAGTAGCCTATGATAAACTTATTTGTAAGTATTACTATTACAAGCATTATTATAAACATGAACATCAAACTCCACATGGGAGAAATGAATGTTATTTGCTATTTTATTTTACAATCATGGTCCATTAATTAAGTGCTGAAAGTAGTATAGAAAAACTTAAGTTTTGTGAACTTGATTGATTTGGCAATGCGTATCAAAGACGATGAATAACAGGAATCAAGTATAAGTCATTTTTTCTTTCTACCAAATGGTAAAAAATGGTAAAGTAACTCAGCAAGAGGCAACACGAGGTTGGATATGCAACCTCAATGTTTCTTTGATAACAGACTTTAAATATATCAACTGGTGCAACTCTGTCTCATCTATAAACCCCTTTTTATCAAACACTATTCTTACCTCAGCTTGAGCTGGGTTCTTTACCATCTCAGACATCCCCCTAAAAGTATCCTTGACGATGTCTTGGTACCAGCAGAAAACATATCCTGCAAAAGGGATCAACGGTAGTAATACTATCTATTATATTAACCAACACTCTAAACATTAATTATTCTAAACGCACTTAAATTTTTCTTCAGAAACCCTTACTTATAAAACATTTCTCAACCAGTTTTTAAAATTTAAAAAATAATTATATTATGTTTAGTTGTTGACTAACCAAGATGACGAATTTAATGGTCTCATCTGTCAAGGGATGCCGTGAGTGATCATTTTCCCGTTGAATATGGACAAGAACATCAACTAGATCCGCATTCTTGGTTGCTTCTATGTGACAATGTTTGTGATCATTGAGGATGTCTTGCAATGTTAGATCAATCTCTCTATGAACTTTTTCCATTTTGGTCTTAGACCTACTCACCCTTTGAAGCATTCTGAATGAAGGATACAAATCAGAAATACAAATCCTCCCAATATGCTTATTGCTTTACTTATCATTGATTTGAACACTTGTTGGTGTCTATTCTTTTTTTCCAAAAGTATCCCGCATCATTATCCCACATATCATCGACTAAATCCTCTCCGTGAGATTAACAACAGCGGCTTCACTTGCAGATTTTGGCTATTATGGTGAACAGACTATCATGTATGGCACCTCACCAAGTTTTAGGTGCATCAAAGGTCCATATTTCTCTGCCAATTATTTGAACCAGTGGTGAGGCAGTGAGGCACCAGAAATGGCCAAAGAGATTATGAAAATGCAAGAACTCACATCTTGTAATAGGCCAAATCTTATATTGTCAACAATATTTAGTTATAGGGCTATATATATTTGATAATGTTAGATTTGATCATAGATTAGGGGCATGGTCCAAAGTTGGTCCTGATCTTAGATGAGGTTGGAAATAATGTTTACCTGTCTTTAATTTTTCGATCCATCTTACATATTTTAACATGTTTAGATTATGTGTAACTCACATGCCATTAAATAAAATGTCTATAGCTTTCATGAAAAGTTATGTTTTAGATTAAATATGAGAATAGATTTGGGACTGCATAAAAAAAGGGGTTAATACTCAATTCGTCCTTATTATATGAGGAGAATTTTAAAAATGACCCCATAAAAAATATATTTTGGTCACTCATTTGAGTTAGTCAACAAAATAAATGACATGGCACTTGGGATTACAAGACTAATGGTGCTACCAACTGAACCATTACAATCTTGAGTTAGAAACTTTCATGTAATATATTTACTATATATCTATTTTGCTATATGATATTAGTGAAGGATTCATAGGGTGCTTGGTAGCTAAACATTAGATGATCTTTGTGTATAAAAGAATCTACATGAGAACCCTCAGAATGCTCAGAAGCTGTTTGATGAAATGCCTGAGAAAACATCACATCAACAGTTGAAGAATTTTCCTAAACCTTTCTTTAATCCTATAAAAATAAACCTTTTAAGTGTTATTTTTTCACTTTTTAAAAAGCTAACTTATATCTTTCCTTACCATATATTTCGAAAAGCAGTCAAACAATCCATGATGTCAAAATATCATCTTGAACAAAAGAATTTCAAGTTGCCATGACAGTAGTTGAACCAGCTCCAGTGGAAATCACATGGCAAATTGTTGTTGGAACTATAGGTAATGATAATATATCTATCAAACACAACTCTCTAGTGTTTAATTCAATATTTGTATGAATTTTGGTTGTTTCACTGATTTGAAATTTGTAGCTGGAATTACACCTTTTTGTGGTGGCAGGGATTGAATTCAGCAAGAGAATTGTAAGTCAATTTTTTGGATGATTATTGCTACTACTTGATAATTTATTGTGAACCACCTTCTTGCGTGTTTCTTCGTTTTTCCATTTTGAATATTTGTTGCAGATAGCTCAAAAAGAATGTGAGACTTGTTTTTAGAGAAAAGAACTATTTTCATTGTTCAGAATGTGCTATGTTGTTTTATTGTATTCTCTCGATCTTGATTATAAGCCTTTTCATTCTTTCTGTCACATTTTGTTTTAATGTTTTGCAGTCCTTCTTCATATGCTATATATATATATTTCTTCCTTGGCAATCACGAAAAAGATTTTTCTCTAGTTAATGTTTTGCAACAACATTTTAGCACAAAGTCTTTGTTTATAACATATAGTAAACTTTTTTTTTCCGGTGGTTGCAGTAACCTATGATAAACTTATTTGCAAGTATTACGATTACAAACTTTATTATAAACATGAACATCATACTTCTTCATAGGAAATATGAAAGTTATTTGGTATCATTTTTACAATCATGGTCCATTTATTAAGTGCTGAAAGTATTATAGAAAAACTTAAATGTTTTGTGAGTTTGTTTGATTTGGCAATGCGTATCAAGGACGACAAATAAAAGGAATCAAGCATAAGTCATTTTTTCTTTCTACTGTATTCCCAAATGACTCAGTAATATCAAGTTCTTCATTCTTCATTCCATTGGGAAGCTTCCAATCAAAATGGTAAAGTAACTCAGCAAGAGGCAACTCAACGTTGGATATGCCAAAAGCAATGCTTGGACACATCCTCCTTCCAGCACCAAATGGTATGTATTCAAAGTCTAAGCCTTTGAAATCAATTGGGTTATTAAGAAATCTCTCCGGTTTGAAACTCTCAGCATCAACCCAATACTTTGGATCTCTTCCAATTGCCCAAACATTAACAGCAACCCTTGTCTTAGCCGGAATATCATACCCATTGATCTGATATTTCTCCCTACATTCTCTTGGAATTAACAATGGTGCAACCTCAATGTTTCTTTGATGACAGACTTTAAGTATACTAACAGGTGCAAATCTGTTTCGTCCACGTATCCTTTTTTATCAAACACTCTTCTTACTTCAGCTTGAGCTGCTTCCATTACCTTTGGGTTCTTTACCATCTCAGACATCCCCCATATAACTACCCTTGACGATGTTCTGGTACCAGCAGCAAACATATCCTGCAAAAGGGATTAACGGTAGTAATACTATCTGTCAAGGGATGTTCCGAGTCATCATTTTCCTGTTGAATCTTGAGAAGAACATCAACTAGATCTGCATTCTTGTTTTCTTCGGTGCGACAATCTTTGTGATCATTGAGGGTGTCTTGCAATAATATCAAGCTCTCTATGAAAATTTTCCATTTTGGTCTTAGACTGCTCACCCTTTGAAGAATTTTAAATGAAGGATACAAATCAAAAATACAAAATTCACCCATTAGGCTTATTGTTTTATTTATCGTTGATTTGAATACTTGTTGGTGTCTACTCTTTTTCCCAAAAGCTGCTCGCATTGTTATCCCACATTTCATTGAGGGAATCATTTCTGTGAAATTAACAATAGAGGCTTCACATGCTGATAATCTGATGTATATTTCCTATGAGAAGCAGTGTCCATGGTCCTGGTAGTAAATTAACAACGGATTTCTTACAACTCATTATTTTAACTATTTTTAACAACACCAAAAGCAAGAGAAAGAAGTATAAGTAGGGAATTTTGTAAAAAACATTGTGAAATTCCATGATGGTAAGAAACTGCAAATGGTAGTGTTCGTGTGTGTTACTTTAAGATTAGTTTGTTTATATATAGGGGAGGGGGTGTTATGGGATGATCCAAATTTGGTCCTTATTTAGATTATGGTTGATAAACGTTCCATGTAATAAGAAGTCTATATATAGGTTTCATGAAAAATTATGGATTTGAATAAATATGATAATAGCTTTAGGACTTAATATAATTTGAACTATTGAAAAAATTGGTCCATCATGGACAAATTACACATTGATTAAAATATTATAATATTTGAGTATAATTTGGACTATTGAAAAATTGGTATATCATGGTCCATCATGGACGATAAGATAGATTTTGGGCTATATGTTATTAAAGTATGATTTAGATGGTTGATTTAACTATTACAATAACTAATACCCATGAAACATCTATTTAATCAAACTTAGTTGATAATTACAAGGATATGTTAGAAATATCATTGAAGTCGAGCAGATTTAAAATTGAATCGTGAATGATGTCACTTTTTTTAAAAGTATTTCAAACATTCTCTTATTTGTTTTAGAGTCGGAATGCAGAAATATCTGAGATAATTCAACCTTATATCGAATTTGCGTAAGACTGACGAAAACTCGATTATGTAGCGAAGAGTGTTTGTAATTTTATAGAAGAGGATATTCGGTTTGTGATGTGATTTCTGAATTTCCAAATGAAGTATTTATAGGTCATGTATGTGTTGTTTCACAAGGTTGCGACCCTTAATGAAACAACACATTTTAATCAAAAGTTGTCATGTTTCCAAGCATTGCCTATGTGACGATGATCGGCCGCCGGAGCGCCACCGGCGCCGCCTCATAACACAACAAATAGCCCAATTGCTCTGATGTGTCGTGCCTAAGTGCTCAAGTATCGCCTACAGGCTACAACTAGCGCCTCTACGCCCTCGGATCTGATTTTGGAGCTGGTGTCGCCGAGAGGGGGTGTTTGGAGGAGACAAGTGACATAATGCTTGAGACCACCACACTCGTACATGTGAAAGTTTATCCTCTTTTGTCCTTTTATTGAGTTAAAACTCATAACTCTTTATAAAGACTTTTTAAGTGAGTTAAACTTTCTATGTGAGACTATTTTCCAATCATTTATTGGCATTTACTCCCTTTCACTTTTTCTTGTCATTTTTGAACACATTCATGGATATTTAATGTTCATAAATTACAAAAATCTCCCACTTGTTCTAATAATGACAAGACCAATTTCAAAATAGAGAAACAAAGAACGTTAATACAGTTAAGTATCTTTCGATTTGAAATTAACCTTAGCAAGAATAACGCAAAGTCTAATCAGAATGTTAGGTAGCAATGCTTTGAACCATTATCCCTTGTGATTATACCAACATTACCTTACATAAACTCTTTAATGGTTCTTCGCATACATCTCTCGCCTAACACTATTTATGGCCATGTGCTTTTCTTTTTTTCATGAATTTCTTCATGAGAGAAACTCCAACTCTCATTTTGAGACGACACCATCTCGAAATTCACATAGGTGAAGTTCATATTGTATCATTTTCCATGAGACAAATATCCCCGGTATTGAACCTCATTAAGAGTTTAAATAAAAACTCAACTCTCATTTTAAAGGTCAACATTATCACGAAATGTTAGACAAACATCCAAATCAACGACTTGTTGTTACCCATTGAATATTGAGGTTAATGTTCTATCAACATAAGATTAGGTTGCCGCCGCTGTTAGAACTCTTACTCAAGGAGTTTCAACCTCATGTCTCTCGAGGTTGTTTTACTAAGTCTTTGGCCAATGACTTAGTAAATCGATTACCGAAATTATAGCTCGTTGTATATAGGTGAATGAAATGATTCCATTGTTAATCAATTTTCTCACAAAAGTATGTTTAAGACCAATGTGTCTAAACTTTGTATATTCATTGAATGCTCTTGCTAGGGTGACTTGGCTATCACAATCTATCAACACATTTGAAACATTTTTCTTAGTCAATGGGACTTCCAACAAAAAGTCTCTCAACCATTCTGCTTCTTGACCAGCGGAAGCAAGAGCCGCAAACTCTGATTCCATAGTTGAAAGAGTAATGCATGTTTATTTCTTACTCTTCTAAGAGATCGTACCTCCAACTAATGTAAATGTCCACCCAATCGTATATTTGTAATCTCCAACACTCGATATCCAACTTGCATTGCTATATCCTTCTAGTATGGCAGGAAACCTACCATAGGGAATGCCAAAATATTTTGTTTTTAAGAGGTAACCGAAAATCCTAGTTATGACCTTCCAATGTTCACCATTTGGATTACTAATAAATCTACTAATCTTACTAACCTCAAATGCTATGTCTGGTATGATGCACTGCATTAAATACATTAGACATCCAATTGCACTTGCATATTCCAATTGGGCTATAATTCTTCCATTATTCTTTTGAAGTTTGTCACTAGGATCAAATGAAGTGTTTTCTTCCTTGAAGTGCAAGTGTTTGAACTTATCCAACATTTTCTCAATATAATGTTTTTGAATAAGTTTATAACTCGCACTTTTTCATTTTACTTTGATCCCTAAAATAGTGTCAACTAGTCCAAAGTCTTTCATCTTGAATGTGGAAGTTAGAAATTTCCTTGTTTCTAAGATCCATTCATCTCATTGCTAATGATCAACATATCATCAACATATAGACACTGAAATATTATAATGTTTCTACGCACCTTTGTGTACAAATATTTGTCAAAAGAATTTGGAGTAAATTCATTTGAAAGTATGACAGAGTTAAACCTTTGATACTATTATTTTGGTGTCTGTTTTAAACCATATAAGGATTTGACAAGTTTGCATAATTTTTGTTCATTTCCAGGAAGCACGTAACCTTCTGTTTTTTCCATGTAAATTTCTTCATCGAGATCTCCATTTAATAATTATGTTTTAACATCCATTTGATGAACTATAAGATCATTCAAAGAGGCTAAGACGAACAATACTCTCTTTTTTGTCTAAATTCTTTTGTTACTAATCTTACCTTATATGTGTTTAATGTACCGTTACTATGATGCTTCTTTTTAAACACGTATTCTAATGGACTTTGAACCCTTTGGAAGGTCGACAAGTTCCCATGTGTGGTTTGAAATAATTGATTCCATTTCGTCTTGGATAACATGTTTCTAAAAAGAATAGTCCCTTGAAGCCACTACTTCTTTATAGGTTTTTTGATCATCTTATAATTGGAGAATGATAGGGATTTTATGGACATCTTGTAACACCCCAAATTTATTAGAATATTTATTTAATTTATTTAAATATGAATATTCGTATTTTTGGTATTTTTCGGTGGTTGGTGTGAAATATGGAGAATTATGGATTTTTAAGTTATTTATTTAAATAATAGTATATAATATGAATATATTGGTATTATTATTAATTTAAATAAATATAAGTTAAACTAAGGGCAAATTGGACAATTGAGGAGGAGTTAGTGAGAGTAATATTGGAAAACCCAATTTTAAGGCCCAAAGTTAGGTTTAACAGAAAGGAATTTTGATGGGATTAGGATTCATTCTTGTTAGACCGTGAAAAGAAATTGAGGCCAGAGCTCTGAGGAAGAGGTTTGAGGCAAGAGCTTCGAAAGGTTTTCTGAATGTCAAAGAGAAGACTTAGAGTCGGCAAATAAGGTATGGGGAGTATTGTCTTCATTATTTTCAATGTATAATTTCAATGTATTTAAAACCGACTTAAGGATTTTAAAGGGTTTGAGACTGATTTTGAGATAAAGGGAATTAGGCCTTCGTAGCCAAATCCTATTTTTGAGGTTTAAGCGTATATGGATTTGAACTGATGGCCTGATAAATTCGAGGCTTATTTGGGTTAAAGGAAATTAGGCCTTCGTGGCCAAAGATCTAGTTTGACATTTGTTTAACCCTGTAGGGAAATTAGATAGTGAGAAACTCTAATGACTGTGGTGTAGTTGTAAGGATATATGGGAATTAGAGTGTGAATGTGATACGAGATTGGCTTAATCAGTCGTAGATTTTAGGGATGTTTTAGGGGCATTGGGGAAGGAAATTATTGGACTTTTGGGTTGATTTTAGGTTCTGGTGCGTAACAGTGTTTTGTTGTAATCGCGTTGTTCGCACAATGAACGAACTCGTCCCAGACTCGCACTGCAAAGAATCCTTCGCACAACGAAGAAACTCGCCCCAGACTTGATAGCAAATGTAGCAGAGTTTCGCGAATTCTGACCTTGTGCAGCAATGCCTTAATGTTTTGATGTTGTCATTTCTTTGACGAATTAATATGAGTATGACTGTGAATTCTATGTGATTTGTACCTGATTATATGATGATTCTTATGATGTAATGATTGATGAACTATGATGATATTTTCATGAGTTTTGATGATTCTCTGATGACATGATTTTTGATGATGATGATTATGATGAATGATGATGCACCTATGATGTTATTATGAGGATGATTATTGACGTGTGCATCATGCATTCATGTGCATCCGGACTTCGGTTCAGGACCTTGATTTCTTTGGCTTCAATCCCATTGTGCGGATGTAAGGTATTTTGATGTGCTCTAGTTCTCGAGTAGAATCGATCCTATTGATGGGGATCTATGGAGGGTTGATGGCCCAGTGTCCATCGAGCTATGATGATTGGTACCACATGCATGAGTCTTGTTTGCATTTGCATTTATGAGATGATCTTGGGTAATTTATGATGTTGTGACCTTTGATGTCCATTGATGAATATGATGATGTTGAATATGAAAAGGACGTCATTTTATATATTGATTTCCAACATTGATTATTATGAATTGTTTTACTCACCTTTCCTGTTTGAATGTTGCCTCCACGTGGGTAATGTGCAGATGACCAGGTTTAGCCATGGATGTCGTCGAGGACTTTTGAAGTTTTGGGTCGTTGGCCATTGTGGTTGACTTAGAGGGTCGTGCTCTGATAGTATAACACCGGGTTGGGGTCTTTGAGTCAAACCTTATTTTATTGATGTTTTTGTTATGTTGATTTCCTTGCGGCGTAAGGAAAACATTGGATTATGCCTTTTTGATTTCCGCTGCCTTTTGATGAAATTTTTGATAACTTTTGAAAAAACCCGTTGTTTACAGAGCTTTGACTTATATTTGATTTATTGGGAAATGTACGCCCTTTAAGGTGATTTTTATTGAGTTTAATATTTTACTCTGATAAATTTTGCATGCACTTTCTTTTATTATGATTGCCAGGTGTCTTTCTTGAAGTTGTCTTATACTTAACAAATTGTTTGTTAAGTCATGTACAAAGTAAACATCACTCACAATTAGAATGATTTCATCCACTTCAAACCTGACACTTGCTTTTCCCATTACAGACATTCTTGAATTGTTTCCCAATCTAACCGTACAACTAAAATTTTCATCTAGTTCTACAAATCACTTTTTATTTCCTGTCATGTGATTTGAGCAACCAAAATCAAGAAACCATACCCTTTTGTCTTTAATATCTTGAATTTCGGCATGAGCCATTAGAAGTAACTCTTCTTCCTCGTCAAGCTCATCATAGTTTGCTTCTTTTTCTAAACTTGGACATTCAAATTGGTAGTGTTTTTGTTTTAAACATTGATAACATATAATAGCACTCCTATTTACAAATGGTTTTGCTCTTCCCCATCCCCTAACATAGTTGCTACCTCCTCTTTGAAAATTGCTTCTTTCTCTCCCGCGTCCATAACGCGTGCCATACTCAACTTGCAGAACTTGTTCTTCACTCCGTTTCTCTCTTACCTTTTGCTCATGAACAAGTAGTGAACTTTGCAGCTCATCCACAGTTAGCAGATCAATGTCCTTAGACTCTTCAATTGAGCATACAACAAAGTTGAAGTTTTCTGTCAAAGATCTAAGTATTTTCTCAACTATTTTCACATCGTTCATATTCTCTCCGCAATTATTCATGTCATTTGCTATTTCTATCACTCTTCCAAAATAATCATTCATTGATTCACCTGTCTTCATCTCTAAGGTTCGAATCCCCGTCGAAACCTTTGCAATTGCGCACATTTTACCCTAGTGCTTCCCTTGTACTTGAATGGATTCTCATAGTTGTTTAGCTGTTTCTTTCTGGGTAATAGTTTTTAAGATGGATTTGTCAATGACCTGAAATAAATAGTTCTTTGCTTTCAAATCTTTGAGTTTTACTTCATCCAATGTCTTTTGTTGTGCTACAGTTATCTCTTCATTCTCTTTTGGTTCCTTTATTCCAGTTCAATAACACTCCAATACTCTTTTGGTCGAAGTAGATTCTCCATGATCAAACTCCAATGATCATAGTCTCCATCAAACTTAGGTACATTTGGTGCGGTGAAATTGCTCGATTCAACCATTTCACGTCTTTTAGTCACTCTTGTTTACACACGATATCAGACCCCGTGATGGAGCTCTGAGATCAAATGTAGAAGTAATAATAACTTTTAGTAATACGAATCAAGTGTGTTAACTGGTTGTCTTTACAAAATGAAATACAATGACTTTATATAAGCCTTACAGTTTCAATACAAACCTCACATTATTATAAGGTAAAACTATAATAACCAATAGAAATTTATTTAACTTATTCTATTATTAAACATAGCTAATATGTCATTTCTATTTATAATAAAGATTAATATTAATAAATATGCCAACATATCTTTTATGTAGTTCTTTTCTTTCAATTAATTATTGTTTTATGTGTTGTGTGGAAAAGGAGTCATGATCGGAGTTAATATTTAAATTGTGATTTTTGTAGCATCAAAGATTCAGAGAATTTTAACGAACAGTTTTTGTTTTCTTTGTTGTAGAATAATAGAGATCTTAATGGAGGCTCATTCTGAACTGGCAGCCATGACGGTGAATCCATCCGACACTATAACCTTACACACAGCTGCAACACAAGGGCATAGTGAGATAGTGAAATTTTTATTAGAAGCAGTCAGTAGCTTGGAAACCATTGCTAGAAGTAGTGGCAAAACAACTTTACATTCTGTTGCAAAAAATATCAAAAAATAGAAATAATCGGCAATATATTGGGATTATTTTATTAATTTGTTTCTTTTATTGATTTTGAATACAGTTATTTATTATGAAGATGTTGATTGTGTGTGTGTGTTTTGGTTGGAATATGAGAATTTCGTGCTTTAAAAAGTTGCTATTAGTTTTGCCAACATTTTAATTTTCTGATTTTCATTAATTTAAAGTTGATAGTGATTTTGTTTTATTCCTTTTGCTATATTGAATATTTATAGAGATATTTCTTAATATGAGTAATATTTCTTGATATTACTAAAATAATACTTGCTATTTTAATGCATATTTTAGTAAGTTGCAGAAGTGTTTAATGTTGAAACAACTGCAATTGAATTTTCAACTAATAGAGTGATGTTTATACACTTATGGAGCATATATATATATATATATATATATATATATATATATATATATATATATATATATATATATATATATATATATATATATATATATATATATATATATATATATATATATATATATATATATATATATATATATATATATATATATATATATATATATATATATATATATATATATATATATATATATATATATATATATATATATATATATATATATATATATATATATATATATATATATGGGTAATGTTAACTTGTGCCCTTGGGGCACATGTTAAGTGATAAATATAGTAAAAAATTATTGGAAATTGTGTTTTAAATTTAATACAAGTTATGTTTTAAATTTAATACAAGTTAAACATTAATGATTTTATTGCTTTTTTCAATACTTATTTTCTATTTGTGGATTTCTTAACATGTGCCCCAAGGGCACAAGTTAACATTACCCTATATATATATATATATATATATATATATATATATATATATATATATATATATATATATATATATATATATATATATATGAGAAATGATATTCTTACACTATATTTTACACCTACACCGTATTTTACTGTTCACTAATATAATGAACAGTGAAATATTATAAAATTAAATATATTTTTAAAAAAAATACATAAAATATTATTTTTTTTAAATTAAATAATACTGATATAAAGTTGTGTAATTAATCAACTTTATAACTCAATTAATCAATATTTTACCTATTATTAACCAATTTTATTTATTGTCAAAAATTATTTTTACTTCTGGACGTTTATTAACCAATTTAATCATGTTCATAACACTGTTCGTGAATATATTTTTTATTAAAAAAATACACTGTTCACCGTATAAAATACGGTGGACAGTGTATACTAAGTATTGATGTAACATATTAGTGTATGAATTACATTGTTATATATATATATATATATATATATATATATATATATATATATATATATATATATATATATATATATATATATATATATATATATATATATATATATATGTTGTTGGCCTAAAGTATACCACTAATGGAGATTATTTTGCTCTTTTTTTTAGCAATAACTTTCAGCTACTGCAAATGGTCTAGATTTTATGTCCAATGAAAATCTTAAAAAACGTTCAACCACCTACCTACACAGATGTTAAAGAGAATGAATGCACTTGATGACTGCAACAACCCACAACTGAGTAACAACTCACTCTTTTGAAGAGGTCAAATCCATGTTGGACCAAAATCTTTTGATGTTATTTGTATTTTCCATTTTGCTTCAGAATTTTCTGCTATTTTCTCAACTGTAACAGACAACTACAAGTTATTTGAAAAAAAAAAGCGTGGTTCTTATATTATTCCATGTATAAGTTTATATTTGTTGCCTACTATTTTAGGAAATTTGTATTTAATTTTATTAATTTTAATTTATGTCACTTTCTACTCAATTTTAGATATATGATTAATTCTTTCTTGCCAATAAATTAAAAATATATTATTATTAATTCTCAGAATCCATGCTTGATCCGTTGCTATTATTCCTCCAATATATTAGAAAATACATGTAAGACTTTCCAATTCAATTTGAGTATATTAAGGAAAAATAAGTCACTTAAAATATTTCCTTTTTCAATGTGTATTTCTTTCTTAGCATTTCAATGAGTTGCTCTTATCAGGTGCAAAAAGTGGAGCTATTAACCAATATGCAGTTTCAAATAGTTATAGTTAGCAGATGCAATTTGTTAATGATATTGAGAAAATATTTGATTTAAAAATTTGCCTTCTTCCAATGGTTCCGCGTTCATTTTATGAGAAAAACAATACTTTTTTTGTAAATTTCTTTCAATCGTTTAGAGCAGTATCTATTGAATTTTTTAATTATAATCATATATTAATTTGAAATTACTATTTAAATGAATCTTTCAAAAAAAATTCTCAAAGTAGTTAGGAATCAACGATTAGTCGCCATGTCATTTACATTTCTATATTTTTTTAATGTTATTTAAATTTTAATTAAGTATAAAAACAAACAACATAATTTAATAATAAATATTTATTAATACATAATTAAAATATTTATAAATTTAATAACAAACTTAATTTTATTATCATTTAAAAATTATTAAATTACCATTTAAAAATTATTAAAAACGAAAAATTAATTATTAAAATTTTATAAAAAAAATAATGGAAAATCCTAACTGTGTGGTCAATAAATTTAAGCCTATGTCGCCAAACAGTGTGGCGACTCTACGTGAGGCCTGGGCTGTGTCGCAAATTAGTCTGACGACTCCACCAGATGACCATTTCCGTTTACAGTGTGTTGTCATTTCACTTGGCAACTGAAAATTGAATTGTGATTAGTTTGAACAATTTTTTAAATGTTGTATTTATATGGTAAATTTTTATTAATAGTTAATTATTCTAAAAAAAAATATTATCTATTCATTACAAACTATACACATTTTGTCCAAAAACCCAAACGCCAGTATATAAGGGATTCGATGTTACCTAACTAGATAACTAGACTTCCAAACAGACTAAATTAATTATGCATGATTTCATTCTTTACCAATTTCACTAACTATTAAGATACTCTTTAATTTATTTAATTGACATAATTAATTTTTTAAACAAAACAAATTAATTATGCATAATTTTATTATTTACACATTTAAAAAAAACGGTGTTATTTTTGTAAACAACTTAAAATTTACTATTAATTCTATTAATTTGAATATTTTTATAATTGATGTTAAGAAAAATATTTATAGGGAAATAAGTTAAGAATTAAAAAAAATATTGTATTAGAAATGGTGCATATAAAATTAATTTTTTAACTATCCAAAAATATATATGGAAACACATTTCTCAAGTTTACTATAACACACTTTAATACTTCACTGCGGTAACACACTTCTCAAGTCTGCATCCTCATTAATGTAAGCATACAAAAATTCATAGCTCTAGCACCTACAAGTACAGTAATAGGATAACATATTTTGATCTTTCGTACTACAACTAAGTCAATCCAAATATATATTGGGTGAATAAAATTTTAATAAATTTTGTTTTCTCATCAGGTAAAAATTATGTAAAATGGAAAAAATAAACTAATAATTTAATTATTATTATAAATGAAAACAATTTTATTATGGATTTAAATATTTTTATAAATATTTTAAAAAATAATAATATTTATATACGGAAAAAAATATATTATTCATTAATATATTTTTATATACGAAAATAACTTTATTATTAATTCAAATATTTTTATAAATAATATCAAAAAAATAATAATATTTATATATGGGAAAACATATATTATTGATTAAAATATTTTTATATATGAAAAAAATATTATTATTATAAATGAGAACAACTTTACTACTTATTTAAATATTAAATAATAGAAATTTGTCGACTATTTTTTTCAAATATGTTAAAAAGATTGAAGGAACTTATTAAAAAAGATTGAATAGATATCTAAAAGTTGTATTTTTTTATTATAAAATAATTGTCTTATTTATAAAAAAAACTAAAACGAATGATTTATCTAATACAAATTTCACTAATTTTTATTTTTAATCATATTATTTTTTATATTATTGTTTACCTTTCACTTCTACATTTATTATTTTTCCAATTTAAATTTACTATTCTTCTTATGTTTTTTTTTTTAATTTTTAATTTTTATAACAATTTGCAAACAAATGTGCATTGAAAATCATATCTCACTCAAAAACGTACCTCGTGCGTAGACACAAATTTGTTACTAGTTATTTTTATAAAATTTGTAATTAATTTTTCAATCAATACAATTGATCATGTCATTTATTCAATGAATGTGTTGTTTTTGTATATATTTAATAGATGAATTTGTTCATTCTATAGCATTGAGTTACAAAATAGCTTATTATATCTTTTTTAGCTGAGAAAACCTTTAATAGCGAAATTCAATTGAGGTTCATGATAGTGCTTATTCAAAAAATTATTAATTAATATATCTATAATAGCACTTTGTATAAAAGCACTATTTATTCTCATTTAAAAAAAGTGCAAATTTAAGTTATGACAAGGCTTTTGAGTAAAGCATCACTAAAGATTAAGCTTTTAATACCGTTTAAAAACGTTATTATAGATAGCTAGCCTATTTGACATACAATAGCGCTTAAAAGTGCTATTAAAGGTCAAAAAAGTGTTATTAAATATCTTTTTTTAGCGTAGTGATCGCATAAATTAAGAGATAACAGTTTAGAGAGATGATACTAGAGAGTTATTCAGGTTCGAACGAATATTAACCTACTCCTATTTTCAAGAAATTCTAAAATTTTAACTATAAACTTGAGTTTTTACATGTTATTTTCACAAATCTTGATACAATAATATCTAGAGATTTTACAATGACTTATTCCTAATCAAAAGAAATCTTATACTCAGGTTGAGCTAACGAATCGATTAGATATTACACATAATCATGTTTTGCGTGACGGGAGAAAATACATTGAGATTGACCAGAGAAATTATATAAGTGGATTGATAACTACATCCTATAATTAATAGGGGTATGAGTTGAAAGATGTGTTAATGTTGCAAGCTTGAAATATTAAAAATAAATAGTAAAGCCTATGAAGCAAAGCCTATTAGAAATATTTTTATGTAATATTATTTCAGAATTGTAATTCCAACTTTAATTTACAAAATGAACAAAGAGAATAAATAGTGAGCAACAACAACAAACTCGACAAAAGCCTAGACCAAAAAAAACAAACCAAATAGCGGAACAATAAAAACAGCAGGAGAAGAGAAACAAGCCAACCAACCAACAATATGATATACTCTTAAGCCTCAGGCGCAGCAAACATTCAGAGAGAAGAAAGCTCGAGAGAGGCACACACGGCCGTCCTTCTTTATATGCAATTTAGTATTAATGTCTTATAAAATTGTGAAACCATATTTCTATAGCCATATTTCAAAGTTCAATAGCTTACAAGCTTTGATATAAACATCATATTCATTTATCACCGGACAAAACAGTACAACACTCCACCCACCTGAAAATCTTACACCAAATAGAAGAAGCAACACATATCAAAAACGACGGATAATTGGAATCAAGCATAGGTCATGTTTTCTACTTGCTGTAATCCCAAATGACTCAGTCATATCTAGTTCTTCATTATTCATATCATTTGTAAGCTTCCAATCAAAATGGTAAAGTAATTGAGCAAGAGATAGCTCAGTACTTGCTATGGCAAATTCTATACCTGGACATGTCCTCCTTCCACCACCAAATGGTATGAATTCAAAGTCGGTGCCTTTGAAAACAATTGGGCTATTAAGAAACCTCTCAGGTTTAAAACTCTCAGCTTCAACCCAATACCTTGGATCTCTTCCAATTGCCCAAGCATTGACCATGACCCTTGTCTTAGCTGGGATATCATACCCATTTATTTGGCAACTCTCCCTACTTTCTCTTGGAAGTAACATTGGTGCAATAGGATGTAGCCTTAGTGTCTCTTTGATGACACACTTTAAGTATATCAGTTTATGCATCTCTGTCTCATCAACATACCCTTTTTTATCAAACACTCCTCTTACTTCAGCTTGCGTTTCTTCCATTACTCTTGGATTCTTTACTATCTCAGACATACACCATGACGTAAACCCTGATGTTGTATGAGTACCAGCAGCAAACAAGTCCTGCGAATGGATTAATACTAACATAAGCAAATTCATAGTTTAGTTTGTAAAAATTGAGGAATGAATGGTTAATTGTAAACTAACCATAATAATTGATTTAATATTTACGTCAGTCACGCGATGTTGTGATTGTTCATTTTCCTGTTGAATCTTGAGAAGAGCGTCAACTATATTTTCATCCTTGTTTACTCCCTTATGAATGCTCTTGTGATCCTCGATGATATCTTGCATTATCATATCAATCTCTCTGTGAAGTTTTTCAAATTTTGTCTTGGCCATACTCATCCTTTGAAGTATTTTAATAGATGGATACAAATCAGCAATACAAAATCCCCCCAACAAACTTGCTATTTCATCAATTGCTGATTTGAATGCTTGTTCGTTTTTACTCCTTTTCCCAAACGCCGCCCTCGCCACTATCCCATATGTCATATCGGAAATCATACGAGAAAGATTAACAATTGATCCTTCACTTGCAGCTATTGATTTAACAAAATCATCCACCTCTTGTTCCCTTATGGACCTAAATGACTGGACACACTTTACACTCAATAGCTCTATAACGCATATCTTTCGTAGTTGCCGCCAGTGTTCTCCATATACAGAGAATATAATATCAGTGCCATTGTAACTAAATATTGTGGACAACATAAGGTTTGGCCTATCACAAAAGTTAAGGTCATGAGTTTTTAGAATCTCTTTGGCCATTTCTGGTGAACTAACTATTATGTATGGTACCTCACCAAGTTTAAGGTACATCAAAGGTCCATACTTTTGTGCCATAGTTTTGAAGGAATGATGAGGCAATGGGCTGCTAATAACCTGATGTATATTCCCTATGAAGGGCAGTCTCCATGGTCCTGGTGGTAAATTAGGGTAAGATTTTTTAGAAGTATTCAATCTCTGAACTATTTTGAATAGTAGCAAGAGGAAGAGAAAGGATGCCATTAAAGTAAAGTTAGAAAAGTTGTTGTGAAGCTCCATGATTGTAGAGCAAGGGAAGAAGAATGCTTAGATGAAGTTATCTAAACAAAAGACTCACATTATATAGTCGGTGCATTTTCAGTCTTGTAAAGTAGTAGAATAATGCAAAACTAATATAAAATGAATATAATATTATCCTACAACTCTGAATTTGCTGTGTGCCTTCTTTTATAAATAGTGGAGATCAAATACTTTAATTTAGACTAAATTAAAAAAACTTAATAAGTGAATCCACACTCTTCTATAAATGTAAAGAGACTTCATAAGGATACACATAAACTTATCAAACCCAACTACAAAGTCACGTTATGTTTGGGACATCTGGTAGTGATAGGTGGTATAATAGTTACGTAATAGATAGAGTATGGACGGCTGGCACTGATTGGTGGCAAAATAGTACAAAATTGTTTTATCTTATCCAAGATTGATGATAACCCTAATCACGTGTCATTGTAATACCAACTCTTGACAAAAATCATGATTCTATTATTTATTATTTTAATAATAATAATAATAATAATAATAATAATAATAATAATAATAATAATAATAATAATAATAATAATAAATAATAATAATAATAAATAAAAATAATAATGTAATATTCAGCTACCATTATTAAAAGTTATATCACCCATATAAATAATTTATAATAATTAAAAAATCATGTTCTTCTCCTTTATCTTACGTATAATATATTATATTTGTACATAAAAAAATATTTAGTGACTTTTATTTATTTAGAATTATAAAAACTACAAAAACCAATTAAGTAATATATCTTATATAAAAACCATCTTATTTGTTGGTTAATATTCATAATTAATTTGAATAGTTAAATTAAATAAATAAGTATTATGTGGTTATGTATTTTTAATAACAAATCAATTTTTTTATGATTGATTTGAATTTTATTTACAAATTAATAAATAAAAACTCATAAACATAGAAATTTCTTAGTTTCTAATTATTAAAAACTAGTATTATATGATTAATTATGTAAATAACAATTAATCTTATTAGTTGGTCAATTTTTATAATTAATTTGAATTTAAATATTTTTAAAATCATAAAATTCTAATATATAATTTGAAGATACTTTACTATTTATTTTTTAAAGTATTTAATCAATTCTCATTTTTAAATGTAACTCTTATTGCCTTATGTCATATATTTTATATTTATTTTTTATTATTTTCAACATCATAATTTGAATTACTCTTTTAAAATGAATTATGTTGTAAAAAATAGTTTGATGATTCTAACATTATATATGAGCAATATTATTATAAATCTTCTTCAACGAGGTATGCACGGGTTTTTATTTATCTTTACATAAATGTTAATGTATAAATTGTCAATTTAATTTAATTATTTGTTTTTTTAGTATGTTTAAAAAAAAACTTAGTTCTTATCGGTGTTGTTAGTGTTGTTAGTTTGTTTAGTGGGTAACTTGTTTTTAAGAATTTTAAGTTAGTGGCTTTGTTGAACTGTTATGCTGTACTGCCTATTTATAAGGCTATCTATTTTCAATAATAAAATAATCTCTCCAATTCGGTTATTAGTTCTTATCAGAGGTATCAAGAGCTGGTATTACGTGAGAGGGATTTGAAAAATGGCTTCAGAAAATGGCTTTGTGCCAGCGGCTATTCCACGCTTTGATGGTCACTATGACCATTGGAGCATGCTCATGGAGAACTTCTTGAGATCCAAGGAGTATTGGCAGGTTGTGGAATCTGGAGTACCAGAGATAGGAGATGAAGTTGCATTGACTAATGCACAAAAAACAGAAAGAGAAGCTTTGAAGTTAAAGGATTTGAAGGCAAAGAATTACCTTTTTCAAGCCATCGATCGAGCAACCTTGGAGACAATTCTTTGCAAAGACTCCTCCAAGCAGATTTGGGACTATATGAAAAGAAGGTATATGGGAAATGCAAGGGCAAAGCGTGTGCAACTGCAGGCACTTCGATCAGAATTCGAAACTTTGCGAATGAAAACAGGCGAATCTGTCGCTGATTATATATGTAGAACCATGGCAGTGGCTAACAAAATGAGACTTCATGGAGAAAAATGGAGGACGTGAAGATTGTAGAAAAGATTCTTCGGTCAATGACGCCCAAATTCAGTTTTGTTGTCTGCTCCATTGAAGAATCAAAGAACATTGATGAACTGACACTTGATGAGTTGCAAAGTTCCTTGTCGGTTCATGAGCAAAAAATCATCCAGTAGGACATCGAGGAACAAGCTTTGAAGGATTCAACCTTTAAAAGTTCCGATAGAGAAAAAAGGAAGTGGAAGGACAAGAATCCATATCACAAATCAGATGGGGATTATGCATCAGATACGCGAAAGGGTAACAACTACAGTCAATCCAGAGGCAACAAGACGAATAATGACAAGTCCAAAGTTGAATGTTTTCGATGTCACATATATGGCCACTACAAGTCTGAGTGTCGAACTAAATTGCATCATAATCGTGGTCAGAAGTATAACTATGCGGACGAAAAGGAAGAGGATATTTCTCTCTTGATGGCATGTCACAAGGAGGAGAAAATTCATGGAAGTATGTGGTACTTAGACACAGGCTGCAGCAACCACATGTGCGGGGATAAATCTTTGTTTTCAGACTTGGATGAATCATTCCGAAACACTATAAAGTTTGGAGATAACTCTACCGTTTCAATCATTGGAAAGGAAATGTCAAAATCTATACAAAAGACAACACAGAACAGTGTATAGGTAATGTTTACTTTGCCCCTGATTTGAAAACTAATCTTCTTAGTGTTGGACAACTCCAGGAGAAGGAATTTGAGATTAATATCAAAGATGGGGTGTGTTGTATCCAGAATAAAGAAAAGGGATTGGTTGCTGAAATAAACATGACATCAAATCGCATGTTCCCGCTACATTTCAGAAACACTTCCCAGATTAGTCTCTCAGCGGAATTGAAAGATGAGTCATGGCTATGGCATTTTCGCTATGGTCATTTGAGCTTTGGAGGATTGCAAACTCTCCAACAGAAGAATATGGTGAAAGGTCTGCCACAGTTTCAAAGACCATCCCAAGTCTGTGAAGAATGTGTTGTTGGAAAGCAACATCGAGAAACTTTTCCAGCAGGAAAATCACGGAGAGCAAAACAAGTCTTGGAGCTGATTCATTCTGACATCTGCGGCCCAATCACGCCAACCTCAAATGGCGGTAAACGTTACTTCATAACGTTTATTGATGATTTTAGTCGGAAAACATGGGTTTATTTTTTGCAGGAAAAGTCTGAAGCTCTATCAGTCTTAAAAAAATTCAAGGTGCTTGCTGAAAATGAAGCGGAGATGTCAATTAAAATCCTACGCAAAAATACGGGATAAATATTAAGTTTACACAATGATTGTCACCCTACTTATAAGCTAAAAACTAGGGTTACTAGAATAAGATAAAATACTAAAATACCCTCTAACAAACTTAGGGGCTAAGGAAAATAGTACAACTAAATAAATATGAATTACTATTAATATTCTAATACCATCCCTTAATTCATATTCCATCAAAACTTGGCTATTACCCAACTGTTTAAACGTGGTGGTGAATACAACTCACGAGAATTTGTAGATTTTTGTGAGACACATGGAATCCGGAAGCAACTTACAACAACTTATTCCCCACAACAAAATGGCGTCTCAGAAAGGAAGAATAGAACCATAATGAATATGGTTCGAACAATGTTGAAGATGAGCGAGATGCTAAAAAGTTTTTGGCCAGAGGCTATAACCTGGAGCACTCACTTGCTGAACAGAAGTCCCACATTTGCTGTCAAGAATATGACACCCGAAGAAGCATGGAATGGACACAAGCCAAGTATTGAGTATTTCAAAAATTTTGGTTGTATCGCATATGCTCATGTTCCGGACCAGAAACGAAGAAAGCTTGATGACAAAGGAGAAAAATGCACATTTCTTGGTGTAAGTAACCAATCAAAAGCCTATAAGCTGTACAATCCATCCACCAAGAAAATTATCATCAGTCGAGATGTGAATTTTGACGAAAGCAAGTTCTGGCCATGAAGTGATGACAAAATTGAGCAGAAAGTCCAAGTTGATTTTGATGGAGAAGGAGAAAAAAGTGAGCAACAACCAAGTCAGATTACTTCCACTGATTCTCCAAATTCTGATGTGAGTGCAGATTGCGAAATTGAAGAAACTAAGAGAAGAAATCAACGTAAAAGAAGAAGGCCTGCATGGATGTCTGACTTTGAGGTAACTGGAATCATCGAGGATTCTCAAATTCATTTTCACTATTTGCAGATTGTGATCCTGTAGATTTTGAAGATGCTGTCAAAGAGCCTAAATGGAAAAAAGCTATGGATGTTGAAATTGAGTCTATTGAAAGAAATAATACTTGGGAGCTGACAGAACTTCCAAGAGGACAAAAAACCATTGGTGTTAAGTGGGTTTTCAAAACAAAGCTGAAAGGAAGTGGCGAAGTTGATAAATACAAGGCACGATTGGTCGCAAAAGGTTACAAGCAAGAGTATGGTGTCGATTATAAAGAGGTTTTCGCTCCTGTTGCACGCCATGATACTATCAGGTTGGTGATTTCGTTGGCCGCTCAACATTCATGGTCTATTTACCAATTGGATGTAAAATCTGCATTTCTCCACGGCGAGCTAGAAGAACAGGTATTTATTGATCAACCTCCTGGATATGTAAAATTTGGAAGTGAGCACAAAGTTTACAAATTAACAAAGGCATTATATGGACTAAAACAAGCTCCAAGAGCTTGGTATAGTCGTATTGATGCTTATTTTTCAAAGGAGGGTTTCAAAAAATGTCCATATGAACATATGTTGTTTTCAAAGTTTGGAGATGGGGCGAAGATGATTATTGTCTGCTTATATGTGGATGATTTAATTTATACTGGAAATGATAGTGTCGTGGTTGAAAATTTCAAGCAATCCATGATGTGTGAGTTTGAAATGTCTGATCTTGGAATGATGCACTATTTTTTGGGTATTGAAGCGGTTCAATCCGATGCTGGAATATTTCTATGTCAAAAGAAATATGTGCAGGATGTCTTGGACAGGTTCCAGATGAAGCATTGCAATGCTGTCAACACACCAATTGAAGTTGGTTTGAAATTGAAAAAAGATTCCGGAGGAAAAGATGTGGACAACACTCTTTACAAAAGAATCGTGGGCAGTTTAATGTACTTGACAGCCGGATATAATGCATGCTGTTTCTTTAATCAGTAGATATATGGAACGTCCAAGGGAGGCACATCTTCTAGTTGCTAAAAGAATTCTCAGGTACCTTCAAGGTACTAAGAATTTTGGTTTGTTCTATAAGAAAGGAGAAAGGACAGATCTGTGTTGGTTTAGTGACAGTGATTATGCAGGAGATGTGGATGATCGAAAGAGTACTACAAGATACGTATTTATGTTTGGTTCTGCTGTTGTTTCATGGTCTTCTAAGAAGCAACCAATCGTCACTTTGTCAACAACTGAAGTTGAATTTGTAGCTCTGACAGCATGTGCTTGCCAAGCCATTTGGCTCAAGAGAGTTCTTGAAGAACTGCACTTTAAGCAAAAGGGGGCAACAATGATTTATTGTGATAATAATTCTACCATCAAACTCTCTAAAAATCCTGTTTTATATGGAAGAACCAAACACATAGATGTGAGATTCCACTTTCTAAGGGATTACACAAAGGAAGGTATAATCAATATCTTCTACTGCAGGAGTGAAGATCAGATCACAGATATAATGACCAAGCCATTGAAGCTGCCTACATTTTTGAAGCTCAGGAAGTTACTTGGAGTCTGCACACTAAATGAGACTTAGTGAACTGAAACAGCTTCAGTTCAAGGGAGGAATTGTCAATTTAATTTAATTATTTGTTTTTTAGTATGTTTAAAAAAAAACTTAGTCTTTACAGGTGTTGTTAGTGCTGTTAGTTTGTTTAGTAGGTAGCTTGTTTTTAGGAATTTTAAGTTAGTGGCTTTGTTGAACTGTTCTGCTGTACTGCCTATTTATAAGGCTATCTATTTTCAATAATAAAATAATCTCTCCAATTCAATTATTAATTCTTATCATAAATTATAAACCTATTAGTTTTATAGTTTCCTTGTGCAAAGTAGTTTATCATATATGTCGTTTAAAGAAATATTCGAATATCTTACATTCTGAATATTTTTGAAGAATTATGATTTTGTAAGAGCTGAACATAATCGGTTGCTAAAAGTAATATATCTTTGGAGTATTCTGGTTTAGAATGGGGAGTTTGGAATATCTAATGGTTTGGTGTTGTTTGTGGTAGTAAATGATTTTTTTTATGTTAATATTACAAAAAGGTTTAGATTATTATTTTTTATTACAATTTCACACTTAGATTAACAACGATTCAAACCTGAAATTAAATTTTGAGAGTAGTACATTCTCAAAATCTAAATTTACTATTAGGCCATGCACACGCAGACTTTAATATATTTTTGTAATCAGATAAATTTAGATGTTTGAAATTATATCTTAGTTTTGTATATTTTATACTTATTTTATTTTAATAATATATTAATAATATTTTAATTAGTATAATTTTTGTTACTATAGTTTAAATTAAATGTTTCTTAACTTTGTATTTCTCTTATCTTAATAATTATATAACTATCATATAACTATTTAAAATGAAATAATAATTATTTAAATATTATTGTATATAATTTATGATAATTTAGATGAAATTATATTTTTATTAATTTTGAATTAATATAAAGAATAGAGATTTATAAATAGGATTAAATATATTTTTATTTAAATATTTAAAATTAGATTGGATGAATGAATTAAAAAGTGATATAAAGTGAAACAGATGATACAATTTATATATTTGAGGTGATTGATTACAAAATCACTATAAATTTATAAGATAAAATTTATAATTACTACGAATAAAGGTTTGGATGATTTTTCTATATAATCATAATATACACAATTAAACAACAAAGAGAAATCTTACCCAGAACCGACTCAAGACATCTCGACGCCTAAGATGAAATTTACAATTAAATATTTATAACATAATAAAAAATATAAAAATTTAAATTAATATATTTTAATTTTTAGAATCTAGAATTATTATATTATTATAATCAATTTAATTTAACATGTTTTTTCAATTAAAAATAAAATTAATTTATCTAAACACTCATCTTATTATTTAAAAAAAATCATTTTAAAAAACAATGCCAAAATTCTAAAAAAAATAAATTAAATCTCCTATTATGTTAGAAACCTCAAATACTTATTATCTATATTTTTGGTTTTTTAATTAACAAATAAAAAAATGAAACAGTAAACATTGTAAATGGTTAATATTATTATATATTTTAAATGAGTTATTATTTAATTGATATATAAAATAATTTAAAAAATTGAAAAAAAAAATCAATAAAGCCATATAAATGTAAAATAAAAATTAGAGGCCCTAGGGATAGGGCCGACACTGACTTTAGCTTCATCTAATTCATTCTTTCCTGTGTTCCTTCATATTAAATCTCTTTATACACTCTTCAATCAAACTGACGAAAGCAAAATCCCTAAATCTAAACCTCCGCTTGTATAAGGTAAAATATAATTTTAACAAAATAATTCTAACATATGAGTTTACATATTTTTTTAATATATTAATGACTGTCAATATAGTTAAAAAGTTTATATCCTAAGATTATTATTGACTCCTTCTAATAAAAGAATCTTTTTCAAATTTCAACAACCTCAATTTCGTTTGGTTATTTCATTTGCAATGACTATCAATAAAAGTAAATGACGGTCACTCAAACATGTTGGAGTATATCTAGCACAACTAATTTTTTTCTCATGGACAATTATATGTTGACATATCAAGGGTTACTTCAAAGAAACAGTTGAAGATATCAGTGACTAATGATGAATATGAAGATATAGATACAACATCAAATGTAATTTACAAAGAAGTATTTAAGAATATTCTTTTGTTAATTAATATTTCTTTCTTTAAATTTATACATTTTAAATTATCATAGTAAATTCTTTTCTAATTTATCGTCTTTCGAATTAAAAAATTAATAGTATAATTACAAAAATAATCTAAATGGCCTACAAGATAGTTTTATATGTAAATAAAAATTTAAATATCAATTATTATAAAAAATATATAGTTTTATTTCTAATATACCTGTGAGAAGCACGGGTCGACAATCTAGTTTAAAGAAAACATTACAAAAATAATAAACCTTAGACATGTCAACTGCTTTATTTCCCTTCCAACTAATCTCTATAGCTCCATCGTCTGTCTCAACTCTTACTTCTATCTCATTTGTCTCTCTATCTTCTTACACCACACTCATATTCTCTTTGTTTCCAGACCTCGCGCCTTTACTGAGTTTCACACCCCAACGAATATCGGTCATTTTTGGGTTTTAAGACCACAGTTGCTGCTAATTGCTATTGGGTTTCAAACCATATCCGTTGTTGGTAATTCCTAGAAATCATGCCATCTGTTGTAATATGTCTTAAAATCTCAAGAGAGAAAATAGAAGGAAAATACACATATTTCGGTATTGACAAATTTTCGGGTTTATTCGCAGATTCTTTTGTTAATGGATCATATCTTGGTTCTGTTAAGATTTTGGTACTTATAAATATGATTTTCCTTCCATTTGTTAACCTTCGGGGGGTTATTAAAGGGATTGGTTAACACTTTAAAGACCTTGGATTCACTACTACAAAAAGTATCTATCACCATGGTTGGGAGAAGGACTTCACCACAATTGATGGTCCGTGATAAAGAATGGTGTGATAGAAAGTGTACTACTTTCCACCACGAGTTAGGGGACGTGGTGAAAAACTAGATAATGTGTCATTTTTCACCATGGTTAAAATGTTCAAACGCAATGAAAAACAACATACTCATGAGTTTGATGGCGTGTATTACTATCTTTCCACCATAATTATGACTATTAACTAAGGTGGTAAATAGAGGGGGATTACTATTCCACACGGTTGGAAGATCCAACCGTCAGAAAATACTTTGTATTTTAAAATTTTCAATTTTAAATACATTTCATAATAACCTATATGTTTTTTAATCACAATAACAACAAAAAAATTGTGAAGCAAAACCAAAATGACAAACATTATGAATCAAAACTATATATTACATCAAAACCCAAATGGCACATTTAAAACATTTTGTTTGCTTAGGATGTCATTTCTTCACTACAATATTTTAACTATACGACAACGCATAAAAATTGTCTGGAAATCTAAAAAACATAGTTGTTGTTTTCTTTAGGGAACGATTTCCAACAAAAACATTTGCATTCCATTTTCAGATGAAAACCTTCGCAATTGTGATGTATTAGGGAACGACTATTTTATATAATATGACAATGGTTTTTAGTTGTAGTACATTCGAAACTATTCTAGTAGATGAATATTTTAATTTTTTTCTTCAACGGTTACAAAATTGCTTTATTTACTACAATAACACTTTATAACTATTGCAAAAAATACATATTTTTTTTATAAAATAAAAAATTATTTTATTTTATAAACCTGATAATAACATCATTCACAATATTTTTGATATAATAATATTCAAATACAAATTTTTAAATGATCTTATTTTTTTTAAAAAAAAATTACATAACAAAATAAAATAATTCACTTCCAAGACAAAACAAAAGTGAAAAACACTTCCAAGTTTGCAGTGCGAAGGTCAGGCGAGGCCCTTTCACCTTGAGTTCGCAGTGCAAACTCTGGAAAAGTAAAAAAAAATGGCAGTGGCAAAAGCCCTTAGTGCTCGTTGTGCGAACTCTAGGCGAGTGTTCGCTTCCAGCTTGCTTTCACCTTGCAATGTGAGCATGATAGACTGTCATATTCTCCTGCAGTTCGCTAGAGGTCGCAGTGCGAACCCTGTGATTTCTGCAATCTGTCCAGCAGAATAGGAGGGTTTCAAGGGGTTTTCAAACCCCACTCTTACCCAAACTTAATCCATCATTAATGTTAACATATTAACACATGAAACAACATTTTAAACCATAATCTCACATCAATATCATGAATATAACATGAATCAAATATCTTTCATGGAAATGGAACAAGAACACCATAACCTAACTTTTATCATTCTATCCAAATACTCTAACCTTGAGTTTTTACCTAGAGTCCACCTCTAACACAAGATGAAGAAGTAGTTGATAATGAAGATGAGATGATTTGATGAAGAAATGACGAAGTTCTAAGCTTTTCTTCCTCTAGGGTTTCCTTCTTCCTCTTTCTCTTCTTTCTCCTCACTCTCTCTAACTTCTTACTATCTTTCTCTCTATGTTGCCATATGAATGGAAAAGAGAAGGAAAATGATATAAGAAAAATATCATTAAAATTAGTAAGACTAACTTGGTTGAATGTCCAAATTTGAGGGTATCTAAAATATCTCTGTGTACCAATTAATAGAATTTCAGAGTCAGAGAATATTAATTAAATCAACTTTGAGTTCATCGGTTATTATAATTATCTCAACAGATAACTCTCAGAGTACACCGGAATTCAATTGATCTCAACTAATATTATTTAGAGCATTTTATTTAATATAGGGTATTACATATACATGAACAAAAATATAAAATACATTAACTTAGGAGAATATCGAAATTTAATTATTTTAGTTTTTATTAATAAAACGTTACAATATTAAAAGTTTTAGATGAATATTTTAATAGTGTTTTGAATCACACGTCTCTTTTATATTTAAAATTTGAACAAATATATTTTGTTGGAGTAATTGTTAGATTATTTTATTTAAAATGGGTGAGACATTATATTGAAAAAATATATCAAAAATTTTTTCCTCAATTTTTTAAGGTTATATAAGGTTTAAAAATAAATAAATAAAATTATATAAGGTTTAAGAAGATAATATATTTCAAAATTACACAATATTTGTTAGATTAATATTTTTTTTTGTCTAAGGTCAAACTCATAATACCAACAAAAGAAGAATATGTATTTTGATTTTTTGAAAAATAAAGATAAATTTTGAGAGGTGTCGTAGTGTAATAATAACAATAATAGTAGTGATGTGTTAAATATAGGGTATGTGGTATATGATTTGTCTTGATATTTAATATATTATTTAGATTCTTGTTAGTTAGTTCAGTTCTCTAATATGTTATCCATTTAATCAATTTGATGCATTAAATTACTAACAGTTTAACAAAAGGCTATAAGTGATATAGCCTCATACATTTAAGAACCATTTACTCTTTTCTTTTGTTTCTTTTTTTTTGGACAGCACTAGATGGAATTCAAATGACAGGATTTTTTAAGCCAAATTTCCAACTCTAAGAAATAGTTTCAGATAACGATTATGATGGAAAAGACCCATACTGTCACATTCAAGACTATTAAATTAAACAAATAAGATAGAGTATGGTATGGACCCTCTGAATCACGTTAAGTTTGGCAGTGATAGGTCGCAAAATAGTTAATATATAGAGTATGGACTTATGTCAGACTTATTGATTACTTAAAAAAAATCCCTATTTTCCAAATTGATTAATTACTTTTCTAATTTTTCAAAAAATAAATAAATTTCCTAGTTAAATAATACACTATTGTTTCATACTTAAAGAAAACATAAAGAAAAACAAAAGTAAACCCTTGTTGAATGTTTGGTTATTTCTTTTTTTAAGCAATGGAATAATAAAAGATAAAACACCAACAAACAAAAGAATAATACTAGGGTACTCTTAACACATTTTATAAAAGATAAAACGCCAACAAGAGAAGAAAAAGGAAATTTCTTAACTAATTGAAAACTAAGACACACAATCTAACGGTTCTTGACACAATGCAAAAAAAATTGCAGGTAAAATAAGAATTTTTCCCTCCTAAATTTGTTGAAGATGATGTTACTCGTACATATCAAAATGCTCCAAATTACCACTATTCATATAATGTTCATCGATACTGATACTTCCTACGGTATTAAGATACCCCTCTGATTCAGATGTTTTTATTTTTTTTTGCATGTTTAGATTTTTTCTTAAAATCTTTTGTCTTTCAATAGTCAATAAGTTCGTCAAATATTTTTTGGCCTATCCAGTTAGGACGAATTTGTTGCTCTTCCCTATGTAATCTAGCACGTCTAAGTATGTCAGACAGTCCTACATATGTCTGACTTCAAAAAAAAATCTTACACTCGTCCATGATGTTCCATGTACACCTTTCCTGCAATATTGTATGAAATTCAAATAAATTGTTAGATAATTATAACAAAAAATAATTATACAATAACATAATTTAAATAAAAATACAATCTACCTTAAATTTATCAAAATAATTCATTTTTTTCATCTTCTGTAAGCTCTCCAAAAGACTTCAACGATTTTTTATACATTAGTTGAATGACCCGATTTATAGCTTTTGCAGCAGACCGACATAGATCAAAACTAAACAACAACAATTAGAATAAGTATTAAGTATTAAGTATTAAGCTCTCCAATGGGCTTAATAACATGTCGTCCTTCAACCACCATATGCTCTTCTGCAACAGGATTTGTCTGCTCCTCATGAACTTCAACATCCTCCTGAATAGGGTCATCCTACTCCTGACGTCTAAGTATATGTGTGAGATGTGGAATGCGAGAATTATATCTCCCAGACAGGTGCAAGAAGGATGATGGTACCTAAGTGAGATGTGAAAAACTAGATCCCCCAGTACTACTGCGTGAAGGAAGACTACTGAGAAAAACTAGATCCCCCAGGCTGCTGCATGAAATAAAATCGCTGAGGAAAAATAGATCCTCTGGGTTGCTGCGTGAAGGAATATGGTACCTGTGGAAAACTAGATCCCCCATGCTACTGCATGAAGGATGAAGGTACATATAGGAAAATAGATCCCCCAGGCTGCTGCATGAAGGATGCGGTACATGTGGGAAAGTAGATCCCCCAGGTTATTGTAGAAAGGATCCTCCAAACTTGTATGATGAGGGAGAATGCCCAAACAGACAAATAAAAGTTGGACTCCCAGATGGAACCATATGGGAGGAGGAGAGTAATTTCGTAAATGATTGAGAAATGTCTATAGACATTGGATTTGTCTAACTCTGTGGGCGAGAAACATACATGGACGAGGGAGGTACCTCACGTACCCTTGCTCTCTGACGAGGCTAGGTCTTACCCTTACCTTTGTCTGGTTGGGTGGCATTTTATCTATTTTGAAAGAGTTGTCAATAAATAAAACAACACAAAATATACAAACAATAAGTAAAATTTATTTTCATCCATTAAGTAAAATTAAGTAACTTGGTCTGAAGATACACATATAATACATTGAGAAAAAATTAATAAAAACGATATATTCAAACTCTTTATGCCTTTCATCCATATTATATTCATCATCTGATTCGATAGTGTCCTTAGATCCAAAATCTTCATGCTCTTCATCCACATTATTTTCTACCATCAACACAGATGCATCAATTTGATGAACTTCACCAATGTATCACACAAATTAGTAATTTGTTCAACTTCAACCACATCATTAATTTGAGAAATTTCATCATCTTGGTAAGAAACATCTTCCACTAGATCGTCAGTTTCAATATGGCCCAGTGGTTTTATTTTGATCGCTACACACTATCTACATTTACGTGGCTAAATTGAAGGGTAAGGAACATAATAAACTTGCCTAACAATATGTGACATTATGAAAGGGTCATACTCTTTGTACCAAAATCTCAACAATGTTATATTTCTTATATATTTTTATGCTCGTGGCAGATGGATCATACCAATCACAATAAAACAAGACAACTATATTTTCTGAGTCAAAGTAATTGTATGTCAACTCGTAAATATGTGTAACAACGCCATAGAAGTTGTCTTCACCACCATCTGTAACTCCTTTTATAAATACACCTCTATTTATGGTTTTTTCCCCTTCTGTCCAGGCCTGAGTGTGAAATTTATAACTGTTCACAAAGTATGTGTGCCATTCAATTGCTTTTTGAACAGAGCCTCTAGACATGTTTCTTAAATGGGGTATTTTCTGAGTCAGTTCAACAATACATGACAATTTCCCCTTGAACCATGCTAGAAAAGATGCACGTATGTAACAAGTAGTTGCTTGTTCATCGGTTCTTTGAAAATAGGAGGTGTTAAATTCCCTACAAACAAACATACTTTTAGTTAGAAGGTAATAATTCAATCTGTAAAGATAAATAGGTAGTTGGGATAATACTTACTCAAGATATGGTTTAGCTTCAACGCAATTAATGAAAACATGAACACGTGTATATTGCAATTCTTTTTGGGTTAGCCAATGCACATTCTTCTTTCCAGAGGTACGACCAGGAAGACCGAAGACTGAAAAGGTAAACTGACTTTTTTGGTTAACATTAAATTCCTTCCTTATGATTCTTGGAGTTAACATCAAATGATTGAAATAATTACTGCAAAAATGTGATGTTTCTCGATGCAAGTAAAGTGTACATATTGATCATTCAACTTTAGCTTTATTTTTCACTGATCGCTTTGAATCACCCATTAATCTTTCAAAGGGATACATTCATCCATATTGAACAGGGCGATCGAGATAAGATGTCGCAACACTGGGATCAGGATAGTACGACAACGCAAACAATTACGCAGATAAAGTAAATGCTTTAATGTAAATAATACAATCATTTGTTAACCCAATTCATTGCAACATCACCTACATCTGGAAGAATCCAAGTCAGGAAGGAAATCATTATGATAGTATTAATTTGAAGCCTTAGCAAACAGTCTCTGGTTTACAATCTTCTTACTTAATTACTACTTGTGCTATTTCTACCTAGGAACTCCTAGATACGAGACCCATCTCACTTCCCTCAATCACTCACCAGTGATAACCTCAACAATAACGAACAATAGAAGAACACACTTCCAATGATACAAAATCCACTCTTTTCTTAAAAGTCTAAGAATGATTACAACTCAAACTCAGTCCAATTCAAGCACCTAAGAGGTACATGAATGGCTCGTAAAAATAACACAGCCCAACTCTAATATCAATGTGATATAAGAGTGGATTACAAATAATAAAGAACATACTAAACCCTAAAATATCCTCGCACACACACAACTTAGTTACAGATTTTAGGTTTAGAAACACTCTTAAATAGCTTTCTAAAAATCTGGACTTGATGAGCAAATCGGGCTAAATTAAATAGCACATCCATGTTATTTTGGATAATAATATATTATGAAATTCCATATTCTAAAAATAATATATTATTAAATGCAGTCCAACACTATATTATTTTCTAAAGATTAGGTCCATATCAAATCTTCTGTAAGAACAAATCTCATCAAATCTCATGTTTCCTTAAATGTCTCAAAGTCCCTTTTTATGAAACAAATGGACATATGAAGCGGAGCAGTAGATCCTAAAATACCCTTCTTGGACTGTAATACATTGGAATCAAATCTTCAAAGAATTTTCACTAATAAAACCGTATCTTTCAAAACGCAAAATCCTAAGCTTTTGGAATAACATGTCATGACATCAGGTCACGATGTCGTGCTGACCATCAGTGAAGTCTGACCGACATGTCAAGACATATGACTCAACATCTTGTTGTGATACTTGTTTTAACAAAATTGCTGCCAATCCCAAAATAACAGAACTTACAATCTTCCCCTTTGTCAAATTTTGGCTAAAATAGCCTTTGCATGAAATATTGGAGAAACAGAAAACAAACACAATAGCAGCAACCAAAAAATACCATGAAAAATCAGAGGCACACGCAGCAGAAAAAGAAAAACTAGCCTCACAGAGATAAAGACAAACAAAAATAAATAAACTTTCCTACACCAAGATCCTCCAAAAAAACTGAAACACAATGTCAAGACATCCCATCTGACCTCACAGCAACAATCACAACAAACTAAACACAATGTCAGGACATCTCGTCTAACATCACAACAAACACACTTAGAAAGCCCTAAGCACCAAATTACCAAACCTCCTTGAATTGCATGAATCACATAGAATTTCATATGTTTACTCCCCCTATCACATAAAATCACATTGTAGAACAAACACAAACTAATAGAAGCTTTTAAAAAATTCCGCAGAGAAAAATAAATTCTCCTAAACAAGATATCAAGACATCAGGAATAACATCAAGCATATAATCATCTTTAGTCATGTTAGCATCAAACACATCATGTTCCTCCTAAACACTAAATCAGGAGCAAAAACTAATACTTCACATACAGTAGTATTTAGAGCAACAAACATCTACCAAGCAAACATACTAAGACTACTAATTACTCCCCTTTTTTATCCACAAATTAGTCAAAAAACCAGTCATTCACCAAGAGCAAATACAACCTCTATAGCAGATATAGACACAATAAAAAAACAGGGCACAAAAAATGTCAACACTGTTATCTATTTTCTCATCTTTATCACCACCTCACCAGATGTCATAACATTGTCTAGGACATGTGTCTCTGTAAACAACCTATAGTGAAAATAAAGAGAAGATTTCCTCTTACATGCAACATCAGAGCTTACCAAAATACCAGGGTGCTGACTGAGAATAACACCATTATCAGTCACTTCCACCTCAACTTGCTCCTCCTCGCTTCTACCCAGAAACTTGTTGATAATTTCAGGAGAAAACTCCACACATTTACCTCTGTCATAAACCTTCATGTACTCCTTGATCATCTTACTATTACAGTCCTCAGAAATGTGTACAATGAATTTCTTCACCAGCATCCCCTAACAGTCACCAACACTAGAAAAATTCTTCATCAAACTAGCATCCTCAATAAGATTCACCATCGAATGGAGGGAAGAGAAAGTATTCTTTGCACTCCTCCTCACCTGTAATTGCTATAACTCTTCAACATGAAAATTCCTAATTCGCCCATGAACTTCTCAAACTGATTTGCATCCAAAGCCTTAGTAAATATGTCTGCCATTTGCTTCTCAATGACCACATGTTCAAGAGTAACAATTTTTTTCCTCAACAAGATCCCTAATAAAATGACGACGAATGTCAATATGCTTTGTCCTACTATGTTGAATAGGATTCTTGGATAAATTGATTACACTCAGATGGTCACAATATAATGTCATGACATCTTGTTCGACATTATATTCTTTTAGCATTTGTTTCATTCAAATAAATTGAGAGCAACTGCTTCCTGCATCAATATACTCATCCTCAGTTGTTCGGTCTGTATCACAATGCCCTTCGAGCATGGAATTTGGACTATGATAATACAAAACTCCATAATCAATAGTACCATTGATGTATTTCAAGATCCTCTTCAATTGATTAATGTGGCTCATTTTAGGCCCAGCCTGATATCTAACACAAACTCCTACAACAAAAGTGATGTATGGTCTGCTAGTTGTAAGATACAAAAGACTATCAATCATATTCCTGTATAAACTTTGATCCACGTCAACACCTTTTTTCTTAGCAAAAGGCATGATGTCTTGAACATCTAGTTCGACATCATACTCAGAGTCACTTGAGGGCACTTCCTTTCTTGTCAATGACTTTTTCTTTGTAGTTGGGGCCACACTTTTACTCCATCCTTTATCAGATCCAACCTTAGTACTTTTCTTAAATGGCATAGAAGGCTTGCTTGTAGACACAACAACCTTCCCCTTTTTGTTCCACAATCTTTTAATAATACCAGGAGTTAGTTTCTTCCCTATAGGCTCATCATCATAATCTAGACCATCTACATTGATAATTTCAGTAGACTGATCCTTCTTCACATTTGCACTTTCTTATTTATCTTCAGCAGACATACTATTATCATCAAAATCATCTCTTTTACCACCAATAGAATCATCTTCAGCCATATTCTCATGAGATTTTTCAGAAGACTCACTCTGAAAGATTTCTTATGTGGTTTCAACAGGATAATTAGGTCGGGCCAAGGATGTTACGATATCCGACACAACATCAGACTCAGGGCCAGTAACCAAGATCTTAGAGAGAGAGAGGCATATAAACACTTGTACCAACAGTGTCATTAAAAGTAACATTCAAACTAGATTGACTTACAACTTCTTCTACTTTAGGGTTATCTAAACTGCCTAGTTTCAGAGGTAACAACATTTGAAACAACAACATTCAAACTAGAAGTATCAACAATACCCACAAAGGCATACCTCTTTCCATAAAGTCTTTCAACTTGCATATGCCCCATGAAGTCCATACGACAAAGTTCTAAAACTCTGGTCGCAGCCTAATGTTATGACTTTGGGTGTGACGTCCTGATCTGCTTCTCAATTTTATACTTACTACAGATTTTTCCTTCTCCAATTTTGAACTTGGGTGGACCTTTAACAGCTTCTTTAGACATAATCTTTTTCATCCCTTTGAGATTCAAATGTCCAAGCTTCTGGTGCCATAACTTTACTTCATCTTCCTTGGACATTAAACATGTGGAAGAATAAGTAGTTTCTTGAGGTACCCACAAATAGCAATTGTCTTTAGTCCTAACTCCGTTCATCAAAACATCATTCTTCTCATTTGAAACCAAACATTCAACCTTGGTGAATTTTACATTTAAACCTTGACCATATAACTGACTGATACTGATCATATTAGCCGTCAACCCTTTCATAAGTAGAAAATCATGTAGTCTAGGAAGTCCAATACACCCTAACTTTCCTATTCCCTTAATTTTTCCTTTAGCTCCATCACCAAACGTGACAAAACATGTGGAATAAGACTTGATTTCCACGAAATACTTTTTGACTCCAGTCATATGTCTAGAACACCCACTGTCAAAGTACCAATCTCCTCTAGATAAATCCCTGAAGGAAGTATGGGCTATAAGACTAGAATTACCAACCTTAGGTTTCCACTCCTTTCTAGTTTTAGCCATCACATGATTAGTCCTATGTTGTGTTGGATGTTTTGGATACTCATACACTCTGTAACAGAAAGGATTTATATGACCATATTTACCATAATAATGACATTTCCAAGGCAAGAACTTGCCTCTGGTCTGAATTTTCTGAATTTTGGCAGGATGTTGTAACATTTGGTTAGACATTATGAGTTCACCCTTTACTTCATCCAAAAAAAACTTTGTCACAAAGGTTTTTCTTTGATTATTTAAAGACTGATAATTAAACCATATACTCGTAAACATTTTACCTTCTTTCCCAACTTGAATAATCTCATCAAACACATCAGATCCATTGTTCACCATTCTTACAGATTTTTTCATGTTTTCAAGTTTAGAATTCAATAGGGTTGCCTCATCTTGAAGATCAGAGATAGTAGATAAACGCTTATCTTTTTCATCCTACCATTGAGTTATAAGACTCTTTTGCTTTTCTCCTATCTTGTAAACCTCTTCACTTCTGATACACATCTTTTTGTAAGAAGCAGCTAATTCTTCATAAAAGACATCCTCATTATAGAAATCTTCAATAGGTTCACATCTTCCAGCTAGGGTTGTAACATGCTTAGTAGCTTCAACATCATGTTCACTATCAGAATCATCATCAGACCAGAAACCAAACATGCCCTTCTTTTGATTCTTGAGGTACGTGGGACATTCTAATTTAATGTGACTAAAACCCTCACATTCATGACACTTAATACCTTTCCTTGATTGGGCTTCTCCTCTGTTCTTGATTTTCTATGAAAATAACTCTTCTTCCTAATGCTGAATGACATGTTCTTGACATCTGATTTTGACTTCCTATCCATACTCTTCAACACCTTATTAAATTGCCTCCTAAGAAGCACAATAACATTAGAAATTCCTTCATCAGTATCCATGTCACATTGAACCTCTTCATCATTAGTGTTTGAGATAAAAGATATACTTTTGTTCTTTTTTTTAGATCTTTCATTGATAGCCAATTCAAAAGTTTGAAGTGACCCAACAAGCTCATCTACTCTCATTCTGCTAATGTTTTGAACTTCTTCAATGGTTGTTACCTTCATGTCAAATCTCCTAGGTAGAGACCTGAGAATTTTCTAACCAGATTTTCTTCAGTCAAATTTTCTCCCAAGGCACTAAAAGCATAAGCTATTTCAAGAATATTCATGTGAAAATCATGAATACTCTCATCATCTTTCATCTTTAGATTTTCAAATCTGCTAGTAAGCAGCTGAAGTCTAGACATCTTCACCTTAGATGTGCCTTCATAAGTGTTCTTGAGAATTTTCTAAGCATCTTTGGCCACGGTACATGTGTTTATTAACCTAAACATGTTTTTGTCAACTCCATTAAATAGGGCATTCAAAGCTTTGGAGTTTCCAAGAGAAGTTTCATCTTCTTCCTTAGTCTAGTTTTCTTCTTGGTTAAAAGTCTCCTTCCCATCATTATCCTTAACAACAAGATGTTCCCAACCCTTGATGATAACTTTCCAAGTTTTTCTATCCATAGATTTGAGGAAAGCCACCATGTGTGCCTTCCAATTTCATACTTGGTGCCATCTAATAGTAGGGGCCTGTTAACATTTCCTCCTCCTTCCTTATCCATAGTACCAGAAAAGAATCTCCCTAGAGCTCACCCAAAACAGAACATGGTGTTTGCTCTGATGCCAATTGAAATTCTAGTAAACAGATACCAGATGTCGAGTAAGATGTCACGATAATAGAATCAGGATAATACAACAACACAAACAATAATGCAGATAAAGTAAATGCTTTAATGTAAATAACATAGTCAATTGTTAACCCTGTTCAGTGAAATATCCCCTACATTTGGGGGCATCCAAGCCAGGAAGGAAATCCACTATGATAGTATTAATTTGAAGTCTCAGTAAACAACCTCCGGTGTATAATCTTCTCACTTAATCATTACCCGTGCTATTTCTACCTAGGAACTCCTAGATATGAGACCCTTCTCACTTACCTCAATCACTCACCAGTGATAACCTCAACAATAATGAACAATAGAAAAACACTCTTCCAATGACACAAAATACACTCTTTACTTAAAATCTTAAGAGTGATTACAACTCAAACTTAGTCCAATTCAAACACCTAAGAGGTACATGAATGACTCACAAAAATAACACATTACAACTCTAAAATCAACGTGATATAAGAGTGGATCACAAATAACAAAGAATACACTAAACCCTAAAATATCTTTGCACACACACGACTTAGTTACATATTTTAGGTTTAGAAACACCCTTAAATAGTCTTCTAAAGTTCTGGACTTTGTGAGAAAATCGGGCTAAATTAAATAGCACACCCATACTATATTGGATAATAATATATTATTAAATTCCATAATATTCTAAAAATAATATACTATTAAATCCATTTCAACTCTATATTATTTCCTAAAGATCATGTCCATATCAAATCTTTTGCAGGAACAAATTAAATCAAATCTCATGTTTCCTTAAATGTCTCAGAATGCCATTTTTATGAAACAAATGCACATTTGAAGCGGAACAATATTTCCTAAAGTACCCTTCTTGGGTTGTAATTTATTGGAATTAAATCTTCAAATAATATTAACTAATACAACAAAATCTTCCAAAATGAAAAACTCTAAGCTTCTGGTATAACAAGTCATGACATCAGGTCACAACATCGTGTTGACCATCAGTGAAGTCTGACCAACATGTCAAGACATCTTGCTCAACATCTTGTTGTGATACTTGTTTTAAAAAAATTGATGTCAATCCCAAAATTATAGAACTTACAATTGGGTTTTAATAATTTTCCATTAGGCCGAGGCTTCAACTTCAAGGTTTTTCTATCAGACAAAATTTCCATGTTCCTTCTAGCCTTCTCATTATCTTTTGTTTTGCTTGAACAACCATCACCATGTTAGATAAATTATCAAAAAAATCTTCTCAATATGCATAACATCAAGATTATGTCGCAAAAAATTATCTTTCCAATATGGGAGGTCCCAAAATATACTTCATTTTGTCTAATTGTGGTTGACCCCATATCCTTGAATTCTGCATGCTTCATCATAATCTGTGAATTTTGGCAGTTCACAAACTCGGTTCCATATATCACCTTGTGACAATCGAGGGGGAAGCAAATCTTTTACTTGTTAGTCTTTTTTGAAATCAGTCTTGTTTCTTCTGAAGACGTGGTCTTGTGGTAGGAATCTGCGGTGACAGTCAAACCACGAACTCCCCCCCCCCCCCCCCGATTTGCAAAGTAAAGGCCTTTGTAAAGTCCATGCAATGCGGGTATATTCCATTTTGCCATGCGTACCCCAACCAGATAACATTCTACACGCGGAAAAGTTATTAATAGTCCATATTAAGGCAGCTCGCAAAGTAAATGCACATCAATTCTAGCTTTTGGACTTGACGATCCTAGAAGAAGGCAAGTCAAAAACATGTATGATTTTTTCATGCATATCTTTGAAGGGAGGTTGTAAGGGGTTACAATAACTAGCCAAAAAAATATGCAACTGCGAACGCTTGGACATATGGAGTAAAACCATCAGAACATAATTTGAGTCTGACATTGCTAGGTTCTGCAGAAAAATTAGAATATACCCGATCAAAATGCATTTGTGCCTCAACATCAGTTGAGTGTCGCATAGTGCCTGAACTTGCTTTGTTTGTATGATGCCATTTCATTTGACTTGCAATGTGTATTGAAGAAAACAGTCTTTTTAACCTTGCTATTATCAGCAAATAAAACGTGGACTTCACTGCTACACGTTTTTGCTTACGGTTAATGGCTTTACTATGATTTTGATGTCTCAGACTCTTACAGAACTTACATTCTTCCAACACTCCATCATTAGTAACAAACTCATTGTCATAAAACAGCATGCAACCATTTATGCAACAAACAATCTTTCATACTTCTAAACCCAACTTCGACCCCAACCGCTTTGCATCATAATAACTTGTAGGCAAGTTGTCTTTTGTAGGAGTCACATCCAACATCATTTTTGCAAAAAAAAAAAATCCAAACACTGGTCAGGAACATTCCAATTTGACTTGGCGGTCAATAATCTCTCACACATTGATAATTTTGAGTCTAACGACCCCTCAAATTCTTTCAACAATTAGTAAAGTCTTTGCGCTTCCTCATTCGCCAACTCTTTTCCATCAAAATCTTGAGGTTCATCATATGTCACATTTATCCTAAAGGCATTGTCGACCATATCATTGATCAGATTAAATTGTTCCTCAAATTCCATTTGTGATCGAGTGCTTGATGCATGCGTATTAATAGTCTCTGGTACGTTACTCGACAGTTGTTCTCTATTATATGTTCAAACCCAATAATTTTTAATGAAACCCCGTCTCTTTAAATGATGTTCTACTTCGTTTGAATCACTAATTATAGGTCTACATTCACATTTAAGACAAAGACATCTTACTTCTCCTTCGTATTGACAACATTCTTGAGCAAATGCCCACTTGATAAACCTTTTAACTCCTTTCTCAAAATTTGGTGTAATTCCACGTCTTTCTGATATAACGTTCTATCATACATCCAACTACGATAGTAACAAAAATATTCTATACTGCATATTTGTATTATTATTATTATCATTTTGACTAAAAATGTGTTTATGCAAAATAATATAATTTTTTTCATATTATTTTAAACATAAATACATTTCATACTATATATGCTTAATCAAATTGTATATTTCATGACTATATATACTACATTTTATAACTATACTTAACATATATACTTAAATAAAAATATTACTTAAAAATAAAAATTTACTTTTCTCTAATAAAAACATATTATTTAAAAATACTACTTAAACATATATACTTATTTATAATCTATCTTCCTTTACTATATATAAAAATAAAAATATTACAATTCTGTTTTTAATATAAAAAAATGATTCTTTCTATTTTAAATAAATCCATATAACATATTTTGTATATAAAATCTAGTTATACATTTTAACCTAATAAAAATAAATTTTATATTAATTATTTTTTAATTAATAATTTTATTATAATATAGTATAAATTAATAATTTCACAACAACAACCGACAATCCAATAATTTGTTTTCTTATTTAATATATCTTTCCAATAATTTCTATTTTTGATAAAAAAAAATTCTACTTTTAATAAATCTATATGACATATTTTGTTTTCAATATCATTAAAAAAACATCAGTTTATAATAAATTCTGTTTTTTAGTAAAATTGTTTAACAAAAATGTTTTTAATAAAAATTAAAAAAATATTAGTTTTTAATAAATCTATCTAACAACATTATTTTATAAATTCTGTTTTAAAGAAATATCAGTTTTTAATTAATATAATATATATTTGTTTTAATTATAATTTAGGTTTTATGAAATCTAACAAAATTGTTTTATATTCTGTTTTTAATTAAAATACACTATATCTGTTTTTAATAAAATATAACATAATATATATTAAATATAAAAACTAATATAATTTTAATAAATCTGTTTTTAATATATATATATATATATATATATATATATATATATATATATATATATATATATATATTAATTATATTTTAATTAATATATATATATATAATTATATATATATATATATATATATATATATATATATATATATTAATTATATATATATATATATATATATATATATATATATATATATATATATATATATATATATATATATATATATATATATATATATATATATATATTAATAAATCTGTTTTTATTAATGTTGAGACGTGAAATTCACATCACACCATTTTTTAAAAAATGTCTGACTCCCCCGTGTGCAAACGCGCGTTGCCTCTATTTTTTTTATTTATTAATATAAACACTTAGTGATGTGATATACACATTGCAATCCCCTTTTTTCTCACATGTATATAACATCTCTATATCACGTGGCTAATGACATGGTTTTTTGTAGTGTGCAGGAAAAATATTTTTTTAATAGTTGGAACAAATAGTTTCTTTAGAAGTTGAATGCATTCAATGGTTGGACCAGATAACTCTTAGAAATTGGAGGCATGCAATATTTAGACCAGATAACTTCTTATACTAAAATTATGGTTTTGCTGTATTATTGTTTTTCAATATTCTGTGTAAATAATGTAATTTAAAAAAAATCATGTTCACCTCGGTTTTTATCAAAATCGAGGGGATAACTTAGCGCGATAATTTTATAGATTGATCACGTCCTTAAACAAATTGTTGTCGTTCATTTCAGGATTATCAAAACGCTCAAGACACTACCATTAGTGATTTGTTTGAAAACTTAAAATTTCCATTATAAAGGCCTTATGATATTTATAATTGATAAAGAAACGTCATGAAACGCTTGCAACTATCTACATCCCCAACTTTAACTTTTGCCATTAGGAGTTCTCTATGATGGATTACAAGTATGGAAAATTATCTGAGTTTAAGGTGTGTGTTTTTAAATAATCATTTGAGCAGAAAATCATTTATTTTGATATCCTTGTTTTCTAACTTTTTTTTTTTGTTTTATATCAGAAACAAATACTTGCAAGGTGAAACATTTGACATTTCCCAATTATCAAGTAGTGAAAGATCCAACATATGATCTTGAGGGATAAATTAATTTTTATTTTATTATCCTGTGTAAATAAATTCTTGATAAATATTGTAGTTTGTAAAAAAAATATTTTTATTTATTTTATGTGTAAACAATGTAACGAATTTCAATTAAAAAACAATCTATTTTACTCCTCGATTTTATTGTAAACCGTGATATGTGAGGTGCTAGTTTTATAAATAATAAAAATGCAGATGCTGGGGTTCGAACCCATATGCATACTAATTTACTCCTCAGTGTTTAAATAACTGAGGTGATAAGACATTATTTTTTATGACGTCTTTCGTTACCTCGCTACTGTAGCCGAAGTAAAATTCATTTCGCGTTCGACATTAAAAGTACTTTTTATAGTAGGGTTGGAAAATAAAAATATATTGTTGATAAGAATCGAACCAATGACCATTTAATTTCTAACCTCGGTTTTAAAAAACCAAGGGGAAAGTGAAAACCTTTCATGTCGCCCTTCGTTACCTAGTCTGGATAACTGAGGTAAAAGTCATTTCACGACCGAGGTAAGATGTGTCATTTGCAGTAGTGTATGAAGGAAATAAAGAATTTATTTTATTTAAATTTGACAGAAAAACCTTTCACCACGGTTGATAAGATCAATTGTAGTGAAATACAGAACATGTTATCAGGGTGGATAAATAGAACTGTAGTTAAACATTTTTGAATTTTGGTTTAACTTGTGAATTTAAAAGACACGTGCTTTTTTTAATAGGTAAAATGTGGTTATTGAAATTTAAAACTTGTAACACTTAATTTATTACCATAGTTGTTTCATAAACCGTGATAAAATGTCTTCTAAAAAAAATCAGACGCTTTTAATTTGAGATATTTCAACGTAGGACTAAATAACCATAATAATATAATGTTACAAACTATATATTTCGTAGTAGTTCTCCAACCGAATTAAAAGCCCTCTCCCAATCAATGTAAGAAGTCTTTTTTTACATAGTGACACATTGAGATTGACCAACTTTTGATTAAAGAAAAATTAGATAGTTTATTTATAACTATACCCTACATTTTGTCTGGGTATTAGCTGAAAGATGTGTTAATGAAGAGTTTAACAACAGAAAGATTCAATCAACTTAACAATAAATGTAAATAATAATTTATTATATTAGTTTGAGACACATTAAGCAAAGTCTATCACGTATTTTTTCTCTATTTAATTAATATTATTTAAGTAATGTAAGTACAAATTTACATATATATCAAAACCTTATTTTACAAGCACAAAAAGGACCAGTAGTACACATGAACAACAAAGCCAGCAAAAGCTCAGGCCGAGAAAACAAACCAAAGAGTGAAACAACAAAAATAATAGGAAAAGAGAAACAAGCCAACCAACCAACAATCTGATTTAGTTTGAAGCCTAAGACGCAACAGACGCAGGAGAGAGGTAATCACGAGCACACTTGTTCATATGCAATTCGTTTCAAGTGGATTTCTTCCTTAGCAATCTAGGAAATATTTTTCTCTGATTAATGTCTTATACAACATTGTGGAATCATGCTTACAAGCTTTATGAAGGGCAGTCTATATGGTCCTGGTGGTAAATTGGGGTAAGATTTTTTAGAATTATTCCATCTTTGAACTATTTTGAATAGTAGCAAGAGGAAGAGAAAGGATGCCATTAAAGTAAAGTTAGAAAAGTTGTTGTGAAGCTCCATGAAGGTATACTTACATATATAATGCAGTCCTGTAAATTAGTACAATAATGCACATAAAAGATACGCATTATAATGCAGAATAAAATATAGATATCCATTTGTCCTACAACTCTAAATTTGCTGTGTGCCTTATTTTATAAATATAAAGAGATTTAATGACTATACACATGACGTTTAAATTTATCTCTTTGGGTAACAACATAAACTTATCTATCCCTCTCCTACAGAATGACGTTAAGTTTTGGGGCCTCCCGAAAAAGAATAAAATATTTACTAGTTGAATAATACACTATTGTTTCATATTTAAAGAAAACATTATGAAAAACAAAAATAATTACACGTCTCTCTCAGCTCTTACTTCTATCTCGTTTGTCTCTATGTTCTTACATCACACTCATTTTTAAAAATAATTTATATTTTATAAAATTTAGTGACTAAGCATTGTTAGAGGGCAATTTAGTATTTTAATATGTTGTCTATGTAGACCTAGTTTTTCTGTGAATAAATAAACTAGTGATAAATGTAATTTAATATCATTTTTTCTTACAAATTTGTAGCCGTAATTTGTAGAATATAAATATATTCTCTCATTCTATTAATCTCTTTTAACCCTGTGAGCCAACAATTGGTATCTAGAGTTCCGGTTCGGATCCACGGGAAAACACGAGTGAAATGTGAGGCGTTGTGTGGTTGATTTCGTTTCTTGAGCGGAATCGTAACAGAATCATATTTTTTTGATTTTGCGGGATTGAGAAACACTGTGCTTGGTGAGATCTGAGTGATTGCACAAGGTTGAAGATGAACGGAAATCATGGTCGAGCACCAAGCTTCCAGTGTTTGATGGAAAAAACTAGACTCGTTGGATGATTCAAATGCGTGTACTGTTCGGTGCTCAAGATGTGCTTGATCTTGTCACTGAAGGTTACATTCCAGCAGCAGCAAATGCAATGGAGGAACAAAAGAACGCACATAATGATACGAGGAAGAAAGATCAGAAAGCATTGTTCTACATCCATCAGTGTGTGGATGCAAATGTGTTTGAAAAAGTCGTTGATTCAACGACGGTGAAGGCTGCGTGGGATACAATGATCAAGTGTTATGGTGGTGACGCGTCAATGAAAAAGGTGAAGCTTCAGTCCCTACGAAAACAGTATGAGAATCTCAACATGAAAAACAATGAGAAGGTATCTGAGTACATCTCTAGAGTGATTCTGATCACTAATGAGATGAAAGCTTGTGGAGAAACCCTTTCTGAACAAGTAATCATTGAGAAGGTATTGAGATCCTTTACCCCTCAGTTTGATTACATTGTGGTAGCAATAAAACATTATAAAGATCTGAGCACCATGAGAATTGAAAAGTTGCAAAGTAGTCCATAGGCACAAGAGTTGCGTCTGACTTAGTGAACTTCTGAAAGGGAAGTAGAGCAGCAGACTCTGAAAATAGTTTATGGTAAGAAGCATCATAAACAGTCTTAGTTAGAAGCCAGGAGAATATCTGATGGTGTTCAGAAGTCAGAAACCTCAACTTCTGATAGGCAGAAGAATGCTCAGAAGAAAAAGAGAGGTATGCCAAAAAGAAGATCCAGTGCTACTGTTGTAAGAAGTTTGGCCATTTTGCTGCTGACTGTTGGTCAAACAAGGAAAGAAAGTCAGAAGAAGCAAATATAGCCCGAAGTTCTGATGATGAATTTGTGCTACTGATGACTTCCGAATCTGATGATACGTATTTGACAAACTGGTGGTATATGGACACTGACTGCTCAAATCATCTTACTAGAAATAAGAAATGACTAGTTGTCTTTGGCTCTGGTAAGAGGACAAAGATCAGATGTGCTGATGATAAATACTTTAACGCTGAAGGTATGGAAAATGTCATAGTCGTTTTGAACAATGGGAAAACAACATTGATTCAGAAAGTATGGTATGTACCTGACATGAAAAGAAATCTGATGAGTGTGGGACAACTAATTGAGAAAGGTTTTCCAGTTACCATGAAGGAAAATCTTTTGAAGTTGTATGATTGTAATCAGAAGCTGATTATGGAGTCAGAACAGAGAAGGAATAGAACATTCAAGGTGAATGTAAGAATTACAGACTTTGAATGTCTTAGTGCAACAAGTGTTGTGAAGGAAAGTGAGATGTGACACAGAAGATTCGGTCATATGAATTTCATAAGCTTAAGGAATCTGAATTCGAAGAAGCTGGTACAATAAATTCCTACAATCAAGAATCCTGAGAAGTCATGCAAAGTGTGCATGGAAGAAAAGCAACCAAGATTTCCATTTGCGTCAGAAGTAGCTCCAAGAGCAAAGCATGCCTCGGGAGTAGTACGTTCTGATGTGTGTGGTCCATTCCCAATACCATCGGTTGAAGGGAATAAATACTTTGTGTCATTTGTTGATGAATTCATAAGAATGACATGAGTATCCCTTATAAAGTTCAAACACTAGGTGTTTGCTAAATTCATGAAGTTCAGAATACAGATTGAGAAACAGAGTGGCCAGACTCTAAAGATTCTTAGAATCGATGGTGGAGGTGAGTATAACTCCACTGAGTTCATAAAGTTCTGCGAGGAGAGTGGAATTGAGCATGAGGTTACTGCTCCTTATACTCTTCAACACAATGGTCTTACTGAGAGAAGAAATCGTACTTTGCTTGATATGGAGAGAAGCATGCTGAAGGAGAAGCTTCCTCATACCTTATGGGGTGAAGTTATTGCCACCGCAATATATGTGCTCAACAGATATCCAACAAAGAAGCTGAAGGAAATAGTTCCTATTCAGAAGTGGATTGGAGGTAAGTAAAGTGTTAGCCATCTGAAGGTATTTGATTCTGTATGCTACAAACATGTTCCAGAAGCCAGAAGACAGAATCTGGATGATAGAAACAAAGTAATGTTACTAGTGGGATACCACAGTACAGGTGCTTACAAGCTATATTGTCCAGAAACTAATAATGTTGAATTCAGCAGAGACGTCATTGTAAAGGAATCAGAAACTTGGGATTGAAACAAGTCTCGATCATGGTCCTTCGACCCTTCTGTTATTTACCTCTTCAGCATTTTCATCAATTTGGTTTTTGTAGGGAAGACAAGCTTCGAATGAAGCAATCAGTCGCAATTAAATAAGCCAGAAAGGAGAAGGTTTCCTTTGTCCCCTAGTTTTTTTTAGTTGGGTGACACTTTCGCTCATGGATTTGTAAAGGCTAGCCAAGATTATTTCGCTTAAACACAAATTGTGGCCGGAGTGAATTTGATTCGCCATGGTTAAAAACTTTCTAGCTACTTGAAGCGATTTCGAGTAAAAGACACAACGGGATAACGATAACGCTAGGAAAGCTATATGTTCCACATTAGATACATAATCGACATCTTTTTCATGATAATACGCAATATGAGTCAAATACGCTGCCCTAGAAGTGGCGAAGTTGATGCTATCTTCAGACATATACTCAGGGTCGTATGTATTGCCTGTTGGTTTGAGCCTTGTGATAGTGGCTACGTCGAACAGGGTAGGGTCATCATTCCACAAGGAACATGGAGAATGCAGTGGGTGATATCCCAAAAATACAAAAAAGAGATAAGCATGTTTAAGCAATAGTCTAGACCTACTTTCGGCAACATGATTAAATCATAAATAACCATGTCTTTCCAAGTTTGAGATTTTGTTTTCTCTAATTTTTCTAGCTAACTTAAATAATCAGAAGGATCCTTAAAGGAGGGGCTTGCCCGAAATACTTTAAAGTTGTTCATATACCTAAGATCAATGACTTCTTCAGTCGAAGAAGTACCTTGGTTGGCAGGATTAGTGTCCTCATTGCTAGTACTAGGTATTTTTAGCATGACCTATGGGTATGTACCTATGGTAAGGTGGGAAGAAGTCCTTAAATTTACTAGGATCAGCGTCTACATTAGATAAATGACCAAATAAAGCCAATGGCTTACCAACAACAGAAAGATGAATAAGTACATGGGATTCATAAATTTTTATTTTCTCTTCAGTAAGTGGTTCAGGTAGGTACTGTTGATTTCCCACCATAGTTGGACCGTTCATGGTGTCAAATAAAGGAAGTTGAGAAATCTTTTTAGGAGCCTTCCCGGGTTTAGCAAATTCTTTGGGGGCTTTGGTGACATCTTTATTGGAATGAGTTGAGGAAGCCATTGTTAGAATGGAGTAAATTGAGTTGTTTGGAGGAGAAGAAGATTGTGAGTTTAGGGATTTAAAAAGTGTAAAAATACGAAAAGAAATGAAAAGGGGTATTTATAAGGGTGGAAGCGGAAGCAGTTCTGGAGCAGCATTTATGGTTAAAATGGGAGTGAGACACGTGTTCTATCCTCTATCCTTATGAAGCGGTGTCAGTTAATGCCTAGCCCATGATCTCCTAGGGTCTAGGATACGTGATGATGGCAAAGATTCTCATATGAGGGTGGAGGAATGTTTTAGAAAAGGTAATCATGACCATGACGTCATAGGCGTGCTATAGAAGCTAAAGCGTTTATATCAGTGACTCATCAGATATGTCGAATCACACATGGATCAATCAAGGCGTTGAATAAAGTCATCAAAAAATATCTTTTTCTTCAGCTATCGAAAATGACATTTTTGGGGGGCAATTTGTTAGCTCCCAAATTCGACTCATAGTTTTAAATTATAACATAATAAAGAGAATTATGTGAAATCATGATAGGGTTTCGACAGGGTTATAAGACTTGTTTGTTTGGTCAAAATTGCACTTCTGTGCGAGGAGGATATGCTGAATGAGACGTGAAGAAAAATATTTTAAATTTTAGAAGGTGGTTTGGCAGAAGATGATGATGTTGTTTCGACGTGTGATTTGAATTCAAATAAAGCAGGGAACTTTTGTTCTTATCCAGATTTGTGAAGAAAGACACGTGGATCTTTTCTAAGGAAAGGAGACATGCCGAGCGCCACTTGTCATTTGTTTGTAGGAAGACCGTTAGGGTCAGTTATTTTTTATCATTATAAATAGAAGGTCTTAGTACTAGGATCGGTGTGTTCCAAATTTGTACAAAGTTTCTGAACTTGCTCAAAGTATTCGCGTGTAGAGAAAAAGAGTGTCGGAGAAAATGTACGTTTGATTACACCATACTTTTACATTTTAATGCAAATTTCATCTTTTTACCACAAAGTCTATCTTATTATTATTCAAGTTATTTTTCAATGTATTTAATTGTCTTTGATTAAGTTTCTACACTTTACTTTCTTTAAATTTCAAAGTTTATAGTTGTTAGATCATGTATAATATTGAAGTCTTAATTATTTCACAAATTTTAAATTAAAAATTACTAGCATGTCTTAGAATTTGTGTGGTTGATCATATACGTAACCCAATTCTTTTTTAATTGGAAAAACCAGCAGTTGTTTACTAATTTTCCCAGTAAACACAACCAAAGGGAAAAGTTAGTCAACGAGCCATTTTGAAAATGCAAAAATGTTGTTTCCAGAAATCAAACCCATTACCACACGTTTCACCTCAGTTGACATGTCCAACCTAGGGGGAAATTGGTGTGCTTTCTAATTTTTTAACCTCGGCCAGTGGCTCAAAGAGAAAAGTAGCAAACTTTCCGTGACACCCTACATTACCTTGAATACTCAACCAAAGTGAAAGTCATTTTTCAATTGAGGTGAAATGTGGTTTTCGTAGTAGTGATGATAAAACCGACCTCAAAGATTGGAGATATCCTAAATTGTAAAGATATGAGGTGTTTTAGGAAAAATTAATGAGAATTGTTCTATTCATATTAGTGTCGCTGTTATATCAATTGTGACTTGAATCAGATGGTTCTAGTTTTGAAAATTTATTATTGTTTTTTTTTAAGAACTAGAAATAATAGGTGATGATGTAATGTTTGGTTGCACTGGATTTGAACTTTCAGTACAGTGACGGTGAGACTAACCAATAAGTTAGTATTTCAACATACAAATTCATTAACAAACAATGAATAATATGTGAGTGAGAGTAGATTTGAATCATATCTTTTTTTTTTACAAGAAATTCTTTATATATGAGAATTTGTTGAAATGTTTTAGACTTGAAGCAATGTGATTTTCTTTTATTGGACATATCCCAAAACAAGAGCTATATCACTAACTTGTTACTTTCTCAAGTTGTGAAATTGATTACTTTACCATCCTCTTTATATATATATATATATATATATATATATATATATATATATATATATATATATATATATATATATATATATATATATATATATATATATATATATATATATATATATATATATATATATATATATATATATATATATATATATATATATATATATATATATATATATATATATATATATATATATATATATATATATATATATATATATATATATATATATATATATATAAAAGAGGGATTCAACTTAATTTTTTTTATTTATTAGAAATATATAAGGAACAAATGGCACAAGGAATGAGTGCGTAAGAACAACACATCCGACAAAAGTTCGGGCCGAGATAACAAACCAAAGAGTGAAACAACAAAAACAGCAAGAAAAGAGAAATAACCAACCAACTAACAATCCGATCTAATCTGAAGCCTCCGGTGCAGCAGACTTCTTGGGAGAGCAAACAAAAGGGATGTAGACAATTAAGTTAAAACATTTTTCTTTGATAAAGTCTCATACTTCAATAGCGTTCAAGCTTTAACATAAATACTTGGTGAACTTTGTTTGCTTAAGCAATAAATACATATCAAAGACAACGAATAATAGGAATTAAGCATAGGTCGTGTTTTCTTCTGACAGTTATTCCAAATGATTCAGTCATATCAAGTTCTTCATTTTTCATTTCATTGGGAACCTTCCAATCAAAGTGGTAAAGCAATTGAGCAAGAGGTAGCTCAACGTTAGGTAAGCCAAATGCTATTCCTGGACACATTCTCCTTCCACCACCAAATGGTATGAATTCAAAGTCTGCACCTTTGAAATCAATTGGGCTATTAAGAAATCTCTCAGGTTTAAAACTCTCAGCTTCAACCCAATACCTTGAATCTCTTCCAATAGCCCAAGCATTGACCATGACCCTTGTTTTAGCTGGGATATCATACCCATTTATTTGGCATTTCTCCCTATTTTCTCTTGGAACCAACATTGGTACAATAGGATGAAGCCTTAGTGTCTCTTTGATGACACACTTTAAGTATATCAGTTCATGCATATCTGTCTCATCTACACCCCCTTTCTTATCAAACACTCTTCTTACTTCAGCTTGCGCTTCTTCCATTACCTTTGGATTCTTTACTATCTCAGACATACACCATAATGTAACCTCTGATGATGTTTCAGTACCAGCAGCAAACATGTCCTGCAAACATGCATATTTATAAAGTAGTCTTTAAATTGTGGAATGAACGTGTTAACACAGTTAATTGTAATTGTAATCTAACCAGGATGATTGATTTCATGTTTATGTCAGTCACGGGATGTTCTGATTGTTCATTTTCCTGTTGAATCTTGAGAAGAGCATCAACTATATCTTCATCCTTGCTAACTTCCCTATGAATGCTTCTGTGATCGTCGAGGATATCTTGTATTATCATATCAATCTCTCTGTGAAGTTTTTCAAATTTTTTCTTGGCCATAGTCATCCTTTGAAGCATATTAATAGATGGATACAAATCAGCAATACAAAATCCTCCGAGTAAATCTGATATTTCATCAATTGCTGATCTGAATACTTGTTGGTGTTTACTCCTTTTTCCAAACGCCGCCCTCGCCACTATCCCATGCGTCATATCAAAAATCTTAAGAGAAAGATTAACAATCGATCCTTCACTTGCAGCTATTGATTTAACAAGATCATCCACCTCTTGTTCCCTTATGGACCTAAATGACTGGACACGCTTTACACTCAATAGCTCTATAACGCATATCTTTCGTAGTTGCCTCCAGTGTTCTCCATATACAGAGAATATGATATCAGTATTTTTGTAACTAAATATTGTGGACAACATAAGGTTTGGCCTATCACAAAAGTTGAAGTCGTGAGTTTTTAGAATCTCTTTCGCCATTTCTGGTGAACTAACTATTATGTATGGTACCTCACCAAGTTTAAGGTACATCAAAGGTCCATATTTTTGTGCCAAAGTTTTCAAGGAACGATGAGGCAATGAGCTGGTAATAATTTGATGTATGTTCCCTATGAAGGGCAGTGTCCATGGTCCTGGTGGTAAATTGGCTTTAGAATTTTTAGAAGTACTCCATGTTTTAACTATCTTGAATAGTAGCAAGAGGAAGAGAAAGGATGCCATTAAGGTAAAGATAGAAAAATTGTTGTGAAGCTCCATGATTGTGGAGCAACGGGAGAAGAAAGCCTAGATGAAGGTATCTGAACAAAAGAGTCGCATCAAATAGGCATTGAATTTTCAAGACAATAATACAAAATATAATATAAAAGTCAATCAAATATCAACATAAAAATATACACTGACCGCACTAACCACGCTTTATACTTTTTTAATAAATATAAAGAGATTTCATGAAGTTATACATGAGGCAAGAACTTTATCATTTTGTTATGAGTTTTTTAATTTTAGAAACTGCTGGGTCGGAGCTGGTAAGCCCATACCAAATACGACGACTATCATTGAGGTGCTTCGAATGCCCATTGGCACGGGCGGCTACTAGCACACTTCTGGGCAAGTACCCTAGTGTTGGTGTAGTTGTTTTTGCTTGTGCTACTCACGATATTTTCTATTGGATCCAGTAAAATTATATTAGTAGTTCACAGTTTCTCAAGCACGAGGTTTTGAAAAAAACGAAGTGTTTCAACAGTTTTAAACAGAGATCATGTAATGATTATTTTAACTCTTTTCAGGAAAGAGTCCCTCAGGCGCGAGAACTGGGAGAGTTTTCCTCATATAACACTTTGTAAAAGTCTCTTAAGCACAAACCCTGAAGTCAAACATTTATCAAACATGAAGGTTGTGTTCTACTAATTGTCTGCACCTTGGGATTGGCAACGCTCTGCAACTAGATATTTAAATCCTTTTAAGTTTGTTTGATCACTAATAGCAAAGAAGAATGGTTAACTCCTAGAACGCCCTTAATTATTACCTTATTAAGTTTATACCGAGACGCCTCTTAAGGTGATAATGAAACCCTTTTAGGTTGGCCTTGGTTAGACAACTTTTTGGGTGAGACTTAGGTAGTCGAGCTCCCTAGGTGAAGTTTGAAGGGAGAAACTCTCAGGTAGAGCTTATAGGGCGAGTTCAATTTGGTCATTGTGTCACGCCCCCTCTATATTTTGTTTAGAAACAAGTAATTCAAGTGTTTTATTGAGTATGTTCATGTCGTTTGGCAGTTTGTCCATTAATTTCTAAGTTTATATTGACTTGACCTCTCAAATTTAATGTTTGAGTAAAGTCCCTCAAGTGTGGATTACAATGTTAGAACAAGATTTGTTCATGACATATATTTCTTGGATTTTGATGATAACAAAGTATTAAAAGAATAATGCTTATAATATTTGATGTGTGTTTCATGTATGCAAGTTTTAATACTTATAGATATATATTCTGAATCTGATATACAATGGCACACTTGAGAGAATCTGAATTGCTAACTTCTGGTGATGTAGAATTTGAAGAACATTCTCTAAGTGATGTCTGTCGTAAACTCTAAAGCTGATGGTCTCAGTATCAGAAGAAACAACATAATTGTCTCTACACTTGGTCAATGCAAATTGGCTTCTGGTGATCATTCAAAGTTAGTGATAAAGTTGAAGCTATCTGTGTTGCAGAAAGCAAGATGCATTGTCAAATCAGTTTGTCAGCTAGAGTCTTAGTTCACAAGGTTCAAGAAAGGTTGACATGCTTTACGGATATCTACTCTCACTGGATTTATAGTATAGGATCTCTTTGAAGACTCAATGGTTAAACACAGTACACAATGGATCAAGATCTTTTTGTGTATCTATCTTTAACGTCTCTTTTACTATGCAGAAAGCAAAGACACTTGATTAAGTTATCTCTCCATTGGCCAGTCTTCTACAAATGCTATATATGTAGCCGAAGGTGCAAACTGAATTTTTGACAAGGATCAACATGATGGACGAGTATCAAGATCAACAATTATCAACACAATTGGTTATGTAGAATTTCTGTTGTAGGTTGTAATTGTAAAAGCCTTAATATTTCTTAAACATTGAATATCTTAGGAATCTTAATAGCTTTAGGTCTTTGTTATGGTGATTTCCCTGTACCTCTAATATTTGTATCAAGTGCACCTTGTTCTCTATTATGTTGAACATGTTGTTTATCAATTTTGATTAAGTCTCTCGCCAAGATGCTTGAGCCATGTAAGTCTCCTGATATGTTCAAGAGAATTTAAAGTTTCAATCAAGTGGATTGACTGAGCAACTTAGTCTCTCGCCAAGATGCTTGAGCCATTTAAGTCTCCTTCTATGTGCTAGAGCATTAAAAGTCTTAATCAAGTGGATTGATTGAGAAACCAAGTCTCTCGCCAAGATGTTTGAGTCATGTAAGTCTCTTGATATGTGCTAGAGTAATGAAATACATAATTAGGTGGATTGATTGAGCATAAATTCTTAGGTTCGTGGAACCTGAGCAAGGAAGCCTTGGATCGAGGGTCTGAGAAGAAGTCTTGAACCTGAGGGGTTTAAGTAGGATGTCTTGGACCAAAGGGGCTTGAGCAGGAAAGTCTTAGGCTGCGGTATGAGCAGGAAGTCTTGAACCTAAGGGGTTTAAACAAGAAGTATTGGGCCCGAGGGGCTTGAGCAGGAAGTCTCGGGTTTGAGGGACTTGAGTAGGAAAGTCTTAGGCAGAAGGTCTAAGCAAGGAAGTCTTGAGTCTGTAGGACTTGAGCAAGGAAATATTAAGCCTTAGTGGTTTAAGAAAAAAGTATTGGACTTAGGGTCTGAGCATTGTAAAAGTTTTATGCAAAATGCATAAGTGATTGTAATCATGTTTTGATTATAGTTAAAATCTCTTGTGAAGATAGGGGACTGGACTACTCTCATTTATAAGGAACCAATAAAAATATTTGTGTCTTATCCTATTATTTATTTACTTCTGTTAACATTTCGCTGCTAAGTATAACCAAAATCTAAGCACCAGTTTAGATTCTGAACTCTGATCATGACCAAAGCAAGCATAAACAAGATTTCAAGATCTAATCCTAGAGGATCATGGCCAAAGGCCAAATGATCACTCTAGAGAAAAACTATAAGCAATGCAAACTTGGGACAAGAAAATAAAAAGGGAGGACAAAATTAGGGTATGACATGCATACATTGGAAAAACTTGCAACTTGGCAATGTCTTGGTGAATATATCAGCAACACTGTCATCAGTCAAAACCTTCAGAACATAGACTTCTCCACGTTCGATTATCTCTCTGACGAAATGCAGTCTCACATCGATGTGCTTGGTTCGCTCATGATAGGCTGAATTCTTCAACAAGTGTATTTCACTTTGACTATTATATTTAACAGTGATAACTCAACCTTGAAGTTTTAGCTCTTTAGAAAAACCTTCAAGCCATAATGCTTCTTTCATAGATTCAATGAGGGAAATATATTCCTCTTCCGTGGTTGATAAGGAAACAATCCTCTGTAATGTTGATTTCCAACTGATTGTTATGCTAAATATAGTGAACATATATCCAGAAATAGATTTTTTGGAATTTATACAACCTGCATAATTAGAGTCGACAAATCCTTCGATTTCGACTTTGTTATCATTACCGTAGGATCCACCATAAATCCGTATTTTGCTCAAAGGCCGATTTATGTACCTTAAAATCCACTTTAATGCTTTCAAGTGCGACTTTCCAAGATTGGCCATATATATACTTACAAGGCTCACTCCATGCACTATGTTTTTCCTCGTACAAACCTTAACATACATTAAAGAACCTACTATACTAGCATATGGAATGCTATTCATATAGGCTCTTTTGACTTCAGTGCTAGGACTTTGAGTCATACTCAGCTTGAACTGAGGATTAGTTGGTGTAAGAACAAGCTTTGAATTTAACATACCAAACTTGTTGAGAATCTTATTTAGGTATGTCTCTTGAGATAAGTATAATCTTGACTACTTTCTATCTCTCTGAATGTCAATTCAAAGAATCCTGGACGCAATTCCCAGATCCTTCACGCCGAACTTCTTATCGAGTTCAACCTTTATCTTCATAACATCTTTGACATTGTTGTTTTCTATAAGGATGTCATCCACATAAAGCAACAAAATAACAAGTCAATTTCTAGGTCAAAATTTGAAGTAAACAAAGTGGTCGAACCGGCTCGTAGTGAAACCTATATGTTCATCAAAATTTTCGAATCTACTATTCCATTGTCTAGTAGAATGTTTCAGATCATACAAAGACCTATTCAGCTTACACACATACTCTTCCTTTCCCTTTTCTGCATACCCTAAGAGTTTCCTCATCAGGATTGTTTCATCTAGATCACCATACAAGAATATTGTCTTCACATCCATTTGTTCAAGTTCTAGGTCAAACTTTTCCACGAACCCAAGACTTCCCTGCTTAAGTCCATCAGACTCAAGACTTCTGCTCAGACCCTCGGTCCAAGACTTCCCTGCTCATATTCCATGAATCCAAGGCTTTTGCTCAAGCCCCCCAGGCCCAAGACTTCTTTACTCAAGTTCCACGAACTCAAGACTTACTTGCTCAGGTTACACGAACCCAAGACTTATGCCTAAGCCCCTCAGGCCGAAGACTTCCTTGCTCAAGACACACAGTCCATGACTTCCTTGCTTAAATCCCACAGATTCAAGACTTCTGCTCAATCAACAATTGATTAAGACTTTCAATGCTCTATCACATATCATTAGACTTATTTGGCTCAAGCTTCTCGGCAAGAGACTTTGCTGCTAAAGCACATAGCAAGAGATCTTATTTAAACTGCTAAACAACATGTTCAGTAAAATAGGGAACAAGGTGTACTTGATACAATTATCAGAGGTACAGGGTAATCACCTTAACAAAGACCTCTAAGCACTTAAGATTTCTAAGATATTCAATGTTTAAGAAATCTCAAGGCTTATTACAATTTACAACATATAATAGAAAATCTGCATATTCGATTGTATTACTCATTGTATGATCTTGTTATTCCTCCATCTAGACAGAAGTCTAGAACAATTCTATCCTTCTTGGCTTTCCTTCTATATTTTTCCTTTTGATTTCTCCCTTGTTCGAAAACTTCAGTTTGAATCTTCAGTAGCTTATATAACATGTTTCACCACTGTGTCTTCCATGTATTCTTGTCCTATAGAGCTGTTGAGAGTAGATATTCGTAAAGCATGTCTACTCTTCATGAGCCTTGTGAACTTAGACTCTAGCTGACAAACTGATTTGACAATGCAACTTCTTTTTGTGGTACCGGTAGCTTTAGCTTTATCACTAGTTTTGAATGATCACCTGAAGCTAATTACATTCACCAAGTGTAGAGATAATATGTTGCTTCTTCTGATGTTGAGGTCTTCAGCTTCAGATTCTATGCCAGACATCACTTAGATAGTGTTCTTCAAATTCTGCACCGCCAAAGCTAGTAATTTAGCTTCTCTCAAGTGCATCTTTATGTATTAGATTCTGAATATATAACTTTAAGTATTAAAACCTGCATACTTGAAACGTGCATTATATAACACCATTGTTCTTTTAATATTTTATTATCATCAAAATCCAAGGAATATATGTCATGAACAAATCTTGTTCTAATAGAATTGATGGTTGAGCCTTGAAGCAAAGTTGTAGAAGGATTCATTTGTGACATTTAGGTCAAAATGGATTTCAAAAAAGTTGAGAAATAAGAAAGTTATGGTGTTTGGACCAAGTGGTGTACCATACTTGAATTTTAGGCCACACAACCATTCACCAACTTGTGATTTTTGATATGATCTTGAATTCAAAGGCACAATAATGATCATGTGAATACCAAATGAAGAATTGTTGAATGAAGCTTGAATAACCATGAGGATAACTTGAAAATTGGGTGAAATGAAATGAAAATAAACACATGAACCATTCTTGAATCTATGAATCAACATTGAATAATTCTTGACCAACATGAGACTTGTCATGCCATAGTGAACATTTCTAGATCACGAGCCTTTATTTAAGTACCATAGCTCTTAGATTCCCCCTTGCCTTGATTTGAAACCAAGAGCTTCTCAATCCAATCCTGCACACTTAGATGAATACAAAGAAGAATAAAGCAAGTAACACATCTCTTTGTATGTTGGTTAGATGATATGTAACAAGTATCAAACTCTAATTCACAAAGGAAATAAACATGAAACAATAACTATGGATACAAGGCAAAAGGTGAAGCCTCAAGGGGGCAATAAAAAGAAACCCTAATCCTCAACCCTCTCACTCAAACTTGTAGCCAACCATGTTTGGGAACCAAGGATCAAATGATATGCTAATGAGATGATATGATAAGAAAACTAAGGTGAAAATAAGGATATGACAGGGATTTCCATAAAAAATCTCTAGGCACTCTATCATACGCCTTCTCTGAGTAAGAAAAAATTAAGTGCAAGTCTTGTTGGTCCTTCTGATATTGCTCCACCACTTGTCATAGTAGATAATCACTTCCATGGTGGATCTCCTAGAAATAAAACCAAATTGATTCTCAATGACTTAAGTCTCTTTTTTTAGCCTTCACTCAATGACTCTTTTCCATAACTCATAGTATGACTCATAAGTTTGACCCCCCTATAATTTGCAGAATTTTTTATATCCTCCTTATTCTTATAGATTAGGACTAAAATGTTTCTTCATTCATCCGACATTTGTTTTTAAAATTAATTATCAAAGTGAGAATCTTCTAATTATAAAATGTCAATTTTAACATTTCTAAGTAATTTCATTATTATAAAACCAATAGTAGCATTGAGTTAGAATTGGATTCTAACATTGTACAACCACAATGCAAAAGTTTAAAGTTGGAATTTAACACATCATTGTACAATACAAACACGCATAAACCAATTTGTAAGGATTATCATACTCCTTGGGAAAGATAAATGTTATTTCCTTCCCTCCAAATGCTATTGTTAAAAGTAATACAAACAAAAATTAAATCAAAGATGAGGAGTGGTAGGAATTAAGCACAAATAATGTTTTCTTCCGACAGTTATTCCAAATGACTCAGTCATATCAAGATCTTCATTTTTCATTTCATTGGGAACATTCCAATCAAAGTGGTAAAGAAATTGAGCAAGAGGTAGCTCAACGTTAGGTAAGGCAAATGCTATTCCTGGACACATGCTCCTTCCAGCACCAAACGGTATGAACTCAAGTCTGTGCCTTTGAAATCAATTGGGCTATCAAGAAACCCCTCCAGTTTAAAAGTCCCAGCTTCAACCCAATACGTTGGATCTCTTCCAATAGCCCAAGCATTGACCACGACCCTTGTCTTAGTTGGGATATCATACCCATTTATTTGACATCTCTCTCTACATTCTCTTTGAGCTAACAATGGCGCATTAGAATGCAATTTTAGTGATTCTTTGATGACACACTTTAAGTATATCAACTGGTGCAACTCTGATTCATCTACAACCCCTTTCTTATCAAACACTTATCTTACTTCAGCTTGTACTTCTTCCATTACCTTTGGATTCTTTACTAACTCAACCATTTCCCATAAAACCCCTGAGGATGTTTCAGTACCAGCAGCAAACATGTCCTACATACAAATGGTTTAACATTAAAACTATCTATTCCTTAAAACAAAATAAATTTTGGTTGTAGACTAACCTGGACGATTGATTTGACATTGTCGTCAGTTAATTGATGTTGTGATTGATCATTTTCCTGTTGAATCTTGATAAGGGCGTCAACTAGACCTTCATCTTTGCCTGCTTCTTTGTGAATGCTTCGGTGATCGTTGATGATGTCTTCGCCCTACTCATCCTTTGAAGAATTTTAATAGAAGGATACAAATCAACAATATAAATTCCTCGTAGCATATCTATCATTTCATTACTTAATAATCTGAATACTTGTTGGTGTTTGCTCCTTTTCGCTAATGCTGCCCGCGCGGCTATCCCATATGTCATTGAAAAGATTTGATGATTGAGATTAACGATTGATCCTTCATTTGAAGAAATTGATCTAACAGATCTGAGACCTCTTCTTCTCTTATGGACCCAAATGACTGGACACGCTTTACACTCAATAGCTCTATAATGCATATCTTCCGTAGTTGCCTCCATTGCTATATAGAGAATAAAATATCAGTATTATTGTAACTATATATTGTGGACAGCATAAGGTTTGGCCTATCACAAAAGTTTAGGTCATGTGTTTTCATAATCTCTTTGGCCATTTCTGGTGAACTAACTATTATGTATGATACCTCACCAAGTTTTAGGTACATCAAAGGACCATACTTTTGTGCCATAGTTTTAAAGGAATGATGAGGCAATGGGCTGCTAATAATCTGATGTATATTCCCTATGAAGGGTAATCTTCATGGTCCTGGAGGTAAATTAGGGTAAGAATTTTTTGAATTATTCCATCTTTGGACTATTTTGAATAGTAGCAAGAGGAAGAGAAAGGATGCCATTATGGTAAAGCTAGACAAAGTGTTGTGAAGCTCCATGATTGTAGAGCAACGGAAGAAGAATGCTAAGATGAAGGTATTCAGATAAAAGACTCAATAAATGGTCGTTGCATTTTCAAGACAATGCAGTCATGTAAAGTAGTACAATATTACAAAACTAATATAAAATGAATACAATATTAACATAAAGTTCCTATTCTAAAGGAGAATACAATATAATGATACCGATTTGTTCCTTGCACTAAACATGAGAATACTATATGTTTTTCATTGAACCTACCACGCTCATTTCTCCATGAGCCATTTGTTTATAAATATTTACCACTACGAATTCATAAAGATAGACATGATGCATAAATTCGTCTTTTTCGGTAACAACATAAATTCATTTATTTTTATTATAGAATTGTTAGTGTGTGAGACATTTTTAATGAGAAAAGAAAGAGAGAATAAAATAATAAAAATTGTATTATTGAATTGAATTATAATAAAATTGAATTACAAATTATGTATTTATATACAACTAACTTGTCTTCTAAATAAAGTAGTAAGTAATAAACCCTAAACCCTAATTAACTTTGGGTTTGTACCACATAACTCAACTTGGACTATATCTAATATTTTAACATACCCTCTATAATCCAAGTTATCGAAACACACTAATCATTTTTTATTTTAACTATACGTAATTTCTTTCTCAAAGTTAGAAACCTATCGATATTCAATCCTTTGGCGAAAATTTCGGCATACTGTGTTTCATTTGAGCAATGTCTCACTTCAAGTTCACCTCGATTTACCTTTTCTCTAAGATAATGAAATCTAACTTCGATGTGCTTACTCCTTTCATGCGAAACTAGATTCTTCGTAAGATTTATAGCTGACTTGTTGTCCATCTGCAACACCAGAGATTTCTTCACTTTGACCTCGATCTCTTTCAGCACAGATGTGATCCAAATTGCTTTACACGCAACATATGATTCTGCTATATATTCAGCCACACACGATGACACTGCCACCACAGGTTGCTTTCTCGAGCATCATGAGATTGGGGCACCAAATACTTGAAAGAAATATTCAGTAGTGCTTTTTTGATCTTCCTTATCTCCACACCAATTAGCAGCTGAATAGCAAGTAACCATATGTTATTTTCTTTCAGAGTCTCGTCAAAATAAAATTCCATAGTTTAAAGATCCTTTTAAGTATCTCAGAATTCTTCTTGCAACCTTCATTTGTGACACCCTTGGTTCAATCATATATCTGCTTACTAATCCGAATGAAAAGAGGTCGAATGTTGCACACATATCTCAGAGATCAAACAATTTGTTTGAACAAAGTTGCATCGACTTTGTATTCCTCTCCATACTTTTTCAATTTCAAATTTGGTTCGACAAGCGAAGATGCAGGAGTCGAATCATCCATTCTGAATCTCTTGAGTATCTCCTTAACATACTCTCTTTGATGTAACATCATACCTTGCTTCGGAGTTTGAATTTCCATGCCTAGAAAGTATGACATCTTTCCCAGATCTGGAATTTAAAATTCCTTCTTCATCAACTCTTTGTTAGATGTTCAATTGTGCTTATTTTAGCTATCAAATATGGGTATCTTTCACTCCTTTTTTGTCAAGAAAGTGTTCAAAATCACTCTTGCTTTGGTTGGTTTGCAACTTTGTGCGAAAGTATTTTGGTACCTTTAATTTGTGTGTTATTGTGCAGGAATTTGACATAAATTAGTGAGAACTAAAACACAAGAAAGATAGCAAGGAAGTCAAGACAGCAAGCAACCATCAGCAAGTTCGCTAGGCGAACTGGACAGCGAAGCTCCCTCCAAAACTTCACAAAGTTCGCTAGACGAACTATGTAGCAAAGGCCAAGAATCCAAAACAGTAAGGAAAGGGCCATAAACTCGCTAGGCGAGGGAGGCAGCGAGTAACCAGCGGACACTCCTAGACTTAAAATAGCCAGGAAAGGGCCATAAACTCGCTAGGCGAAGGATTACTCGCCTAGCGAACTTTTGGAAACTTATCTAGGGAGAGTTCACAGGGCATAGGCACTTCAGATGGCACTTTTGGGGTTCGTCTAGCGAACATGACAACTTAGTTGACCCTTCTATAAGTAGCATGGGCTACTTTTTGTAAAAATATCTATTATTTTGTATTTGCATTGGAGAGGATTTTTCTGACCTAGAAAACCATTCTTTCATTTCTCATCATCTCTTTGCAATATTTCACCAAAAGAAGGTGAATTCCCATCCATTCTCGATTATTCAACTCGGATGTTGATCAACCTTCTTCCGAAACTTGTTGCTCAAGCTATCATGGAAATGAGTGGCTAAATCCCTCTATTGTCAAGGTTAGGAGTAGTTAGTTCAGATTTTATGTATTCTTCTTAATCTCTTGTATGTGAACAATGTTATGATCAATGTAGATGAAGTTATTTGCTACTATTTGTACATTTATGGTTTGGATTGCTTTAGACATGAACTTTCCAAGTCTTGACCTAACATCTTCATCTATCAACTATACAAATTCTAGACATAGATTTGAAAGTTGATATTCGCGTTGTATCGATCTTAATGATTATTGTTTCGATTGTTATTTAGAGAGATCATTTAATGGTTAAAACAATAACATTCACGAAATCGCTTTAGAGATGAACATTTATTCGAGGATACGCGGTTATGTTGGTTAGAACTTCGTTCATATATTTGATTGGTTGGATACGTTTAGGAAGGACTAGCGAACCCTAATCTTGACATGCTTTTATCAAACTTAGACCGACTTTTATTCTGTTTTCTTTCTTGCAAACTTATGTTACGAAAAGTGAAACCATTCTAAAAACCCCCTTTTTATTAAGTCATTAAACTGTTGAATGGCAAGCATCTATATTCTCTTTAATCCATGTGGATACGATAAAACACTACCGCATAATAATTTCTAACAAAATAGCGTCGTTGTCAGGGATTGTTAGTTGAATATTGTAAGCATTACAATAGTTTAGTGATTTTAAGATTTTTGTATTGTGAATCTCTTATCTTTGTAATTTCTTTGTGCTTTTTAATTTGTTTAGTTCGTGTGCAGAATTCTTTTATGCGCGGACAGGTTCGGCCAGAAAAACTTCTTTTCGATCCTGAGATTGAGAGAACCGCTCGACGTACCAATAGTCGCATAAGGCAAAGACGACAATAAGCTATTGAAAGAAAAGAGATCGGAGAATTTTCTTCATCCACTCCACCTAATTCACCAATTATGGCAGCAACACCACCACCTCCACCTCCAGTTTCCACTCCATGTACGAACAGACCAAGACACATCACTCAGTTCGCGCGTAATCTCCACAATGGAAGACAAGCCGAGATAAAGACGGGAATCCTTGCACTTATTTATCAAAATACTTTCTCGGGATTAGATCATGAGGATCCGTTCATACATCTTACAAAATTCTATGAGATTGCGGGTGCAACGGGAGCAACCGAAGCTGACGAAAACTGATTGTTCAGGAGGCTATTTCCTCATTCCTTGATTGGGAAAGCGAAGGAATGGTATCTTGATCAATCTACAACAATCATGACAGATTGAAATCTTTTGGAAGAGAAGTTTCTTGAACGGTTCTTTCCACATAACCGTTTTATGGAAGTTAAAACTACAATAGCTGTGTTTTCACAAGGAGCAAGTGAATCCCTCAACGAAGCTTGGGAGAGATTCAAGTCTATGTTGAGAAAATGTAAAGGACACGGTTTTGATGAACTTACTCAAGTTCATATTTTCCGCAATGGTCTCCTCTCGGTTCACAAGACCTTATTGGATGTTACGGCGGGAGGTTCTTTGATGTCTAAAAGCGCCGATGATGCAATTGCAATTATTGACAAGATGGAACTTAATGATCACCAAGGGAATCATAACCGTGGGGTAGCTCAAAGAAAACCAGGCGTGCTCGAGTTAGGTACGAATGACGCTATTATTGCCCAAAACAAACTTCTTACGCAACAAGTGGAGCTTTTAACTCAACAAATGTCAAAGCTTCCACAACAAATCAAAGAGATGCAAGAAGTTCCTACTCAAGTTCAAGTGGCGAGTTGCGAATTGTGTAAAGGTGACCATCCTACCGGATATTGTCCTCCCGCTTTGGAAGAAGGCAATTATGTCAGAAATCAAAATCAAGGATACCAACAAATACCACCTTATCGACAAGCAAATCAAGGTTATCAAAGACCTAATCAAGGTTACCAATAACCATGGAGGCCGCAAGAAGCCGAAACTTCAAACCGTCAGCAATATCAAAACTACACTCAACCTCCACAAACTCAAAGTGCACCGTCAAAGATGGAGGAAGATCTTACTCAATTCATGCAAATGTCAATGTCAAATCAAAAGAACACCGATGCAGCTATCAAGAATTTGGAGACTCAAGTTGGCCAATTATCAAAACAATTGGCCGATCAACAAAAAGGGCCTTTCACGGCTACCACTACTTCAAATTCGAAGGAGCATTGCAAGGTGATTCTTACAAGAAGTGGTAGAGAAATTGATATGGGCGTAGGTGAGGAGGTAGTGGCGGAGGAAGTTGTAGTTGGAAAAGAAATTGAAAATGTTGAGGGAGAAGTAGAAAAAAATGTTGAGGGAGATTTAGTTGAAAATAAGAAAGTGAAAAAAAAATGAGGAAGGAGAGAAAAGCAAGAGAGAGGAAAGAGTGAGAAAGTCGAGAAAAGGAAAAGAGCAAGTGAACACGATACCGATTCAAAATTTTCCTTACCCGCATGCTCCGACAAGGAAAGACAATGCTAGACACTATGCTTAATTTATGGACATATTCAAACAATTGCAAATTAATATTCCATTTTTCGAAGCATTTGAGCAAATGCCAAAGTATACTAAATTCATGAAGGACATTCTCACGAAGAAGAAGCGGTATACGGATCAAGAAACGATCATGGTGGATGCTAGTTGTAGCGCAATTATTCAACGTACTCTCCCGAGGAAAGAAAGTGATTTGGGACGAGTCACTTTGCCCATCACAATTGGAAATACTTATGTTGGCAAGGGGTTGATTGATTTGGGCTCTAGCATAAATTTGATACCCTTATCTATTGTGAAGCGGTTGGGATACATGGAGTTGAAATCTACTCAAATGACTTTGCAACTTGCCGACAAATCTACCACTCACCCTCATGGTGTAGCCGAAGATGTGTTGGCAAAGGTTGATAATTTTTTATTCCCAATTGACTTTGTAGTAATTGATATGGAAGAAGATGAAGACTCTCCATTGATTCTTGGCCGACCTTTCATGAAGACCGCACGCATGACGATTGATATGGACGATGATCTCATGAAAGAGAAATGGATGATTGTATTGAAAGCAATAAATTTTTCAATGTTTTCTTTGATTGACAACATAAGAAGGTAATTACATAAATACAACAACATCAGAATGTGAGATAGATTGCAATGGTAGAAAAATATTTTGTTCAATAATGAAAAACTTTTTCTATCTTGTATCCATCCCAAATAATGATGTCTAAGATTTTGGAGTGGCAACATATAAGTTAGGTTTAGGGTAAAATCTGATTAATGAGTGTTTTTATAGTAAAAATATGATAATTTAATCCCTCAGTTATTAAATACAATTGAAGGAATATATCATTAATTTAAAAGTTAAAAATTCAATAAAAAAAAATACCACTTTTAAAAAAATAAAAATAAAAATTGGTGATGCTAGAATTCGAAACGTGTAATGAAATATTTCACCCCTCAATTATTTCAAATTAATTCCCAAATAAAATAATATAACTTTTGCTAGAGATTCCAAACTTAATGTGTTTCTGCAGGAGAGAGATTTATAATTTTATGTTGCTATCGAAAGAGATGAATTTACGTGTCATGTCATGTTCATGAAATCACTTTATATTTATATATAAAAAGAAAAGCACATGGGGAATTGAGCATGGTAGGTACAACATAAATAGTATAGTATTTTTGTGGTTAGTGCAAGGGACACGTGGGTATGTTTGTATAGTATTATCTGAATATGTTAATATTCTATTGTTTCTATAGAAGTTTTTGTACTATCTATTTCTATTTTTCTATTAAATTTAATATATCAAATTATATGAGTTCTTTAAAAATAATTCACATAGCATATGTGTAGTTTGTAAGTTAGCCATCAACCAAAATACAACTATCTGCTGACACCCTTCTCCACAGCCACACTTTTTAAATCTATTCCTACAAAAAAAGAAACTCTTATTCTTCCTCTCTTTGAACTGAATAATAAATATTAAATCATAATATATTAACTAAAAATAAAAATTAACTTTAATGTATTTCTGAAGTCATTAACTCGTGATTTTTAAGTAACTTTTATGTATTTTTTTTTATCTTGAAAGCTATCTAATCCTAACCATATTTCAAAACCCTACACATTATACATTTGAATTCGACATTTAATATTTTTTAATATTTTATTTATGTGCAAATTCACACTATGCCAAAAATGGCTTTTAGCAGCGCTTTTTTTGACCTTTAGCAGCGCTTTAAAGCGCTGCCTAAAGTGGCGCTGCTAAAGGTAAAGGCAGCGCTTTTTTTTATGGAAAAAGCGCTGCTAAAGGTATCACTTTTAGCAGCGCTTTTTTACCCCTTTAGCAGTGCTTTCAAAGCGCTGCCTATTCTCCCCCCCCCCCTCCCTCCCTGTAGCAGCGCTTTATTAAAGCGCTTTTGTAGGCCACCCTTTATCAGCGCTTTTTTAAAGCGCTTTCTTAGACCCCTCCTTTCCTAACCTATAGCAGCGCTTTTTTATGCCTATTTTTCTCCCTTTAGCAGCGCTTTCTTGTAAAAGCGCTGTCTATACCTCACGTTTTTAAAAAATTTTTTTTTGAAAAATCACATTTTTTTATATTTTTAGACAAACCTGCTTATAACAATTAAATTCCCTGCTTATAATTCAGGCTTTAAACATAACTTGACCTTTAAACATTGTAATTCAACACTTGGCCTTTAATTCAACACAATATAACTAAACATTGTACATTATACAATAACACTTTGCAATTTACACATAATTAACTCAAGTATAATTTACACATAATTTAAACATTGTACATTATACAATATACAATATACAATATACAATATACAATTTACACATAATTACAAATCCAATATACATTATAGAATTCTTAACTCAATCATAAATTGACACCATTCTTCCTTAATTTCTTCCAGTTTTACTTTCGAGTACGTAGCGCATCTGAATTCATCAAAATACTACATAATATAACAGAACAAGCACGATTTAATACTAATTACTCAGATGAAATATTAGTTAATTATCAAAATGAATCATATAACTCATGAATTGATCCATACCATGATTGGAATCTCTAATTGACCAGAAAGAATGATTTCCTTCATAAAGCGCAGTACAAAATATCCGCAGTTAATCCCACCACGCTGACGAGGACACTATATTAGGAAAAAAGCGAACGAACATTTATCAGGATATATAGTTTAAATAGTTTTATAAGTAGAACCACTATAACAGTCAAACATGGGAAAATATACCTCCACTCTGATCCAGTTGATGTTGCTAGCCCTGCTTTTTGGCACTGTTGCATCTCTCTGTGCTCTGTATATTTGTATAACTCTAACATAATATAAACACATATTTAGAACAATGTCACATAATAAATAAACATATATAATTATTCAGAACACTATACATCATCACTTACGTATCAACCATGTTCTTCAGATTTTCATATTTGTTTGTATCGCCATCCAATGAATCTATATAATACACTATTTCTTTAATCGGATTAATTGCGACCAACAACCAGTGACCACTATAAAATAAGACAACAGTTTAGACGGAAATGTTATATAATATGGCAAAAATCGAACAATTATAATAAATGAATTTAGAATAAAAACTAACCCATGGCCAGTATTATATGGCAACATAAACAACTTCTCCGTATTCGCACCCATAAATCTCTGGACTGTGTACTCTTTGACTGCTTCTGGTGTCTGGTCTATTGTCCGTGAGTTGACACTGCTAGCAGATAAGAATGCGAATACTGAAGTCAAATCAGCGGGGACCAACATCTTGTCATACAAGCGCCTAAAAAAAATATAATCAACATTAGATTATTCAGTTAAACGAGCGAATTTTAAAATGTTCAATTATCTAATTAAAATGGATCGAAGTACCTGATGTAGGTATGCATAACCCCGACGCCCAATTCTAAATGTTTGAAAACCTGGTCGAAATCCTCCTTAGCAAGTGTTTCGGAATATTCAAAACCGAAAATACCTTGTTCCATATGTATTAGACGGATGTTGCCCTCAGGCACGTCTGTTGTCCCTACATATGTTTGAAGGCACGACCTAAATTGAGGAACAAATGCTCTTTTTGTCTCGACCTTTTTTTTGGGCACCTTGGAAGTTTCAGGCATGTTTCCCTTGCTGACATGTTGCGACTGCTGATCAAGAACCTAAAAGTCATATATAAGTTCAGTAAATAATTTATAATAAAATAATCACTTAAACTGTAGTACTAGTACCTGTAACTTTGATGCAGCTGAATCGGTATCCCGCACAATAATTTTATCATCTTTTGTTTTGGATTTTGTGGGAGTCTAAGATCATCATGTCAATAAGAAAGTGTAAATGTCAGAATAACTTTCATGTATGGGTAATAAAACATTGGAATATTACAAGGTTCAACCTACCTCATCATCCATGAAAATGAGATTCGTCGGCCATGCTACATAAGCTCATATCGCGTCTCCCACCACTGTTGCGTCTGATACATCGTCTTGCATAGGCAACAACGCCCCCCCTCTAATGCAATATCAACAGATACTTTCAAAAATCCAGCAGGGAGGGGTTTATGGTGAAGTAAGTCTCCCAGGGTGTTATGCACCTTTCCCTTGCCAACCATGCGATAAGTCGGCGACGATAAATATAGTCGACAAGGTGAAATGCCCTAAACAAATAATGATCAGTTAATGTGTCAATTAAGAAAAATGTGCTAAATTAATTTCAATGTAATATATACAATTACCTCTGGAAGCTTCTGCGGACAACCGATACTATCTTTGTCACTAGTAGCTTTACCGGCCTCTGGAGCGCGCCTTTCGGACATGTATCTCTCCTTATCCTTCTGTAATTCACGAATTTGAGCTTTCATTTCCTCCAAAGTAGCCATCACTTCTTTATTGGTTGGATTTTTTTTCCTTGGCTGCTTATACAGTTTGGATGGAGTGACACCAAATCCCTTGCCCTTCACACGCCCAGAGTACTCAGGAATATTCAACACCCGACTCAATAAACTCCTGCAATCATCGTCTTCAGCAGGAGTTATAGTCTGGGATAGGGACTCCTGAAATATAGATAAAAGCATATTTAAATATTTTATACACTTTGTTCAAACACTTTGTTCAAAAACTAATGTTGTACTTACACATTGTTCAAACACTTGTTGAACTTCTTCTTGGACGGCTCCATCTCTTCCCACCCGGGCAGCCTTCCATACGACATGGTCCGGAAGAGATGTCGCATCACTTTTCTCCTCTTCCAACTACGCATTAAGACGAACAATAAAGCATTATATCCTATTATGTATACTTACTATTTTTTTGTAAATAGATCATATTAAAGCATATATATGCACTTACTAATTTTTGTTCTAAGCGTGCATATCCCAAACGCCCCTTTCTATATGGATACGCAGGGTTTGATGCCCGTTCCCGATTTACGCCACTCTTAACCTGAAAAAACAAGTTTAAGTCATATCAGTTTGTTTGTGGAATAGGTATATATACTATACATTGTACATGATAAGTTGTACTTACTTCAAATTCTTTGGTTCTTCGCTTCGCAACAAATGTCTCCCATTCTGCATCTGAAATCAAATCAGCGTACTTCGCTGGACGCTCCGACTCTACAAAGTTGCCATCAGAATCTTTAAGATATTTGTTGGTTAAAAACGCTCTAAATCCCCTCAAGCGTTTTCCGGCCAACTGAATACAATATTTTCTCCTAGAATCCTCAATATTAAAAGATCTCTGCAAACAAATACACATACATATAACATGTTAATATAATTAATTTAAAGATGTAACTGTCAACATAATTAAAAATGATCAAATCTCATACTTGAATCTCGGTCCAAATTTTATCCTTAGCCGCTTTTAATGCAGGAATTCTCCAGTTATCGCAAGTAATCAGAACTTGCGAACGTACAACTGCTCCAATATAACTTGTCAGCAGCGCACCATTAGGCTCAACCAACTGATCTCTTTCATTCCAATGGACATCGTACTTTACACCTCTATCTCTCGCACGGATGATACTTTTCATTATCGTTATGCCTCTTTTAATTTCGCCTTCAACGTCTTTGGGTGTTTCTTTTCCATCATGTGATGTTTCCTCGTTGCTGGCCATAATATACCTGTAATTCAGAATAACAACAACAACAACAAATATCAACAACAATAACAACATCTATATTAAATATAAACCATCTATACAAACCATCTATATAAACTATCTATATCAAATATAAACCAACAATAACAACATAAACCATCTATATAAACCATCAAATAACAATAACAAATATAAACCATCTATACAAACCATCTATATCAAATACAAACCAACAATAACAACATAAACCATCTATATAAACCAATATCAAATAACAATAACAAATATAAACCATCTATACAAACCATCTATATAAACTATCTATATCAAATATAAACCAACAATAACAACATAAACCATCTATATAAACCAACAATATCAAATATCAAATATAAACCATCTATATATATAAACCATCAAATATAAACCAACAATAACAACATCTATATCAAATACAAACCATCTATATAAACTATAACAAATACAAACCATCTATACAACACAAATATAAACTATAACACAAACCATCTATATAACACAAATATAAACCATCTATATCAACTATAACAAATACAAACCATCTATATAACACAATATAAACCACCTATATCAAATATAAACTATAACACAAACCATCTATATCAAATATAAACTATATCAAATACAAACCATCATATATATCTCATATATCATATTAACACAACAACAATATATCATCAGAACAACAACAACAATATATCTCATATATCAACAACAACAACAATATCATGTATAAACTATTTTACATTGTAAACTATATAAACTATTTTACATCAACAACAACAACAATATCATATATATCTCATATATCATATTAAAACAACAACAATATATCATCAGAACAACAACAACAATATATCTCATATATCAACAACAACAACAATATCATATATAAACTATTTTACATTGTAAACTATATAAACTATTTTACATCAACAACAACAACAATATCATATATATCTCATATATCATATTAACACAACAACAACTAACACAACAAACAAAAACCATCATTGAAATGATAAAAACCATCTATATATCATCAGAACAACAATGGTGAAAAGATAAAAAAAAAAACAAGAAAAGCAGAGTAAAGCTTCACGTACCGTAACAATGGTGGACCGGCAATGCAGACGGATGGATGAACTCAAAAACGGACAGTGAACGGTTGGTGATGGTCGGAAGGATGATCGGACGGAAGAAGTTGATGGTCGGACGATGAACAGTGGTTCGTTCGTTCGTTTTCGTTCGCCAGAGAAAGAAGAAATGTGTTGCGTGACTGTTCTGATTCTGTTAAAATTCTGGAGGGTATTTTAAAATTATAATATGAATACCTATAGCAGCGCTTTTAAAGGCCTTTAGCAGCGCTTTTAAAAGCGCTTTCATAGGGTGCCTTATCAATTCCATATAGCAGCGCTTTATATAAAAAGCGCTTTTTAAGGGTCCCCCTTTAGCAGCGCTTTTGAAAAGCGCTTTCATAGGGTGCCTTAAAATTATAATATGAATGCCTATAGCAGCGCTTTTAAAGGCCTTTAGCAGCGCTTTTAAAAGCGCTTTCATAGGGTGCTTATCAATTCCATATAGCAGCGCTTTATATAAAAAGCGCTTTCTAAGGGTCCCCCTTTAGCAGCGCTTTTGAAAAGCGCTTTCGTAGGCCCCCCCTTTAGCAGCGCTTTTTAAAAGCGCTTTCTTAGGCCCACCATTTAGCAGCGCTTTTTTAAAAGCGTTGTCTTTGGTAGGCGCTTTTTTTCTTTTTTTTTTACTGGCCCTTTAGCAGCGCTTTTGTATAAAGCGCTGTCTTTCTATGCGCTGCTAAAAGTGATTTCTGGCGTAGTGTCATCTCATGCTAATTTATTAATCTTATAGACGGAAATTGTAGTCTTGTCCTTAGCGTATTTTTTTTAACTAAAACGAGAATTTTACATAAACGGGCGGAAATTATAGTCTTGAGTGTATCTTTTTTAACTATAATATAGGATGAGAATTTTTTTTTAAGTAATCATAATTTTTAAATAAAATATTAAAAAATTTAAAATTTAAAAAAAATACGAAAGTGATTATATTTATACATTGAATCGCCATATAAAATGGCTGATCAATGTCACCTTGACTTGAGTCGCCATTTCATATGGCGTAAGGGTGTATTGGCTAACCCTACCTTACAGAAGAGTCGTCATTTCATATGGCGCATCCCTTCTGTAGGGATTTTTTTTCTTTGTTTTTTTGCTTTTTTTAAGTTAATTTTTTTTTAGGTTTTAATTTTTGTTTTAAATTTTAATATTTATTGAAAAAATATATAATTGATGATATTTGATATATTTGTTTAAAATTTAAAATATAATAAATATATAATTAATATATTTTTTTAAAACATAATAAATATATATTTATTTAAAATTTAAAACATAATAAATATATAATTGTAAGTCACCTTTGATTTTTGATATTTTTAAAATATAATAAAAAAAATTGATGATATTTTAAATTTTTGATTTTGTATATTTGTTTAAACCCTACGTTGTTAATTTTTGATATTTGAAAAAATATATAAATTTTGCATGATTAGTGCACATTTAAACGGTGAGGTTTTTGAATGTAACCTATCTGGTTACAATTTCAGAAATACTGATGTTACGAGATTTTTGATTGACAGAAGGTCAATTTTTGTACACTTGAAGTCAGGATTAGAAAAGAAACTACAATGTGGTCCAGTTGGCCAAATAATCTACAAGAATCTGATGTTCTTTGGCGGGCACGATCAATGCAAAATTTTCCCATTAAAGATTCGAGACGACGAAGATGTGTGTAGCATGTTCCGCAGTCATGAGTATTCCGGTTTCTCAGATATTGTGCTATATGTTACGTTACAACAACAACAACTGTCTCAACAACTTGATTCTTCTCATGTTTTTTACGAATCTGATGAGGGACACACTGAAGTCGATGTCATTGATAAAGAAGAAGAAGAAGCAGCTGAAGTCATTGTTGACGACATGGTAAACAACGACGAAGTGGGGGTTCCACCCAGTCATGTTTATTACCCACCTCAACACATGACAACTCTCGACTTAAGTGACGATGAACCCTCAACAGATGTTTTTTACAACTCTAACTACGCAACAGAAGGACTATTAAAAGAGGGTGACGAGTTTCGTACAAAAGAAGATTGTGTCCGAGCAATTAAACAATATCACATGGACTTATCAGCAGATTATCGATTCGATTGAACAAATCTGACTCTGTAAAAGATCTATTGTCGTAATGAGGTGTGTCCATTCTGATTAACCGCGTCTTTCCGGAAGAGAAGTGATTCATGGAAGATAGGGTCAATGGGTCTAGCCCACACTTGTATAATCACGAATCCGATGCAGGACCATCGCAAGCTCAGCTCTCAATTAATTTGCGATGAGATTCTATCGGTCATTAGCGACAACCCGTCTTTGAAGGTGAGTACCATAATTTCACATATGGTTCAAAGGTACAATTACACTCCTTCATACCAGAAAGCATGGATAGCTAGGACTAAAGCGGTTGAAAGGGTGTTTGGAAATTGGGAGGAGTCTTACAAAGAACTTTCAAAATTCTTGGTGGCTCTTAAACAATACTCTCCAGGGACTGTTGCCATATTGGAGGCAATGCCAACGTATACACCAGACGGGACTTGCGTTAGTGGAAATGGCATCTTTCACAGACTCTTCTGGGCGTTTGAACTATGTATCAAAGCCTTTGCTTATTGTAAACCTATAATTCAAGTTGATGGCACATGATTGTATGGGAAATATAAGGGCACGCTACTCCTGGCTGTGGCACAGGATGGGAACAACAACATTTGTTCAATAGCCTTCGCTATAGTTGGAGGGGAGACTGTTGGGGGTTGGAGTTTTTTCTTAAAAAATCTCCGCTTTTACGTTTCTCTCCAACCTAACTTATGTTTGATCTATGATAGACACCCATCAATCGAGAGTGCGTATAATAACCTTGATAATGGTTGGCGGGATCCTCCCTCGACCCATGTGTATTGCATAAGACATATCACCCAAAATTTCATGCGGGAAATCAAAGACAAAACACTAAGGAAGAAGGTTGTGAGCGCAGGATATGCACTAACATAGCCCGCATTCAAACACTACCGTGATGAGATCAGACTGACAAACACAGATGCATTAAGATGAATTGATAATATTGATAAAGAGAAATGGACATGGGCATACGACAATGGTGTGCAATGGAGCCACATGACAACTAACCTCGTTGAATCAATGAATTCTGTTTTCAAGGGAATCTGAAACCTACCGATAACTGACTTGGTAAAGGCAACATATTTTAGGCTAGGCGCACTCTTTGATAATATACGTACGAAGTAGGGTTCAGTATTACAATCTGGTAAGATGTATAGTAATAGTTCAACAACATTCATGAAAGACGAAGTTGTCAAATCCAACACACATATGGTTACAATCTTTGACCGTAACAAACGTTAGTTCAGTGTGGCCGAGTCAATTGATCACAATGAAGGAAGGCCTAGGGGATGTTACCGGGTTGAACTGGATAGAAGCTGGTGTGACTGTGGAAAGTTTCAGGCATTTCGTATGCTTTGCTCTCATGTTATAGCAACATGTTCGAAGGCGCGCTAGGACCCAACCAACTATCTTTTTACAGTTCACCAAGTGATAAGTCTATGCAATATATACACATGTAGCTTTCAGGTGGTGGCAAAGGAGGACTATTGGCCTCAATACGAAGGCGAAATTGTCTGGCATAATGATTTGATGCGAAGAAAGAAAAAGGATCGGCCTAATAGCACGCGCATTCGAGCGGAGATGGATGCAACAAACAAGATGGTAAGATTATGTAGTTCGTGTCGGCAACCAGGACACAATCGTACAAAATATTCTAATGTAGGATCAAGCACAAGATCATAGTGTCTAATGTAACCATGTCCCTTTCAATCAACAGCAAAGTTCATTCCATTTAAAGCATACTTAACCGATTACAATTAGCAAGCAACATAAATTAAACAAACATAACTTAATATCACAACAACATTCCGAAAATAACAACAACAAATCGACATAACACAGAACAATGCATCAAAGTGTTTTCGATATCACAACCATCAACGTTATCTTCTTTGGTGTTAACATCATCACAAGGACACCAGCATCATTTTTCACTTTTCTTCATTCACGAGTAACTCCGTTTCTCCTTGACTCCTCAACCAACCTCTTAATTTTCCTAATCTTTTCACCTGCAGGAATATCTCCTTCTAGTCAACGGTTCAGTTTCCTATGCAAATGCTCCAACGTCTGCGTGTTCCACAGTAGCACCTTCATCGGAGGCTTTGTTGCTGAAAAATAAACTACGACATTTCTTTTCATTAGAGAAAATGGTGGAAACGGTTCCTCCGATGATGATAATGACGACGATGAACGTTGATTTAGAAATGCAGACATTCTAGACTGCATTCAAAATTTTGAAGACTTGAGTCTTTTGTTATAAATTATTGTGAAAAACTATATGAATATGCAGTCTTATTTATAGAAAAATAAAATAGTACCCTTTTAAAATATATATATATTTTTTAACAAATATCAAAAATTAACAACGTAGGATTTAAACAAATATACAAAATCAAAAATTTAAAATATCATCAATTATATTTATTATATTTTAAAAATATCAAAAATCAAAGGTGACCTACAATTATATATTTATTATGTTTTAAAATTTAAGCAAATATATATATTTATTATGTTTTAAAATTATATATTTATTATGTTTTAAAATTTAAACAAATATATCAAATATCATCAATTATATATTTTTTCAATAAATATTAAAACTTAAAACAAAAATTAAAACCTAACAAAAATTTAACTAAAAAAAATCCCTACAGAAGGGATGCGCCATATGAAATGGCGACTCCTCTGTAGGGTACGGCTAGGCAATACACCCTTACGTCATATGAAATTGCGACTCAGGTCAAGGTGACCTTGATTAGTCATTTCATATGACGACTCAATGTACAAATATAATCACATTCGTATTTTTTTATAATTTTGTGATTTTTTGATATTTTATTTAAAAATTATGGTTATTTTAAAAAAAAAAAATTCAGGATGGATATGCATCATCTGTATATTTATATAAAAGAAAAGGCACATGTTGAATTGAGCAAGGACAAATGGGTATCTTTTTATTGTGTTCTGATTTACTATGGGTATCTTTTTATTAATTTTGCAATAATGTAACGACTATATAATGTGAGTCTTTTGTTTAGATAACTTCATCTAAGCATTCTTCTTCCCTTACTCTACAATCATGGAGCTTCACAACAACTTTTCTAACTTTACTTTAATGGCATCCTTTCTCTTCCTCTTGCTACTATTCAAAATAGTTCAGAGATGGAATACTTCTAAAAAATCTTACCCTAATTTACCACCAGGACCATGGAGATTGCCCTTCATAGGGAACATACATCAGACAATTAGCAGCCCATTGCCTCATCGTTCCCTCAAAACTATGGCCCAAAAGTATGGATCATTGATGTACCTAAAACTTGGTGAGGTACCATACATAATAGTTAGTTCACCAGAAGTAGCCAAAGAGATTATGAAAACACATGACCTCAGCTTTTGTGATAGGCCAAGCCTTATGTTGCCCACAATATTTAGTTACAATGGCACTGATATTTTATACTCTAGATATGGAGAACCCTGGAGGCAACTGCGTAAAATATGCGGTACTGAGCTATTGAGTGCAAAGCGTGTCCAGTCATTTAGGTCCATAAGAGAAGAAGAGGTCTCAGATCTTGTTAAATCAATAGCTGCAAGCGAAGGATCTGTTGTTAATCTTTCTCTTAAGATTTCCGATATGACGCATGCGTTTGTGGCGAGGGCAGCTTTTGGAAAAAAGATTAAACACCATCAAGCATTCAGATCAGCAATTGATGAAATATCAAGTTTGCTCGGAGGATTTTGTCTTGCTGATTTGTATCCATCAATTAGAATGCTTCAAAGCATGAGTATGGCAAAGACAAAATTTGAAAAACTTCACAGAGAGATTGATGTGATAATGCAAGATGTCGTAGATGATCACAGGAATGTAAGCAAGGATGAAGATATAGTTGATGCTCTTCTCAAGATTCAACAGGAAAATGAACAATCACAACATCCTCTGACTGACACAAATATAAAATCAATCATCCTGGTTAGTTTACAAATAATCGTTACTAGTAATACCACAATTTATAACCTAAATTATAAATTTTCTTATGTTATTATTATTAATGCACTTGCAGGACATGTTTTCTGCTGGTAGTGAAACATCATCAGGGTTTATGGGATGGTGTATGTCTGAGATAGTAAAGAATCCAAAGGTAATGGAAGAAGTGCAAGCTGAAGTAAGAAGAGTGTTTGACAAAAAAGGGTATGTAGATGAATCAGAGTTGCACCAGTTGATATACTTAAAGTGTGTCATCAAAGAAACACTAAGGCTACATCCTCATGCACCAATGTTACTTCCAAGAGAAAGTAGGGAGAGATGCCAAATAAATGGGTATGATATCCCAGCTAAGACAATGGTATTGATCAATGCTTGGGCTATTGGAAGAGATCCAAGGTATTGGGTTGAAGCTGAGAGTTTTAAACCGGAGAGGTTTCTTGATAGTAAAATTGATTTCAGAGGCACAGACTTTGAATTCATACCATTTGGTGCAGGAAGAAGGATTTGTCCAGGAATTGGATTTGTCATAGCGATTATTGAGCTATCTCTTGCTCAATTACTTTACCACTTTAATTGGAAGCTTCCAAATGATATGAAAAATGAAGAATTAGATATGACTGAGTCACCTGGGGTTACGGTAACAAGAAAACATGGCCTATGCTTGATTCCTATTATTCGTCGTCCTTGATATGTGTTGCTTAAGCAAACAAGTTCTCAAAGTATTTAGTTTTTCATGAATGAATATGTTGGTAATAAAGCTGGTAAGCTATTGAAGTATGGCTATTGAAGTGTTCCACAATGTTTTATATCAGAAATAAATTGCATAGGAAGAAGTCGTGTCTACCTCTCTCCAGCTTTCTTCTCTCCGGAGGTTGGTTGGCTTGTTTCTCTTTCTTGTTGTGTTTGTTTTTTTCTTTGGCTTTTCTTCTCTCAGCCTAATAAGCTTTTTATCTGCGCACTACTGCTGCTCTTTGTTCCTGTTGTAAAATAAGGTTTTCATATATTGAAAGTTTTAGTTACAATAGGCCTTGCTTTGTGGGCCTCAGACTAATGAAACTTTTTACTTTTTACATTTAATATTTAAAACATCCTATTAAAGCAGTGAATAAATATCAATCATTTTAAATTTGCAAGTAAGTTAGGTGAATCTTTCTATTGGTAAACCTTTAGTTAGCACATCTACTAGCTACTTACTGTCTAAAAGGAGTGTAAGCTTTAGTTATCAATCCGCAATTCAGTTTCTCTTTGATATCATACTGGACATGACTTATTACCTTCAAATCTTCTAAAACTTTTTTTCATTTATAATAATTTACAAATTTCTTGTATCATATTTCTAAATTCCGTTTCACTCCTTGATCGACCAACTACACTTTATTTTTTTAATTATCCAAGCAACTAGGTTCCTACACAAGAATACACAATAACCTCAAATGGATCTTTTATCACTCATCGAACATGCATAATTAGTATCAATGTAAGCTTTTATAGTTACACTTCCATCTCTTTTAAATAAAATTCTTCCTCTTAGTGACTTTGAGAAATTTTAAATCACATTTTACAGTTTGCAAGTTTCTCTCCTTTAGATCATGCATAAATTGGTCACCACACTAACTGCCTATGCCAAATTTGGCCTAGTATGTGCCAAGTATATCAATTTTTCTACTAATCTTTGATATTAACCCTTGTCTTCTTTACAATTTTCTCCCCAAGGTTTATCCTATGATTTTACTCAATGGGAGCATCAAACTAGTTGCCTAACTATTTTCCTCTCAACAATCTCCTATGTTTCATTATTCTCATATGCTTTCATTTTCTCATTTATAACTTAACGCCAATTTTATTTTCCAATGCCTCATGAACAGTTGATGGAATTATCATAAAGTCAATACAAGAATGCTTTTTAATACTTACTTCTGGTTTAGAAGATTAAATTTTTAATACTGAACAATTGGTTATGTCGAATTTATGTTGTAGGTTGTAATTGTAAAAGCCTTAAGATTTCTTAAAAGTTGAATATCTTAGAAATCTTAAAAGCTTTAGGTCTTTGTTATGGTGATTTCCATGTACCTATGATATTTGTATCAAGTACACCTTGTTCTTTATTCTGTTGAACACGTTGTTTAGCAATTTAGATTAAGTCTCTCGCCAAGATGCTTGAACCATGAAAGTCTCTTGCTATGTTCTAGAGCACTTAAAGTATTAATCAAGTGGATTGATTGAGCAACCAAGTCTCTCGCCAAGATGCTTGAGCCATGTAAGTCTCCTGCTATGTGTTAGAGTATTAAAAGTCTTAATCAAGTGGATTGATTGAATAACCAAGTCTCTCGCCAATATGCTTAAGCCATGTAAGTCTCTTGATATGTGCTAGACAAATGAAATACTTAATCAGATAGATTAATTGAGCAGGAAGTCTTGGGTTCGTGGAACCTGAACAAGAAAGTCTTGGATCGAGGGTCTGAGAAGAAGTCTTGAACTTGAGGGGTTTAAGTAAGATGTCTTGGACCTGAGGGGTTTGAGCAGGAAATACTTAGGCTACGGTATGAGCAGAAAGTCTTGAACTTAAGGGGTTTAAGCAAGAAGTCGTGGGCCTGAGGGGCTTGAGCAGGAAGTCTCGGGTCTGAAGAACTTGAGCAAAAAATTCTTAGGCTGAGAGTTTAAGCAAGGAAGTCTTGAGTCTGTAGGACTTGAGCAAGGAAGTCTTGAGCCGTAGGGGTTTAAGCAAAAAGTATCAGACTTAGGGTCTGAGCATTGTAAAAGTCTTAATTAAAATGCATAAGCGATTGTAATCATATTTTGATTATAGTGAAAATCTCTTGTAAAGGTAGGGGACTTGACTACTCTCGTTTGGGAGGAACTAATTGCCGCTATGCGAAAAATGACACAGAGTCGCCACCGGATTTTATTTATCCTAAGGAGGGAAAGGGAAATAACGATAAAACCTTTAGGGAAAGATCATGGCCATCGCAACCAATTTTCGGATTCGAAAGTCGGTTATGCGAGGGGAAGGTATTAGCACCCCCTCATATCAATCGTACTCGATGAGAACCTTCTAGGTTGTTTAGCTAAAATGGGTGTTTTAATCTAAAATTTTGCTTGCTTAAGGGAAGAGAGGGGTTGTGTTTTTTATTAGAGTGTTCGCCAAGGATTGTGACCCTTGTGCCTACGTATCCTCACTTAAAAGAAGTGAAGAATCAGAGCTCCGTAGTTCAGAGGCTTGTGAAATGATTGTATGTTGGTTGATTTTATACCATGAAAAAGGGTTTTCGGATTGATGCCCTAAAGCGAAAAGAAGTTTGATGAGTTGATGTTATTTTTAGGTTTTTGAGAAAAAAGTTGTTCTTGATTAGGATCACACTAAAGACTTTGGATAGAGATGAATGTTTCGAATAACCAAGTTGAGTGTCTTGTATTCGGAACGAGTGTAGGAGGGTTCCATCCTCATTCCTTCTCCACCACTTTAAAGCTTATGGCGTATAACCCCAATCGTATCTTTATTGTTTTTTTGGTTTTTTTTTATGAGAAAAATATCACTTGATGTTGGATCAAGGTTTTTATTACTTGTAAAAATATTTGAAATGATGCGAACAAGGTCGATGGCGACGCACAAGGCAATCGACTTACAAGGTTGAAAATGGCTCGATAAAATCGAGAGTTTATTTTTTAAAATAGTTTTTGGAACCAAAAGTTAAAAATGATCGTAATAATAACCATATACAATGGTCGTACAACCACATTGGAATAATCGTCTTGAAGATACAAATAAAAACAAGAAATGAAAAAAAACAGCATGAAATTTTTTTTGAAAACTATGGAAAGTTCGTTGTGCGAACTTCTTAGGGTTTTTCAGATCAGTATACTAATCACAAACAGAGGCAAAAGGCACTGAAGTTCGTTGTGCGAACCTTGTAGTGAACCTACCCATAAAAAACAACAAGAAGTTCACTGTGCGAACTTCCTAGCGAACACGTACTATTCACAAACAGAGGAAAAAGGGGGCAAAGTTCGTTGTGCGAAGGTGCCAGCGAACAACTCGCTAGCTAAAAATAAGGGAAAATTGGTTGTTCAGTGGCACTCTGAGTTCCACAAAGTGATGTTTGCTAGGCGAAGGGGATGTTCGCAGTGAGAACATGACAACACACATGAGTATTTTTCAACTCATTTCACTACAAACACTAAACTATGTTCTTTCTTTTTTTCTTACTTTTTACAATAGTTCTTAGTCATTCTTGAGACCTTACTATAATATGTACAACACAAATATTACTGAGAAAATAAAAACATGCAAATATGTAAAGAGATAAGAGTTTGAAAGAAAAGATACCCAAGAGCTACTATTCTCCTTATAATCACCAATGGCCTTTGTTGGATGTCCTCTATGATTCACTTCCTTCTTCTGGTTTTCTATCACTCTCTTGTTCTCTCAATGGTTTTTCTTTCTTCTTTCTCAATCTCTTTTTTTCTGTTTTTTTCTTCTTCTCTTGCTATCAATCTCTCTCAATCTCCTCCTCTACCTACTGCTGCTCCCTTCCTTATAGTCAAACAATAGGGTTTTTTCACTTGTTTGTTGTAGAATCCTTTCATTGGGATATGTTTCTCATCACTTTCTTGATGTCAAGCCCAATTCTTTCCATTTCCATGAATTCTGCTTTGCTGTATTTTTGCTGCTGTATTTTGTCTTGTTCCCAAATCTGAACCCATTTGTTTACTTGTGCTTGGACTACCCTTGTGGTCCAAGTTTCTACCTTTGACAACATTTCAAAATTCTGATATTTAGATGCATCATTATGGTTTCATTCCTTTGGTTTTGTGGCATGAATTTGTTTGGTTATGAGGCAATTTGTCACTTCTTGCATGGGACTGTTTTAGATCACATTAAAATTGCCCATGACTAAGCATACGTAGTCTTGATCTTGAAATGTTCCAATGTTAAGTTGAATCTTAATTATTTTCCTTGGATGTTTGTAGGCATAATGAGGAACATGTGGACTTGATGGGGCATGAAGGGTACCATAGCATGAAGTTGATTATAACTTGAATTAAGATTAGAAATAGCTTAATTTTCTAAGCATTACTTAGAGTTAGAAACTTTGTAACAAATGTGACATTCTTGCAATATCATGAAATTTCCCTTTGTAATATTCTTGAATCTAGTCTTGAATTCATGAACCTTGAATTTGGAATGATGTATCTCCCTTATGCCATTGCATTTGAAAGGGATGAAGTCTTGAATTATGAACTTGTGATCTTTCGAATTCCACTTGAACATAGAACTTGAAACAAAGTTGGATGAAGAAATCTTGAATTAGGCCTTTCACTTCATGTTTATTAGGAATATTGATCTTGAATATCCTAATAATTTTCAAGTAACTTCTCCTTGAAGGAATCTACATGAGTAGACTTTTCAACTTGAACCAAACCTTAGATGATGAACCTTTTCTTCCATGTAGCCCATGATAGGAAATTTATCTTATTTGGAATGGAAAACAACGAACCGGCCCAATCCTTATCTTGTGAATCCACATGCTCGATATGCAATAGAACGATGTATGATATGAAGGACGTAGGATATGAAAGGCTAAAGGTGAAAATGAGGGTGTGACACTAATATAAATCTTTGTTTCTTCTGTTATTATTTATTTGCTTTTGTTAATATTTTGTTGCTAAGTATAACCAGAATATGAACATTAGTTTAGATTTTGAACTCTAATCATGGCCAAATCAAGAATAAACAAGATTTTCAAGACCTAATCCTCGAGGATCGTGGCCAAAGGCCAAATGATCACTCTAGAGAAAGACTATAAGCAATGCAAACTTGGGACAAGAAAATAAAAAGGGAGGACAAGATTAGGGTATGACATGCATACATTGGAAAAACTTGCAACTTGACAATGTCTTGGTGAATATATCAACAATATTGTCATCAATCAAAACCTTCGGAACATAGAGTTCTCCACGCTCAATTATCTCTCTGACGAAATGCAGTCTCACATCGATGTGCTTGGTTCACTCATGATAGACTAAATTCTTTAACAGGTGTATTACACTTTAACTATCACATTTAAAGTGATAACTCGACCTTGAAGTTTTATCTCTTTAGAAAAACCTTCAAGCCACAATGCTTCTTTCATAGCTTCAATGAAGGAAATATATTTCTCTTCTGTGGTTGATAAGGAAACAACCTTCTGAAATGTTGATTTCCAACTGATTGTTATGTTAAATATAGTGAACATATATCCAGAAATAGATTTTCTGGAATCTATACAACCTGAATAATCAGAGTCGACAAATCCTTCGATTTCGACTTTGCTATCGTCATCGTAGGATCCACCATAAATCAGTACTTTCCTCAAAGGCCCATTTATGTATCTTAAAATCCACTTTAATGCTTGTTAGTGCGCCTTTTCAGGATTGACCATATATATGCTTACAAGGCTCACTCCATACACGATGTTTTGCCTTGAATAGACCTTAACATACATCAAAGAACATACTATACTAGCACATGGAATGTTATTTATATAGTCTCTTTTGACTTCAGTGCTAAGACTTTGAGTCGTACTAAGCTTGAACTGAGATTAGTTGGTGTTAGAACAGGCTTTGAATTTAACATACCAAACTTTTTTATTTTGGTTTGTCTCTTGAGATAAGCATAATCTCGGTTGCTTTCTATCTCTCTGAATGTCAATTCAAAGAATCCTGGGGGCAGTTCTCAGATCCTCCATGTCGAACTTCTTGTCGAGTTCAACCTTTACCTTCATAACATCTTCGACATTGTTATTTTCTACAAGGATGTCATCCACAAAAAGCAACAAAATAACAAGTCAATTTCTAGGTCAAAATATGAAATAAACAAAATGGTCAAACTGGCTCGTAGTAAAACCTATGTGTTCATCGGACTTGTCAAATCTCCTATTCCATTGTCGAGTAGAATGTTTCAGACCATACAAAGACCTATTCAGCTTACACACATAATCTTCCTTTCCCTTTTCTGCATAACCTTAGAGTTACCTCATCAGGATTGTTTCATCTAGATCACCATACAAGAAGGTTGTCTTCACATCCATTTGTTCAAGTTCTAGGCCAAACTTTGCCACGAACCCAAGACATCCCTGCTTAAAAATCCTTCAGACTCAAGACTTCGGCTCAGACCCTCGGTCCAAGATTTCCCTGCTTAGATTTCACAAATCTAAGGCTTCTGCTCAAGCCCCTCAAGCCCAAGACTTCATTGCTCAAGTTCCACGAACTCAAGACTTCTTTGCTCAGGTTCCACAAACCCAAGACTTCTGCTTAAGCCCCTCAGGCCAAAGACTTCCTTGCTCAAGACACATAGTCCAAGAATTCATTACTTAAATCCCACGGAGTCAAGAGTTCTGCTCAATAAATAATTGATTAAGACTTTCAATGCTCTAGAATATATCAGGAGACTTACGTGGCTCAAGCTTCTTGGCAAGATATTTTGCTGCTCAAGAACATAGCAAAAGACTTTATCTAAACTACTAAGCAATATGTTCAACAGAATAGGGAACAAGGTGTACTACATGATATAATTATCAGAGGTATCGGTTAATCACCTTAACAAAGACCTCTAAGCACTTAGAATTTCTAAGATATTTAATGTTTAAGAAATCTCAAGGCTTACTACAATTTACAACATATAACAGAAAATCTGCATACTCGATTGTGTTGCTTATTGTATGATTTTGTTATTCCTTCATCCAGACAGAAGTGTAGAACACTTATATCCTTCTTGGCTTTCCTTATATATTTCCCCTTTTGATTTATCCCTTATTTGAAAACTTTAATTTGAATCTTCAGTATCTTATATAGAAGTTGTAGAAGACTAGCCATTGGAAGAGATTACTTAAACAAGTATCTTTATTTATAGTACTTGAGACGTTGAAGAGAGATACACTAAAAGATCTTGATCCATTGTATAACATGTTTCACCATTGTGTCTTCCATGTAACCTTGTACTATAGAGCCTTTGAGAATAGATATCCGTAAAGCATGTCAACTTTTCTTGAGCCTTGTGAACTTAGACTCTAGCTGACAAATTGATTTGCCAATGCAACTTGCTTTATGTGATGCAGATAGCTTTAGCTTTTTCACTAGTTCCGAATGATCACCAGAAGCTAAATACATTCACCAAGTGTAGAGACAATATGTTGCTTCTTCTGATGTTGAGGCCTTCAGCTTTAGAGTTTACGTCAAACATCACTTAGAGAGTGTTCTTCAAATTATGCACCGCCAGAAGCTAGTAATTCAGCTTCTCTCAAGTGCATCCTTATATATTAGATTCTGAATATATAAATTTAAGTATTATAACATGCATACTTAGAATGAAAATAAGATAACACCATTGTTCTTTTAATACTTTGTTATCATTAAAACCGAAGGAATATATGTCATGAACAAATCTTGTTCTAACAGAATTGATGTTTTGAGCCTTGAGGCAAAGTTGTAGAGGGAAATGAGAAAGTTACGGTGTTTGGACCAAGTGGTATACCATACTTGAATTTTAGGCCACACAACCATGCACCAACTTGTGATTTTTGATATGATATTGAATCCAAAGGCACAATGATGATCATGTGAATACCAAATGAAAAATTGTTGAATGAAGCTTGAATTACCATGAGATAACTTGAAGATTGGATGAAATGGCATGGAAATAAACACATGAACCATTCTTGAATCAATTAATCAACTTTGAATCATACTTGACCAACATGAGACTCCCCATGCCATAGTGTACATTTCTTGATCATGAGCCTTTATTTAAGTACCACAACTCTTAAATTCCCCCTTGCCTTGAGTTGAAACCAAGAGCTTCTCAATCTAATCTTGCACACTTAGATGAACACAAAGAAAAACAAAGCAAGTACCACATCTCTTTGTATGTTGGTTAGATGATATGTAACAAGTATCAAAATCTAATTCACAAAGGCAATAAACATGAAATAATAACTATGGGTACAAGGCAAAAGGTGAAGCCTCAAGGGGGCAATAAAAATAAACCCTAATCCTCAACCCTCTCACTCAAACTTGTGGCCAACTATGCTTGGGTACCAAGGATCAAATGATATGCTAATGAGATGATATGATGAATATATGATAAGAAAGTTAAGGTGAAAATAAGGGTATGACAGGGATTTTCACAAAAAAAATCTCTAGGCACTCTACCATACGCCTTTTCCAGGTCAGTAAAAATTAAGTGCAAGTCTTGTTGGTAATTCTATTGTTCCACCACTTGTCATAGTAGATAATCACTTCCATGGTGAACCTTCAGACATAAAACCAAATTGATTCTCAATGACTTGAGTCTTTTTTTTTAGTTTTGTTCAACGAATCTTTCCCATTACTTCATAGTATGACTCATAAGTTTAATCCACATATAATTTACACAATTTTTTAGTTTTGAGAACAATATGTCAAGTGTTAGTTGGAGTCCCACATTAGTTATAAATGTGGAGAGTTGAATATTTATAAGTGGGAGAACCCACACACATATCATTTTAAGGTTTTGGGAGAATATGTGGTGTCTCTCTCACTTGTGTTTCTCTTGACTCAATGTTCAATGTTCCCTAGTGAAAAACTCCCTCAGTAAACGGTAGCAGAGCCTAGTTTGAGAAATGGATCAACTTACTTGTATCGAAATGCTCAGGAAAGAGGTGTGTGTCAACGACAGTACACGTGTATGTAGACAAAAGAGTTTCCACTAGAGGGAGAGCATTATGGACTCACACTTGAGGATGAGTGTTGAGAATAATATGTCAAATGTAAGTTGGAGTCACATTGGTTACAAATATGAAGAGTTGAACATTTATAAGTGGGAGAATTCACACACCTATCACCTTAAGGTTTTGCGTAAATATGTGGTGTCTCTCCCACTTGTGTTGCTCTTGACCCACTATTCAATATTGTCTAGTAAAAAACTCATCCAACATATATATATATATATATATATATATATATATATATATATATATATATATATATATATATATATATATATATATATATATATATATATATATATATATATATATATATATATATATATATTTATTCATATAGATTAGGACTAAAGTGCTTCTATATTCCTCCAACATTTGTTTTTAAAGTCAATTATCAAAGTGAGAATCTTTATAAAATATCAATATTAACATTTCTAAATAATTTCATTATGATAGAAGCAATAGTGACATTGAGTTAGAATTGGATTCTAACATTGTACAACCACAATGCAATAGTTTAAAGTTGGAATTTAACACATGATTGTAGAATACAAACACGCATAAACCAATTTGTAAGGATTATCATACTCCTTGGGAAAGATAAATGTTATTTCCTTCCCTCCAAATGCTATTGTTAAAAGTAATACCAAAATAATTAAATCAAAGACGACGAGTATAGTAGGAATTAAGCACAAATAATGTTTTCTTCCGACAGTTATTCCAAATGATTCAGTCATATCAAGTTCTTCATTTTTCATTTCATTGGGAACCTTCCAATCAAAGTGGTAAAGCAATTCTCTAAAGCTGCCCGCGCAGTTATCCCATATGATAACCATTATCTCTTGCACAACCACGAGAATACTACAGTTTTTTCATTGCACCTACCATGCTTATCTCTTGCACAACCACGAGAATACTATATTTTTTTCATTGTATCTACCATGCTTATCTCGTCATGCGCCTTTTATAATTAAATATAAAAGCGATTTCCTGAAGATCACTATGCCAAAAATGGCCTTTAGCAGCGCTTTTTTTGACCTTTAGCAGCGCTTTAAAGCGCTGCCTAAAGTGGCGCTGCTAAAGGTAAAGGCAGCGCTTTTTTTTGTGGAAAAAGCGCTGCTAAAGGCATCTCTTTTAGCAGCGCTTTTTTACCCCTTTAGCAGCGCTTTCAAAGCGCTGCCTATTCTCCCTCCCCCTCCCCTCCTGTAGCAGCGCTTTATGAAAGCGCTTTTGTAGACCACCCTTTAGCAACGTTTTTTTAAAGCGCTTTCTTAGACCCCTCCTTTCCTAACCTATAGCAGCGCTTTTTTATGCCTATTTTTCTCCCTTTAGCAGCGCTTTCTTGTAAAAGCGTTATCTATACTTCACGTTTTTAAAATTTTTTTTTTGTAAAATCACATTTTTTATATATTTTTAGACAAACCTGCTTATAACAATTAAATTCCCTGCTTATAATTCAGGCTTTAAACATAACTTGGCCTTTAAACATTGTAATTCAACACTTGGCCTTTAATTCAACACAATATAACTAAACATTGTACATTATACAATAACACTTTGCAATTTACACATAATTAACTCAAGTATAATTTACACATAATTTAAACATTGTACATTATACAATATACAATATACAATATACAATATACAATTTACACATAATTACAAATCCAATATACATTATAGAATTCTTAACTCAATCATAAATTGACACCATTCTTCCTTAATTTCTTCCAATTTTACTTTCGAGTACGTAGCGCATCTGAATTCATCAAAATACTACATAATATAACAGAACAAGCACGATTTAATACTAATTACTCAGATGAAATATTAGTTAATTATCAAAATGAATCATATAACTCATGAATTGATCCATACCATGATTGGAATCTCTAATTGACCAGAAAGAATGATTTCCTTCATAAAGCGCAGTACAAAATATCCGCAGTCAATCCCACCACGCTGACGAGGACACTGTATTAGGAAAAAAGCGAACGAACATTTATCAGGATATATAGTTTAAATAGTTTTATAAGTAGAACCACTATAACAGTCAAACATGGGAAAATATACCTCCACTCTGATCCAGTTGATGTTGCTAGCCCTGCTTTTTGGCACTGTTGCATCTCTCTGTGCTCTGTATATTTGTATAACTCTAACATAATATAAACACATATTTAGAACAATGTCACATAATAAATAAACATATATAATTATTCAGAACACTATACATCATCACTTACGTATCAACCATGTTTTTCAGATTTTCATATTTGTTTGTATCGCCATCCAATGAATCTATATAATACACTATTTTTTTAATCGGATTAATTGCGACCAACAACCAGTGACCACTATAAAATAAGACAACAGTTTAGACGGAAATGTTATATAATATGGCAAAAATCGAACAATTATAATAAATGAATTTAGAATAAAAACTAACCCATGGTCAGTATTATATGGCAACATTAACAACTTCTCCGTATTCGCACCCATAAATCTCTGGACTGTGTACTCTTTGACTGCTTCTGGTGTCTGGTCTATTGTCCGTGATTTGACACTGCTAGCAGATAAGAATGCGAATACTGAAGTCAAATCAACGGGGACCAACAACTTGTCATACAAGCGCCTAAAAAAAATATAATCAACATTAGATTATTCAGTTAAACGAGCGAATTTTAAAATGTTCAATTATCTAATTAAAATGGATCGAAGTACCTGATGTAGGAATGCATAACCCCGACGCCCAATTCTAAATGTTTGAAAACCTGGTCGAAATCCTCCTTAGCAAGTGTTTAGGAATATTCAAAACCGAAAATACCTTGACCCATATGTATTAGACGGATGCCGCCCTCAGGCACGTCTGTTGTCCCTACATATGTTTGAAGGCACGACCTAAATTGAGGAACAAATGCTCTTTTTGTCTCAACCTTTTTTTTGGGCACCTTGGAAGTTTCAGGCATGTTTCCCTTGCTGACTTGTTGCGACTGCTGATCAAGAACCTAAAAGTCATATATACATTCAGTAAATAATTTATAATAAAATAATCACTTAAACTGTAGTACTAGTACCTGTAACTTTGATGCAGTTGAATCGGTATCCCGCAAATAATTTTATCATCTTTTGTTTTGGATTTTGTGGGAGTCTAAGATCATCATGTCAATAAGAAAGTGTAAATGTCAGAATAACTTTCATGTATGGGTAATAAAACATAGGAATATTACAAGGTTCAACCTACCTCATCATCCATGAAAATGAGATTCGTCGGCCATGCTACATAAGCTCCTATCGCGTCTCCCACCACTGTTGCGTCTGATACATCGTCTGGCATAGGCAACAACGCCCCCCCCCCCCCCTCTAATGCAATATCAACAGATACTTTCAAAAATCCAGCAGGGAGGGGTTTATGGTGAAGTAAGTCTCCCAGGGTGTTATGCACCTTTCCCTTTCCAACCATGCGATAAGTCGGCGATGATAAATATAGTCGACAAGGTGAAATGCCCTAAACAAATAATGATCAGTTAATGTGTCAATTAAGAAAAATGTGCTAAATTAATTTCAATGTAATATATACAATTACCTCTGGAAGCTTCTGCGGACAATCGATACTATCTTTGTCACTAGTAGCTTTACCGGCCTCTGGAGCGCGCCTTTCGGACATGTATCTCTCCTTATCCTTCTGTAATTCACGAATTTGAGCTTTCATTTCCTCCAAAGTAGCCATCACTTCTTTATTGGTTGGATTTTTTTTCCTTGGCTGCTTATACAGTTTGGATGGAGTGACACCAAATCCCTTGCCCCTCACACGCCCAGAGTACTCAGGAATATTCAACACCCGACTCAATAAACTCCTGCAATCATCGTCTTCAGCAGGAGTTATAGTCTGGGATAGGGACTTCTGAAATATAGATAAAAGCATATTTAAATATTTTATACACTTTGTTCAAACACTTTGTTCAAAAACTAATGTTGTACTTACACATTGTTCAAACACTTGTTGAACTTCTTCTTGGGCGGCTCCATCTCTTCCCACCCGGGCAGCCTTCCATACGACATGGTCCGGAAGAGATGTCGCATCACTTTTCTCCTCTTCCAACTACGCATTAAGACGAACAATAAAGCATTATATCCTATTATGTATACTTACTATTTTTTGTAAATAGATCATATTAAAGCATATATATGCACTTACTAATTTTTGTTCTAAGCGTGCATATCCCAAACGCCCCTTTCTATATGGATACGCAGGTTTTGATGCCCGTTCCCGATTTACGCCACTCTTAACCTGAAAAAACAAGTTTAAGTCATATCAGTTTGTTTGTGGAATAGGTATATATACTATACATTGTTCATGATAAGTTGTACTTACTTCAAATTCTTTGGTTCTTCGCTTCGCAACAAATGTCTCCCATTCTGCATCCGAAATCAAATCAGCGTACTTCGCTGGACGCTCCGACTCTACAAAGTTGTCATCAGAATCTTTAAGATATTTGTTGGTTAAAAACGCTCTAAATCCCCTCAAGCGTTTTCCGGCCAACTAAATACAATATTTTCTCCTAGAATCCTCAATATTAAAAGATCTCTGCAAACAAATACACATACATATAACATGTTAGTCTAATTAATTTAAAGATGTAACTGTCAACATAATTAAAAATGATCAAATCTCATACTTGAATCTCGGTCCAAATTTTATCCTTAGCCGCTTTTAATGCAGGAATTCTCCAGTTATCGCAAGTAATCGGAACTTGCGAACGTACAACTGCTCCAATATAACTTGTCAGCAGCGCACCATTAGGCTCAACCAACTGATCTCTTTCATTCCAATGGATATCATACTTTACACCTCTATTCTCGCACGGATGATACTTTTCATTATCGTTATGCCTCTTTTAATTTCGCCTTCAACGTCTTTGGGTGTTTCTTTTCCATCATGTGATGTTTCCTCGTTGCTGGCCATAATATACCTGTAATTCAGAATAACAACAACAACAAATATCAACAACAATAACAATAAATGTCATATTAAACAACAACAACAAACCATCTATATCAAATATAAACTATAACACAATATCATATATATCATATATCATATTAACTATATCAAATATAAACTATAACAAACCATCTATAAACCATCTATATCAAATATAAATCATCTATATCAAATATAAACTATAACACAAACCATCTATATCAAATATAAACTATATCAAATACAAACCATCTATATAAACTATAACAAATATAAACCATCTATATCAAATATAAACTATAACACAAACCATCTATATACACAATATAAACCATCTATATCAAATATAAACTATATCAAATACAAACCATCTATATAAACTATAACAAATATAAACCATCTATATCAAATATAAACTATAACACAAACCATCTATATAACACAATATAAACCATCTATATCAAATATAAACTATATCAAATACAAACCATCTATATAAACTATAACAAATATAAACCATCTATATCAAATATAAACTATAACACAAACCATCTATATAACACAAATATAAACCATCTATATCAACTATAACAAATACAAACCATCTATATAACACAATATAAACCATCTATATCAAATATAAACTATAACACAAACCATCTATATCAAATATAAACTATATCAAATACAAACCATCTATATAAACTATTTTACATCAACAACAACAACAATATCATATATATCTCATATATCATATTAACACAACAACAAATAACACAACAACAACAAAAACCATCATTGAAAAGATAAAAACCATCTATATCATCAGAACAACAATGGTGAAAAGATAAAAAAAAACAAGAAAAGCAGAGTAAAGCTTCACGTACCGTAACAATGGTGGACCGGCAATGCAGACGGATGGATGAACTCAAAAACGGACGGTGAACGGTCGGTGATGGTCGGAAGGATGATCGGACGGAAGAAGTTGATGGTCGGACGATGAACAGTGGTTCGTTCGTTCGTTTTCGTTCGCCAGAGAAAGAAGAAATGTGTTGCGTGAGTGTTCTGATTCTATTAAAATTCTGGAGGGTATTTTAAAATTATAATATGAATACCTATAGCAGCGCTTTTAAAAGCGCTTTCATAGGGTGCCTTATCAATTCCATATAGCAGCGCTTTATATAAAAAGCGCTTTCTAAGGGTCCCCCTTTAGCAGCGCTTTTGAAAAGCGCTTTCGTAGGCCCCCCCTTTAGCAGCGCTTTTTAAAAGCGCTTTCTTAGGCCCACCATTTAGCAGCGCTTTTTTAAAAGCGCTGTCTTTGGTATGCGCTTTTTTTTTTTTTTTTACTGGCCCTTTAGCAGCGCTTTTGTATAAAGCATTGTCTTTCTATGCGCTGCTAAAAGTGATTTCTGGCGTAGTGGATACACATTAGGCAATGAAGATACACATAAGGCAATGAAGATACACATAAGGCAAGAACTTTGTCATTTAGTTATTTGTTTTTTAACTTCTTTAGGAAATGTTATGCATAGAATTATTTGTTTATGAATCACTAACTAAAAAATGTATAAATGTAAATCAATGTAGACAGATAATGGAATAAAATATTCTAAACAGATTGCTATGATTTATAGAGTGTACTTTTAAAATTAAAAAAAGAAACTCCAATGTGATTTGTCTTGTTCCTTGATATTTTCTCATTCACAGCAATTTTTAGGCCTCTTTGTCTGCATGTGCTTTTCCTCTACAGAATGTACACCGTGCCAATTATGTGGGTTCAATTTGTGGCGCTATGACTATGACACAAGAATAAATGCTCGATTGTAAAATTTTACTATTTTTGACTCATCCTTATACTTAAATATACTTGCTAAAAAAAATACAATTAGGTACAAGTGCACAACCCCTTGCTACATGTGGTTGTTGAGATTTATGGTTTTGTGGAGTACTAAAAACTCATTTGTATAACGGCAATGGAGAGCTCATGTATACGATATTTAAGGAAATTTTATGAGCTTTCTTTAAAGTTGAGGTATTTATAGAAGCTTCATTGAACTTAAATTATAGATTATGATGAGCAGTCCCTCTTCTTTCAGGCCAAGACATAGGAATAGAAAAACTGGATTATTTCTTCTAATAGTGGAGAAAAAGTTACTCCCCTACCATTGGTTGAGTTTGTGCATGAAGGTTGTGTTCTACTAGCTGTCTGTTCCTTGGAATAGGTAATGCGTTGAAGTCGAACATTTATCAAACATGAAGGTTGTGTTCTACTAGTTGTCTGCACCTTGGGATAGGTATAGCAGTCAAAGCTCTATAACTTCCATTTAAGTTTGTTTAGTCACTAATAGTAAAGAAAAGTGGTTACTTCCTAGGGCGACCTTAATTTGTACTCTACTAAGTTTATGTCGAGCCGCTTCTTAAGTTTATGTCCATTTATATTAAATTGGCAGCTCATATATAATGTATGAGATGAATCCCTCAAGTGTGGGTTACAGTTCTCTTTGGAAAGACACTACTATAAAATATATATTCGGTGACATAATATTACAATGATAATTTTTCGACCGTACACATATCACATATTTTACGCGCATGCATTTTCTAATATTTTATTTGGAAATTTTTCATCACGATTCCTAAAAACAATTGTGGCTATAGAGTTTGGATAACAAGCTTCAAATCTCTGCATCAACATTTTTCCTTTTTTCAATAAAAATAAGCGCATGTCCCTTCACATTTATTGTTATTTAAAATTTAAAAGTATAACAACTACGATTGTTTCATTCAACTATTGTTATATTTCTATATTTCACCACAGTTGAAGCTGAAAACCGTTGTGAAATTAGTTATCACAAAATTAAAACATAACAAGTACTTCATTTCGTTCAAAACACACAAGGGTGCTCTAGCAAACGAGACGACAAAGATAGATAAATCTTCACCATCTTCATTTATTTCTAGAAACAAATATCATTTCTAGAAACGAAATCGTCATCCTCTTCGAATCACGGTACGTTACCATTCTCTCTCTCTCTCTCTCTCTCTCTCTCTCTCTCTCTCTCACACACACACACACACACACACTTTTGAAGGTTTATGTTCTTTACTAGGGTTATTTACCATTCTCCCTCTCTCTGACACTTCTGATGTTTATGTTATTTGCTAAGATGTTGTGTGTATTGAAATTGTCATGTGTATTATTCATGTTTCCATGTTAATGTTTTATTCAGATTTTGTGAATATGCTTTAGGTTTTTGTGTTGGATATGCATATGCATATAGTCATATTAGAATGTTGTGTGTGTAGCATTAGTGTTCCAATCACATTATTCTTTTGATATAAATTTCAGAATTTATTATGGATTGTAGTTGGATGAAAGCTGATAGATTAGGTTCAATGTATGAGAAATGAGTTCTTGAATTCCTTGAATTTGCCAAAAAAATTCCCGACAATAATGATATATTTTATTGTATTTGTGTTGTTTGCGGGAATATCAGAAAATGGCCAAAGAAATAAATATTACATCACCTATGTTGTGATGGAATATGTCAAAATTATACAACATGGACGTGGCATGGAGAAGTAGATAATAATCAAAATGCGATGACACAAATGGATGAAGATGATGGCGATATGGATGATCGACTAGAAGACATGATTCGTGATATTGGAGAATCGTCTTATATGAAAGCCCGTATTTATGATACTTTATGTATCGACAAAGATATGTCTTTATATAAGGGGTGCACCAGTTTTACACAATTGTCTGCGTTGTTAAAATTGTTTAATCTGAAGGAAAATGGTAGGTGGTCGGATAAATGTTTAACAAAATTGCTTGATTTGTTAAAACAAATGCTACCAGAAGATAACAATTTGTCGAATTATTGTTATGAGGTCAAGAAGATATTGTGTCCAATGGATTTTGAGTATGTCAAAATACATGCATACCCTAATGATTACACATTATACAGGAAAGAATATGAAAATTTGGATCAATGTCCAAAATATGGTGAGTCATGCTACAAGTTGAAGAATAATAATGGTGATGACAATGACTGTATTAGTAAGAAGCGCCCACATGCTAAAGTGTTATGGTACTTGCCAATAATTTCAAACTTAAAGAGACTTTTTGCTAATGCGAATGACAAAAACAATATTAAATGGCATGCAGATGAAAGAAAATGTGATGGAAATATTCCCCATGTAGTTAACTCTTTGCAATGGAAGAAAATTGATTCATTGTTTCCATATTTTGGCCTTGAGCCAAGAAAACTTAGGCATGGTCTTTCCACAGATGGAATGAACCCCTTTGGTAATCTGAGCACTAATCATTCTTCGTGGCATGTTCTTCTTACAATTTACAACCTATCTCATTAGTTGTGCATAAAGCGCAAGTATATGATGTTAAATGTGATGATTTATAAACCAAGACAACCTGGAAATGACATATATGTTTATCTAAGTCCATTAATTGAGGATTTAAAAATTTTGTGAGATAAAGGTGTTGTCGTTGATGATGCATATTCTGGTGAAAAGTTTAAGATACGTGCAATTTTATTTTGCACAATCCATGACTTTTCTGCATATGGTAATTTGGCTGGATATAGTGTCAAGGGACATAAAACATGTCCTATATGTGAATCTAATACCTGGTTTCACCAACTTGAGTTTGGAAAAAGAATGTTTACCTTGAGCGTCAAAAATTTCTAAAACTCAATCATCCTAAGCGTAGATTGCGGAAGGTTTTTAACGGAGAGCAGAAGCTTAAGAGAGCTCATAAACCTTTAACTAGAAATGAATTTTATCAACAAAAAAAAACACCTTACTATTGTCTTTGGAAAGAATAAAGACAATCTAGTTGAGAAAAATATTTGGAAAAAGAGATTGGAGTTCTTTGATTTTTCACATTGGTCTAGACTTAATGTAAGATATTGTCTTAATGTGATACATGTGGAGGAAAATGTGTGCAATGGTTTGATAGGAACACTTCTAAATGTTCCAGGTAAAGATGATAAAAATTCCCGCTTAGATATGGTGGAGATGGGTATACGATAACAGTTGGCCCTAGAAGATAGAGGAAAAAGATATTATTTGCTTATGACATGTCACACTCTATATAAAAAGGAAAACAAAAGTATTTGTGACATAGAATTTAAGGCGTATGAATAACCCGCCTAGGATCATCATATCTTATTTCAGATTGATGCACTCTAACATGGTGACATAGAATTTAAGGCGTATGAATAACCACAAATAGTCGGTTTGAACCAAAGAAGTAAAGGATTTGATACTCATTAATTGTCCCCATGTAGACAAGGAGACACACATCGTAATAACCAACCAATTTGTCATTAAGGAATCTGAGAATACGATATTATATATAAACTAGCAACCATCTTAGAAAGAGGATCCACTTTCAATATGGAATTTATTCAAACATGCAATTCTGATTGGTTCTATGCTAATATAATTATCAATCTTTATACTTATGTGTACCGTTGTGATAACAACATCTACAAATTAGATGGATGTAATTGCAAAACCCATAAATAAAACCTCATCCACAATTATGACCCGATTTAAAACTATGTTTAACAGTAAATATGCAAAAAGACTAAAGTTAGGAAAAATCAATAAATAGAAGCATTTACACAACTGCAACCTTAAAACAGGTGCAACAAGCTAAAAATAAATAAAGATGCAATGCAAATTTTATGTTAATACATAGTCAAGTACTTGAATAAATTACAAATACAATTTAGGAGAAACTATTTGTTCATGTCATATAGTAAACTTATTTGTAAGCATTACAAATACTGATAAGATGAGTTCTATAATATTTTCTTAGATCTAGGGTTTCACTAAGAACACACATAAAAGAATCTAGGGTTTTCATCTCAACAACACAAGTCTTTAAATACAAAGGTAACCCTAATTAAAATGGGTTAGTGGATCAGCCCATCCATAAAATAGTACTAACAACATTAAATTAAATAAAATAAACATTATTTAGAAATAAAGTCTTGCATCTATTTAGGTTGGGATCTAATACGAATGGGACTCTTATCACTACTATCCTGCCCATTAGCAACCTTGTCCTCAAGGTTAGATGTAGAGGAAACAACTTATGGAATAGAAAGATTGGGCTGGTTTAATTCTGAATGTTCAGGCCCAGTGAAGGAAAAAATTTCATTACGATCCGCAGGCCCAATGGAGACATGTGAAGCAGCAGGATTAAAAGAGTTTGGTTGCCAAAATTCATTATCTGTATTCCATTGGGAGACACGTGAAAGAGCAGACGGTGGCAAAGTGCATCCATTAGGCTAGCATGCTGCATGCGGGCCATGTGGCAGCATCGTGGAAGGGTTAGGTAGGGAGATGTGGGGATACGGGAAAGAGCCACGTGAAACGGCAGAAGTGTGCGTCTCGAGGTCATTATCAACAGTTAAGTGCTTTCGAAAGAGGCTTTGAGTTGCAGATTCATTACTCACAATTGTGTTGGGAAACTCAGAATCCTTTCTCTTCATTTTCTCCCACCCTTCAAAGTTGTTGCCCACCACTCTTTCCTTATTTTGCCTTTCTTCTTTCTCCGAAATATCAAACTTTTCATCCACCCTTCTTTCGTTCTGTGTCTCAAAGCACCTAGAAACATCCAACTGTTTTTTTTCCTTCAAATTTGGGAACACCTTCAACGTTTAACCCCTGTGAAACATTGTCAACTATGATCTCCTGATCCTGAACTTCGTTTTAGACATGCAAGGGCGTGGCGTATTATTGTTTTGTGTCCTGGGCTTGGTTAATGTCCTGCTTAAGTTCATGCGAAAGCGGAACAAAATGGGAAGCAGGATCTGAACCATGGAACAAGTGAAGCTGTGAGATGTGGAAAACCGGGTGTATTTTGGAGGACTCCGGAAGATCAAGTAGATATGTCACCTGTCCGATCCGTCGTAGCACCTTGAAAGGTCCAAAAAATCGTTTGGACAGCTTGTGAGAGGGACGACGTTCTACTGACACTTGACGATATGGTTAGAGTTTCAAAAGCACGAGGTCGCCTTCTAAAAAGGTGATATCTTGTCTATTTATGTTTGCTTCTTTTTGCATGTTTTTCCTGCTTTTGTCTAAGTTTTGCTTCAGAACTCTGAGTATTTCATCTCTTTGTTGTAGTGATGCATCTACTGTGGCGAGAGTGGACGATCTTGGATTGTATTGCAGTAAGGAAGGAGGTGAACGACCATATAGAGCTTCAAAGGGTGTCATCATGATTGCACTATGGTAAGCTGAGTTATGCCAAAACTCTGCTAAGTGTAAGTGTTTGAACCATTGTTTAGGATGGTCGCTTGTAAAACACCTTAGATAGGTTTCGAGACATCTGATAACCACTTCTGTTTGACCGTCCGTTTCAGGGTGATGGGCGGTGTTATACTTTAAGGTAGTTCCTTGAGCGCGGAAGAGTTCTTTCCAAAAGGTGCTAAGGAAGAATGGGTCACGGTCAGAGATAATCGTTCTTGGGATGCCATAGAGTCGGTAGATCTCGACTGAAAATCTTAGAGCGAGATCTTTTGCTGAGAATTTGGTGGGAAGACCGATAAAGTGACGGAACTTCGTCAGCTTGTCGCAGACGACCCAGATTACCGTGGGACCAAAAGATACTGGGAGGTGTGTGATAAAGTCCATGCTTAAGTCTTCCCATACTTGATTGGGAAGTGGTTGTAGTAAGCCCTGCTTCTTCTGAGTCATGTATTTATTTTTCTAACATGTTGAGCAGTTCTTAACAAACAACTTGGTATCCTTGTAGATCCCTGGCCTACGAAACGAAGCTGACAAACGAGCGAGTGTTGGTTTGAGTCCTGAGCGACCTGCTGCAGAAGTAGAGTGGAATTCGTGTAGAATCTGGTGTCGCAATTCTGTCTCTGGAGGTATATACATCTTATCTTTGTAGAATACTAGACCCTATTTGATTTGAAACAGTGGACTTGCATTCTGATCAGCTACTATCTTGCTCATAATTTCCTGACCTTCTGGTTTTTCTTTGTAGAACTGCTGAAGTAGAGATATGAGTAACGGAATTTGAGATGAGATTGAGAAGAACACTGCCTCTGACTCCGCCTCAATGCGACTCAAAGCATCGGCGACCTTGTTAGACTTCCCAGGTTTGTAGAATATGTCAAATTGAAACCCTTGCAATTTAGCTGCCCACTTCTGTTGTTCAGGGGTCTGGATTGTTTGAAATAACATATTTTTTAAACTCTTTTGATTTGTATATATGTGAAAATGTCTACCAATTAGATATTGACGCCATTTTTTTTACAGATTCTATAATGGCGTACATCTCACGAACATAGACAGATGAAGCATGAGGTCTGTTACACAAATTTTTGCTGAAAAAGGCTAATGGATGACCTTGTTGTGAAAGAACCGCGCCAATGGCTACTGCAGATGCGTCTGTTTCGAGGACAAAGGTTTTGGAGAATTCAGGAAGACAAAGCACTGGAGTTTCTATCATTTTCGTTTTTAAACATGTAAAAGTTGTATCAGCAGATGTACTCCAAACTAACTTAGTGGATTTTAAAAGATCGGTGAGAGGAGCGGCGAGAGAGGCGTAATGACGGACAAAGCGTCGATAAAATCCGGTGAGGCCTAAAAAAACCCTGAGAGACGTGAGAGAACGAGGCTTCGGCCAGTCTAGAATCGCCTGAATTTTTGATGGATCTGGGGTTACACTTTTACTTAAGATAATATGACCTAAATAATCAACACTTGAAACAACAAAAACACACATGGAAAGTTTGGCATAAAATTGGTTAGATAAAAGTAAGTCTAAAACCAACTGTAAATGGTGTGCATGTTCAGTCAGGTTAGAACTGTAAATCAAGATATCATCAAAAAAAAACTAAAACAAATTTACGTAAATACGAACGAAGCAAATCATTCATCGCAACCTGAAATGAGCTAGGAGCATTAGTTAAACCAAATGGCATAACTAAGAATTTGTAATGACCATCAAATGTGCGAAAAGCTGTTTTATGTGTGTCCTTTGGTGTTACCCGAATCTGGTGGTAACCAGATCGCAAGTCGATCTTAGAGAAAATAGTATCAGACCCCAACTCATCAAAAAGTTCATCAATGGTAGGAATAGGAAATCGATCTCGAACTGTTACGGCGTTTAAGGCGCGATAGTCAACACAAAATCACCACGACCCATCTTTTTTTCTAACCAACAAAACAGGGGAAGAAAAAGGGCTATTACTAGGTTTGATAATACCCTCTTGAATCATATCTTGAATGATAGTTGCCATTGCGTCCTTTTGTGAATGTGGGTAGCGGTAAGGTTTTACGTTTATGGGGTTTGTGTTAGGGAGAATGGGAATATGGTGATCATGAGGGCGTGATGGTGGTAAGCCGTGAGGTTGGTTAAAAACAATGGCATGTGAGGTGAGTATTGAAGTGATTTGGCTTGGGATGTTTTGTGGAAGGATGTCAAGAAGATTGGGTTTATTTATGGGGGTTGAGGACTTGTTGTTAGAGGAAGGTTGGTAAAGTAGGAGGTGTAATGAGGCAATGAAGTTTGTGTGTAAAAGCTGGAGAAATTGGCTGAGAGAGGACTGTTCGGCCACAGATTTTTGATCTCCCTTGATTATTATGTCATTGTTTTGTTATGTGAAGGAGATCTTGGGAATTGAAAAATCTGCCATAATTAGGCCCAGTGTGCGCAACCATTCCATACCGAGTACCGCATATGCCCCTTCAATCGGTAACAAGTGAAACTGAATGTTGAATAAGTTGTTTTGTAAGATTATTGGAACTTTTGGGCAAAGTCCAGTGCAGGACAGTTTAGATCTGTTTCCCACCATAACAGAAAAGTTGGGAATGGGTGTGGTGGGGAGTTTGAGGTGTTGGGCAATTCGGGGCTGTAGGATGTTATGAGTACTGCTTGTATCAATTAGGAAAGTCACTGTCATACCATTCAGTAAACCGGTAAGTTTAAATGGTTTGGGGGAAAAGTGGTCAATTGCTGCTTGAGGTGATAGTTGAAAGTAAGTATCGTTTAATTCTGAAGTTTCGGGCACTGTCCCCGCTTGGACTTCTGAATTTTCCGAACATGGAATTGGTGCTGTGTCAGCATCATCTTCTTCTAATAGTAACAAAAATTTTCCCGTGCTACATCAATGACCCGGTATAAATTTCTCATCGCAATTAAAGTACAATCCTTGACCGCGACGCTCCTGCATTTGAGCACTAGATAATTTGCAAATATGGAATTTGAGAGGTTGAGGGGTAGTTTGGGGTTTTGGGGCTAAAGTGCTTAGGGTTGTTGGTTGGGGTTGTGTGAGGGGCTTGTGATTGGGGTTGTGAAAGGTTTTCTGAAATTTGGGTTTTGAATCCCTTATTTTGGATTCAATCAGCTTTGCAAGTCCAATTGCTTGCGAAATTGAAGTGGGTTTGTGAATAGCAATTTCATTTTGTATATCTGCTACCAAACCAGAAATAAAACAATTGAGAATAGCATCTGGTTGTAAACCCATCACTTGAGTACCAAGTTTCTCAAAAGTTGCTTGATATTCAACAACTGAACCTACTCGTTTCAACTTAAACAATTCAGCTTGGTGATTAGTGTAGGTTGACAGTCCAAACCGAAGCTTCAATGCTCTTGTAAACGAGGGTCAATCGATTAAAAGATTACTTTGGTACATCCATTTATACCAACAAAGTGCTTCACCCTTCATATAAAATGACATCATTGATAATCTATTTTCAGGTGGTAGTTGGTAAAAAATCAAAATATTGGTCAGCTTGAAATAACCACTCAAGGGGGTTAGACCCATCAAACATAGGGAGTTCTAATTTTAGGGTTCGAAATGGGGGTAATGGTGTTTGAGGAAGAAATGAGGGCGGTGGAAGATTCTGGAAAATAGGTATATTATAGTTTTGAGGGATAGGTATGTTGCTAGTTTGTGTGGGAAAAGGTGAAGATGCGAATCTAGGAATGTGTTGGGGTGGGCCTGATGATGGTGGTTGGTATGGGAAATTGTGGGACTGTTGTTGTTGAATGAAAATAGGGTGGTTGTTGTTGTGAAGTAGGGAAACTATGAGGAGTGAAAATATTTGAAAAAATAGGGCTAAGGTGGGTTGTGGTCATGGGTATGGAGTGGGGAAAGGGGGTAATACCTGACGAAGAAGAAGAAGTTGCTCCTGTGTGAGTAGGAGTAGCTTGTTGTTCCTTTTGAGTAGCAATTTTTGTGAGGAGTGTCATGATGCTGTCATATTTAGAGTCTGAAATTTGTCTTTCCTTGTCCATTGTTGTATGGAGGAGTTCTAGATTTGCTGTGGTTTTGTGAAATCTCTCATCCTTTTGTTGTTGTGTCTCTTGCATTGCATTATCTAGATGGAGGTGAGCTGTATTGACAGACTCTTCAATGATATCTTTAGGATTAGGTGGTTTGGGAGGAGGAGCCATAATGAAAGCACCAAATTGATAAGATGAGTTCTATAATATTTTCTTAGATCTAGGGTTTCACTAAGAATACACATAAAAGAAGTTAAAGGAAGAAAAATATAACTTGTGAATTAATTTCTTGTTTTCATCTCAACAACACAAGTCTTTAAATACAAAGGTAATTCTAATTAAAATGGATTAGTGGATCAGCACATCCATAAAATAGTACTAACAACATTAAATTAAATTAAATAAACATTATTTAGAAATAAAGTCTTTCCTCCATTTAGGTTGGGCTCTAATACGAATGAGACTCTTCTCAAATACAAACTTTATTAGCAACATCAAACTCATTCATATGAAAAATAAATGCTCACTTCTATCTTTATCACAACAATTCATTCATATGAAAAATAAATGCTCACTTCTATCTTTATCACAACAATTGTCCATTTCCTGAGTATGAAAAGGTGTATGATAAAACTTAAATATTCTTGGAATTTGTTTTCTCATGGACTAGATTTCAAAGACAACGAGTAAAAGGAATCAAACACAGGTCACTTTTTCTTCCAGCTGTAATCCCTAATTTCTCTGTCATATCTAATTCTTCATTCTTCATTCCATTAGGAAGCTTCCAATCAAAGTGGTAAAGTAAATTAGCAAGAGGCAACTCAACATTAGGTAAGCCAAATGCCATGCCTGGACAAATCCTCCTTCCAGCACCAAACGGTATGTATTCAAAGTTTGTACCTTTGAAATCAATTTTAATATCAAGAAATCTCTCCGGTTTGAAACTCTCAGCTTCAACCCAAAATTTTGGATCTCTTCCAATAGCCCAAGCATTTACCATGACTCTTGCCTTAGCTGGAATATCATACCCATTGATTTGACATTTCTCCCTACTTTCTCTTGGAATCAACAATGGTAGAGAAGGATGCAACCTCAATGTTTCTTTGATGACAGACTTTAAGTATATACATTTATGTATCTCTGACTCATCCACATACCCCTTTTTATCAAACACTCTTCTTACCTCTGATTGTGCTTCTTCCATTATCTTTCGGTTCTTTACCATCTCAGACATCCCCCATAACACAGTTCCTGAAGGTGTTTCGGTACCACCAATGAACAAGTCCTGCAAAGGGATATCAGTAATTACAAAAGTTATTACTTATATGATATTTTCAAATTCTAAGATTATTATTACAAATACAATTATTGTGTACTTATTATTAGATATATTTTGACCAACCGGAGTATATATGCAAAAATAGATTTAATACAAATACAATTATGTTGTACAGATGAAAAAATAGACATCTTTGAATTTTTGTACAGATCTATAAAAGAAGAGATCAATATTTAAACCAACAGATATTTAGGTATATGATTAAGTAGAAGGAAAACATATATGTGTTGAAGTGAGTATGCTTTTGGACTTAGACAATTTCGTATATATATTTTCATATATTTTTATTAAAACTCAAAATTTCATAATATCAAAATTCAATTTAATTTTGTTGTAAAGAAAAATAGTAATATTAAGTGTTTTAAATAATTTATTTCACAAATATCATAATCAAAATTCACAATGTAATTAGGGTTGTTCATGGTTCACTTCTCTCGGCAAACTGAACCGAACTATATTAAACCATTATATAAGGTAATTTGAACTGAACCGAACTGTTTCAATTTTTTTTTAAAATTGAACTAAATCAAAAAATTTGGTTTGATATAATTGTTCGGAATTCTAAACCGTACGTACCAAATTATTGGAAGACAAAGTTTTTAAAACTAAATCATTTATTATAGAACCAAACTGTTGTATTTGTTTTTGATTTTTTTAAAATAAAAAAACCATTTTAAATTTTAAAAAAAAAAACTTATAAATGCATCAACCACAACCACACTTATAAATGCATATTTTAAACTAGTATTGAAAATTAACTTGTGAAAGTGTATGATTGTAAACTAACCTGGATGACTGATTTAATGCTATCATCAGTAAAGGTATATTGTGATTCATCATTTTCCTGTTGAATCTTGAGAAGAATATCCACTAGATCTTCATCCTTGCTTGCTTCTCTTTGACTTATTCTATGATCATTGATGATGTCTTGCATTATCTCATCAAGCTCTCTATGTAGTTTTTCCATTTTGGTCTTTGCCCAACTCACCCTTTCAAGTATTTTAATAGAAGGATATAAATCTGCAATACAAAATCCTCCCACCAGCCCTATTGCTTCATCTATTTTCAATCTCAACACTTCCTGGTGTCTGCACTTTTTACCAAAAGCTGCTCGTGTCAATATCGCACTTGTCGTCGAGTACATCATCTTATTGAGATTAACAACGGATGCTTCACTTTCAGATATTGATTTAACTAGTATTGAACACTCTTCTTCTCTTATGCACCTAAATGATTGGGCACGTTTTACACTTAATAGCTCAATAACACATATTTTTCGCAGTTGCCTCCAATGTTCTCCATACGGAGAAAACACAACGTCTGTAGCATTATAAGTAAGTACTGATGTCAAAAGAAGCATTGGCCTACTACAGAAGTTGAGGTCATGTGTTTTCGTAATTTCTTTCGCCATTTCGGGTGAGCTAACTACTATATATGGTATCTCACCAAGTTTTAGGTGCATCAAGGGCCCATATTTCTCTGCCAATTTTTTGAATATGCGTTGAGGCAGTGAGCTGCTGATAATCTGATGTAGATTTCCTATGAGAGGCAGTGTCCATGGTCCTGGTGGTAAATTAACAATGGATTTTTTACAACTCCATTTTTTAACTAGCTTAAAAATCACCAAGAGGAGCAAGAGAAAGGAGGTTACGAAGGAGATTTCAGAAAAAAGAGTCTGAAATTTCATGATGAGGAATTACAAATGGTGATGTTAGTGAGTGTTACTTCAGGCTTAGTCCATATTAATACATAACAAACATGGTTTATCAGAAGTGTTTTTTTAATAAATTATCAGAGATTTGATTTGATGTAAGGATAGCAAGTGTACATATTAAATAATCGCGTGATTTGATGTGCAAGAAGAGCTAAACAAGGTCAAAGTTGTGCGTTGGTCAAGGAGCCACGTGTGTGTTGATCGACGGAGCCACGTTGCACCTATAATTCTACATTTTAATATTTTGCGCCATTGGTTTTTTTACTTTGCATCACAAGCCACAAAGCCTTCTGCAACAACAGTTATGATATTCATTTACTATTAGGAGAAAGAAACAGCTTTTCTATTGATTAGATGATAAGATGGAGAGAGATAAACATAAAAATTTGTGTCTGGAAAATGGATTTTCTATTGAAATGTCCATCCAGTGAAATCAGGACCACACAATATAAAAGATATAAAAAGGAGATATTTTAATAGAATGATTGCAACTTCTCCCTATTCTCTAGTAAAATATTCACGGGAGAGAAGACTTTCCGATGTGTATGTATGTATACAATTATTTTATTAATAAATTGTTTATAAGTAGTATAATATTTTTTAAATAGATTTCTTAATTAATTATATAAAATTAAAATATTAATATCTATTTGTTAAAGTTGCAATTCGAAAACTCATTAAAAATTATTCTGTAAAGGAGCTGAATGAAACAAAAGTTTCACTTTCGGTTTTGAATTAGAGACGTTCATTCATAAACGTCGACTATAACCCTTAGCCTTCCAAGCTAATGATGCGGGTTCGATTCCCGCTACCCGCTTATATTCTATTTCTCTATATATTCTATTCTATTTTTTATTTAGTAAATTTCTTTAGTTAGTTTTAGTTATGAATATTCAATTGGAATGATTTCATTTCGTCTTATTCTATTTAGAATTTAATCAAATTGTATTTGGAAGGCTATCATTTTCAGAATTTTTTTTTTTTTAAATAATCACTATTTCCAATTTAAATATTAAAAAAATTTAAAATTTAAAAAAAAATACGAAATTGACAAAAACTGAATAGCCATATGAAATGGTTGATCAAGGTCACTTTGATCTGAGTTGCCATTTCATATAGCGTAAAAGTATAAAATAGGAACCTTACCCTACAGAGAGTCGCCATTTCATATGGTGCATCTCTTCTGTAGAATTTTTTTTTGTTTTTTTTTAGTTAATTTTTTTAAGTTTTAATATTTAATTAATTTTTAAAAAAATATTTGTTATTTTTGTTTTAATTTTAAATATTTTTTTTTGTTTTTCTAGTTAATATTTTTTAAAGTTTTAATATTTGTTTTATAAAATAATTAAATTTGTTATTTTAAATAATGTAAAAAAATATAAATGCAAGAAATAGTAAATTATAATAATTTATAATATAATAAAAATTAGATCAGATCAAAAAAAATAATTAATGGACGACTCTATCTAAACGACCACCGGTACCACATTGTGGAGGATGTGCGCGGCATCGAGGTCTACCACGAGGTTGTTGAGGTGTATCTGGTCTTTGCGTTTTGACCCGTGGAAGAGGTATTTGTTCGGATGACCCGGCGTATCAGATAAATTTTGAAGCATTTGACCCCAATAGTCTGACGGTCTACCACGAGGTTGTTAAGGTGTATCTTATGCTAGAGTGTAGTGTTGTCAAGCATGCATGCAAGTGTAGGCATGTAGAGTGCAGACAAATACTATAGCCATGTGTATACATTTATTAGTAAGAATCCTATAGGCATGCATAGAATTAGAGTGTAGACGCTAGGCATGCAAAGTACTGACGGTAGGCATGCAGAGTGTAGACGAATATTGTAGCCATGTGTATACATTTATTAGTAAGAATCTTATAGGCATGCATAGAATCCGAGTGTAGACGATAGGCATGTAGAGTACAGACGGTAGGCATGCAGAGTGCAAAAGGATACTGTAGCCATGTGTATACATTTATTAGTAAGAATCTTGTATGCATGCATAAAATCAGAGTGTAGACGGTAGGCATGCAAAGTACAAACGAATACTGTAGCCATGTGTATACATTTATTAGTAAGAATCTTGTAGGCATGCAGGGTTTAGTCTAGTCATGCAGCTCATCTTGCAGGCACGCAGGGTGTAGTCTTGTCATGCAGCTCATCTTGCAGGCACGCAGGGTTTAGTCTTGTCATGCAGCTCACCTGGCAGATGTAATAATAAAAGCAAGATTTTATTGTTATTAATACAGTAGAGATAGCTGAATTATTATCATATTAATTAGTAAAATAATCCATTCAAACACAAGTTTACTAAAATATTAGCTATGGCTCAAACACCACAATACATGATTAGTGCACATTTAAACGGTGAGGTTTTTGAATGTAACATATTCAGTTACAATTTCAGAAATACTGATGTTACGAGATTTTTGATTGACAGAAAGTCAAATTTTTTACACGTGAAGTCAAGATTAGAATAGAAACTACAATGTGATCCAGTTGGCCAAATAATCTACAAGAATCCGGTGTTCTTTGGCGGGCACGACAAATGCAATTTTTTCCCATTAAAGATTCAAGACGACGAAGATGTGCGTAGCATGTTCCGTAGTCATGAGTATTCCGGTTTCTCAGATATTGTGTTATATGCTACATTACAACAACAACAGTCTCAAAAACTTAATTCTTCTCAAGTTTTTTACGAATCTGATGAGGAACACGCTGAAGTCGATGTCATTGATGAAGAAGAAGAAGAAGCAGCTGAAGTCATTGTTGATGACATGGTAAACACCGAGGAAGAGGGGGTTCCACCCAGTCATGTTTATTGCTCACCTAAACACATGACAACTCTCGACATAGGTGACAATGAACCCTCAACAGATGTTTTTTACAAGCCTAAATACGCAACAAAAGGACTATTAAAAGAGGGTGACAAGTTTCATACAAAAGAAGATTGTGGCTGAGCAATTAAACAATATTACATGGACTTATCAGCAGATTATAGAGTCGATCGAACAGATCTGATTCTATATAAGATCTGTTGTCATAACGAGGTATGTCCGTTTCGATTAACCGCGTCTTTCCGGAAGAGAAATGATTCATGGAAGATAGGGTCAATGGGTCCAGCCCGCACTTGTATAATCACGAATCTGATGCAGGACCATTGCAAGCTCAACTCTCAATTGATTTACGATGAGATTCTATCAGTCATTAGCGACAACCCGTCTTTGAAGGTGAGTACCATAATTTCACATATGGTTCAAAGGTACAATTACACTCCTTCATAATGGAAAGTATGGATAACTAGAATTAAAGTGGTTGAAAGGGTGTTTGGAAATTGAGAGAGTCTTACAAAGAACTTCCAAAATTCTTGGTGGCTCTTAAACAATACTCTCCAAGGACTGTTGCCATATTGAAGACAATGTCAGCATATACACTAGACGAAACTTGCGTTGGTGGAAATGGCATTTTCCACAGACTCTTATGGGCGTTTGAACCATGTATCAAAGACTTTGCTTATTGTAAACCTATAATTCAATTTGGTGGCACATGGTTGTACGGGAAATATAAGGGCACGCTACTCATGGCTGTGACACAGGACGGGAACAACAACATTTTTCCAATAGCCTTCGCTATAGTTGAAGGGGAGACTGCTGGGGGTTGGAGTTTTTTCTTAAAAAATCTCTGCTTTTACGTTTCTCCCCAATCTAACTTATGTTTGATCTTTGGTAGACACCCATCAATCGAGAGTGCATACAATAACCTTGATAACGGTTGGCAGGATCCTCCCTCGACCCTTGTGTATTGCATAATACATATTGCCCAAAATTTCATGCGAGAAATCAAAGACAAATTACTAAGGAAGAAGGTTGTGAACGAAGGATATGCACTAAAAGAGCCCATATTCAAACACTACCGTGACGAGATCAGACTGACAAACACGGATGCATTAAGGTGGATTAATATTATTGATAAAGAGAAATGGTCACGGGCATACAACAATGGTGTGCGATGGGGACACATGACAACTAACCTCGTTGAATCAATGAATTCTGTTTTCAAAGGAATTTGAAACCTACCAATAACTACCTTGGTAAAGGCAACATATTTTAGGCTAGGCGCACTCTTTGATAACTGACGTACGAAGTGGGGTTCAGTATTACAATCTGGTCAGCTGCACAGTAATAGTTCATCAACATTCATGAAAGACAAAGCTGCCAAAGCCAACACACATGTGGTCACAATCTTTGACCATAATAAAGGTTGGTTCAGTGTTGCCGAGTCAATTGATCACAATGAAGGAAGGCCTAGGGGATGTTACCGGGTTGAACTGGATAGGAGCTGGTGTGACTGTGGAAAGTTTCAAGCATTTTGTATGCCTTGCTCTCATGTTATAGCAGCATGTTCGAAGGCGCGCCAGGACCTAACCAACTATCCTTCTACAATTCAACAAGTGATAAGTCTATGCAATGTCTACACATGTAGCTTTCAGGTGGTGGCAAATGAGGACTATTGGCCTCAATACGAAGGCGAAATTGTCTGGCATAATAATTTGATGCGAAGAAAGAAAAAGGGTCACCCTAATAGCACACGCATTCGAACGGAGATGGATGCAGCAAACAAAATGGTAAGATTATGTAGTTCGTGTCGGCAACCAGGACATAATCGTACAACATATCCTAATGTAGGATCAAGTGCAAGATCATAATGTCTAATGTAACTGTGTCTCTTTAAATCAACAGCAAATTGTCTTCCATTTAAAGCATACTTAAATTTCATTCTATTTAAACAAACATAACTTAATATCACAATAACATTCTGAAAATAACAACAACAAGCCAACATAAAACAGTACAATGCATCAAGGTGTCTACGATATCACAACCATCAACGTTATCTTCTTTGGTGTTAACATCATCACAAGGACACCAGCATCATTTTCCATTTTTCTCCATTCACGAGTAAATATATTTCTCCCTGACTCCTCGACCAACCTCTCAATTTTCCTAATCTTTACACCTGCAGCAATATCTCCTTCTAGCCAGCAGTTCAGTTCCCTATGAAAATGCTCCAACATCTGCGTGTTCCACAGTAGCACCTTCATCAGAGGCTTTATTGCTGAAAAATAAACTACGTCGTTTCTTTTCACTAAAGGAAATATTGGAAACGGTTCCTCCGATGATGATGACGACGATGATGAACGTTGATTTAGAAATGCATACATTCTAGACTGCATTCAAAATTATGAAGACTTAAGCCTTTTGGTATAAATTCTTGTGAAAAATTATACGAGTGTGCAGTCTTATTTATAGAAAAATAAAATAGTACGATATGTCTTAAATACCCTTGCAAAATTTATATTTTTTTTCCAACAAATATCAAAAATTAACAGCGTATGGTTTAAACAAATATACAAAATCAAAATTTTAAAATATCATCAATTATATTTATTATGTTTTAAAAATATCAAAAATCAAAAGTGACCTACAATTATATATTTATTATGTTTTAAAATTTAAAAAAGTATATATTTATTATGTTTTAAAATTATATATTAATTGTATATTTATTAAGTTTTAAAATCATATATTAATTATATATTTATTATGTTTTAAAATTTAAACAAATATATCAAATATCATCAATTATATATTTTTTCAATAAATATTAAAATTTAGAAAAAAATTAAACTAAAAAAAAGAAGCAAAAAAAAAACCTACAGAAGACATGCGCCATATCATATGACAATTCCTCTGTAGGGCAATATACCCTTACGCCATATGAAATGGCGACTCAGGTCAAGGTGACTTTGATCAATCATTTCATATGGCGACTCTTTGTAGAAAGGTAGTCATTTTGGTTTTTTTTTTAATTTTTAATTTTGTGTTTTTTTGGTATTTTATTTGAAAATTTAGGTTATTTAAAAAAAATCTTTTTTTCAGCCATTTGAACTTATAATTTTTCAAGTTTAGTTTATCAAATCACTACAAGAAAAATTATATGTAGCTACGAGTTTAACTCCTTACTAAAGCAAAAAAAAAATTCATCAGAAAAACATAAATTTGCGAGGGGATATGACCCCTAACTAATTAGGGCATAACAAATTTATGTCTAAGGGATAAACCCCTAGCAAATTTAGTCAGGGGGTAAGCCCCTCGCAAATTGCCATTAAAAAATTCAGCTTGCCCCGCTACAGGTATATACACATACTACTGCCACAAAGTGGGACAGACATGTCAGAAAATTTGCTAGGGGATAAACTCTTAACTAAAGCACCTGTGTTATGCACTTTGTGAGGGGCAAAGCGCATAGTTGCGTGTGTTAGACTTTTGCAAGGGGTAAAACCGCTAGCAAATTGACTTACATTTTGGAATTTGTGAGAGGTTTAACCTCTAGCAAATATATATATAATATTATTATTAAAATTTATAATTATATTATTATAATTAGAATAATATAATTATATAATAAATATATATTTTTAAAATTTTTAAAATATAATCATTTATAATTAAAAGTGCAATGAAATTAAATTATATCCATATCCATCATCAAAATAAAAATAATTCACGACAAAGATAAAATAAAATATAAAAATACATATTAAAAGTTTCATTTTTCAACAAATTTAATCAACTTCTTCATCATCCTCCTCATCTTCCTCATCTCTTTCTCCAAAAACTTGATTCATATGCGAGGTTATAAATTGTTCAAATTTCTGTGCGCGCTCATTTGCAATCTGCATTGCTTTTTAATACTCTATTGTTTTCCTCCTCAATTCTTCCTCCATCTCTGTTTGTCTTCTCCTCATTTCCTCCATCTCTGCTTGTTTGTTGTTGCTTCGCGTGCTGCCTCGGTCTGCGCCAAGTTTCTCAAATTTTTAAGCATATCAGCAGTTAATATAGGTGGACATGATGATCCTTCTCCATCATCAAGTCTCATTATGAAAGTCTTATCACGTCGCTTGATTGTTTTGGCATACTCTCTAGCATCATTTACTCTCCTATTTTTCCACTTCTCGCGAGCAGCATTATACTAAGTTCGAAAATCTAGACAAGGATCAACAAGATATCTCTGTGACGGTGGAGGTAACTCAAGATGCTCAGATAAAGAAAGTGCAAGTTTTTTTATCGCATACTCCTCCTAGAAAAAATAAAAAAGTTAGATGTTATCATAATTTAAATAAGATAGGTACATAAAAGAAAGAAAAAAATACTAAATTTTAGAAAAACTTACTTGAGTGTCTTTTGAGCGTTTATCGACAAACTCCCCATTTTTCTTTATATGAGTCTCTAGATGGATCTCATTAAGCATCAGAGTTCTACCCAACTCATCACGCTAATAAAATGAAACATAAGTGAAAAAATAGTTAGTTTTAATCTAAATTTTAAACGAAAAATTAAGTAAAAACATAAATAAGTTTACCAGCCTATGTGCAATTTCAGCAACACTAATATTTCCTGCTGTGTAGTTGTAGCCACCAACTTCAGATGCCCTGTTTTTTGTGTTTTGTTGTTTCAAATACTTGCTTAAAGGTTTTCGAATTCCGATGATAAATAAGTTGTTTAAATACATCTTCATCTATCCAATAGGGACATGTTCCTTTTTTTTCAATTAATTTGAACACGCCTAAGCGTGTTGGATAATCGGGCAGCACATTTTGTATCAAAATTTTGTCTTACTTGATGTTGCTCTGTAAAGTTCCAACAACATTTCTCCTACATTGTCTTATGAATTTAAAAAAGATTAAATAATGCATAATCATGAAATAAACTAAATATAAAGGAAATTAAAATAATAGTTACTTTTTATACCTAAATAAACTAAACGAATCTTCTTTCTCTGTTTCGAGAAATGCTTCATAAGTCGGCCAAAATATTTTATACTTTTCTTTAATAATTTCTGTTATACACGATATTGTCTGGTGTGATGGTATAAGGTTAAACAACAAAATCTTAAGTTAGTATTAACATAAAAAAAACAACTCAATTTAAATTTTAAAAAAATAACATATAAAACATAAACATATACCTTCCTCCATCATAGTGAATGACAAATCTACCATTGTATTTTCTAATTGGTTAGGGCTTTGCATTTCTCAGAATGCCCTTCCTCCTTCGTTCCTCATGAGCACTGTCAGGAGCACTATTATTTCAATGATCATAAGAACTGGTATCTCCATGACCATGAGCACCAGTGTCATCTTCACCATCTTATTCATCATGCGTAGAATGCATGAGTGATGAATGTGGCATGCTAGATTCACCAGCCACCATATATGGCATAAAATGTTACACGAGTGATGATGTGTTCAAAGAAAGGTCTCTCCATTTGGCCACCCAAACTAACTCCAGTGCTCACTTACTAAACAGGCGTGAGAGATGACGTGTTCAAAGAATACGGATTGAGAAGAGAGTCAAGGAGGAAACTATCTCCTCCATGATCCAAGATAAAACTAATCCTTCATCCCCACATTTCTGAAGTGGGAGCTAGTAACTACTCTCCATCCCTTGTCCAAGGAGTCTCTATAAATACCCTAATCTTAAAAATGAGAAATGGACTCCAATCTTTCTTCCAAAAATTTGTATAAAGAGCTTATCATAACTCAACATGAGTACCTTACACAATCACATACCATAAACCCTCCAACGACTCTACTAAATATAAAGTTGTTTTCATTATACTTTTTTAACAAGTATAAAAATAAGTATAATAACCTCACATTTTTACGGTGTGGTGTGTGAGTGACCGTTGGATGTAAATCAACGATCACGATGGAAGGTCGTGTTGTTGTGTGGTATTACAAAATGAGAATTTACTTGTATGTCTATGATCAATGTAACCTTAGATGGATTGGTGATATGGACTGATCCGTCTTAATGGATTTATGAATTGGATAGTTTTAATGACCGTAGGCTGTCTTATAATACAACACAACTTGATAAAAGAAATTTCATTTTACAAAAATACTAATAATTTAGAACCAAAATAAAGGCCTGTTTGTTTCAACTTTAAACAAATGGATTTTTTTTCTTTTTAAAATTTGATTTTATAAAATTGTTTTTTAAAATAATATAAGTTTTTTTATATTTGTTTTTTCTAATTTAAAAGATTAATTTTGACATTCTATAACATTAATATACATTATTAAAGATCAAAAGATAATCAAAATTGAAAAAATTATATCTCAAAAATAATTTTTATAAAAATTTATTTAAAATAATTTCAAAATTAAGTGATTTTTTAAAATTTTGATATCCACCAAAATTTCAATAAAATAATAAAATATTTAAAATAACATTTTATAAATAACTATTTAATCAAATTTTTACTTGAATTTTTTATAAAAAAAATTTTGAATTTTTTATAAAAAAAATTTTGAATTTTTTATGTAAAATTAAATTACACTATAAAAATATTTTTTTAAAAAAAAACGATCCTAAATATATTTATTATAAGGCGGTGAAAAAATATTTTCGTTAGAAGAATATTTTTAATATATTTGTATGAGAACCTCGTGGTGTGAATTAATTTAATATTCATTTAATTTTTCTTATAAATTTGTATACGTAGACATCTTTCCCAACTCAACCTTTTAGATCGAGTTGAAAGAAGCGAGAGATAGTGAGAGTGATATTAATATTAAAGTATGTCTATTGAAGGTTGTTTCAATCATGATACTAAATATGACTTGCATAGAAATGTTGCAGATTTTAAACCTAGTGTTTGGGGAAATTATTTCCTTCGATATTTTAAACCTAGTGTTTGGGGAAATTATTTCCTTCAATACTATGGGAAAGTTAATTCTTTAATATAAGAGTATTTATTAAATAGAAATAATAAAATTAATTTTACAGTATTAATTGTAAAAATATTTAACTGCTTTAAAATATATTAATAGTGCATATCAGAATTTTTATATGTCTAACATAGAATAAAAAAAAGTAATAATAAACCTTTGATTCTAAAAATACAGTAAGCCTTGTTAGAAGGAATTGAAGAAATTACATAACCTACAAGTATGAGAAATGAAATGAGAATTAGAGAAATGTTCTAATTAAAAAAGAGAAAACATTATTTTGACCTTGAAAAAATAACTTACATTTGTATGGTGACATTTGTATTGTTTCTTCAAAAATGATAGTGTCTGAAGGTTTAATAAAGAAATAGGTGCTAGGAAATATAGTAAACAAAAAAAGAGAATGTTATTAATAAACTTAATAGTTTAAAGAAATAGTAAAAATGTACCTAGATCACGTTGTGAAAAACTTCTTTGAAAGAAACATTTGTTGTTTGAGTTAAGGAGTTGTTGTCTTTGTCATGTATTAAGATTTTCAATCCAGCTTTACTCTTAACTCTTGAAATAGCAACATAAAGTTGCCCGTGACTGAAAATATTCTTGGGCAAATATAAACCAACATAATCCAATGATTGCCCTTGAGATTTGTTGATTGTAATAGCAAATGACACTATAATTGGGAATTGTCTTCTGATAAGTTTAAATGGCCATGGAGATTGAGAAGGAAACAAAGACATTTGTGGTATGTAAACAGTGTTTCTGATATTTGTACCTGAAATTATCATTGCTTCTATTACATAGTTGACTAACTTAGTAACAGTCAACCTTGTACCATTGCAAAACCCTTCTGATTGATCCAAATTCCTTATCAACATGATGGTTGTACCAATTTTCAATTTTAATGAATGGTTAGGCAAACCAGAAGTTTTAAGACAACTCAAGAATTCTGGTGTCAAATACTCGAAAGTATAATTATCATTTGCTTCTGATCTATCAATGAAATCACAACTCAAATACTCTTTACAATCACCTTCATGAAAATGAATGATTATTAAAGTATAAATATTTATATATTTGAAACAAAAAGAGTATACAACTCTTAAATATCATATTTAATAGTTTAACTTCTCTAAAATACGCACTTTTAAAGAAAAGAGTATTCATGTATCTGACACAACTAATAGAGATTAAAATATAACTAGAAAAAGATTAGTTATGTAGTCATTTATGTCAACAATTTCAATTGTTGATGCTAGAATTGCTCGACATTGAAGGAAATCTGGATTTGTGTAATTTTGAAGTAGATTCTGATAGGTACTTGTAACAATTGCCTGAATTGGGTCCACAAAATCTCTAATGAGTAGCTCTTCAGGAATATCTATTTCAACATAGCTATCATTGGGTTCTGAGACTTTCCCCTTGCAGCTTGGACAGCTCGGCAGCAGAGCAGCTCTGATCACTCATGACCATAGCAGTGGTGAAAGACCGCATCAAAGCGGCCAAGTCCTCCGTCAAAACCTGTCGACGAGCAGCCCGATCCGTACTGAGTACCGTCTTCACTTCCCCAGCCGGAATGTTAGGCGACCTGGCCCCGTGGAAGTAACCGGGATGCTGATGACAGGGCCAGATTGTGAAACCCTTCTCAGCAGAGCCAACCATCAAGTCGACCATGCTCTCCGTCTGCTGAACCCTAGGCCTCTTCGGGGCCCCCTGAGACGTGGGGGACTCGCTGCTCTGAGGAGACGAGGAAGAACCCTTGTCGCCCTGGTCAGCAGCAGCTACCTGACTTAGTCGTGTCTTCACAGCAGCAACGGGCCTCGACGCATGCAACTTCTTCACCCTCTCCTCGACAGAAGACATGCTCCCTGCAAAACGAAAGAAATAAGTCAGTAACAGACGAAAAAATGAGAAGTAAAGGGAAGAACGAGATGGCCACCACCTAAATAGCTAAGGGTCTCCTCCTCCGAGGAACACTCGAGCAGGGCCCTCGTATTGATCAGTCTTGCCTTCTGGCGGATATTCCCCTGACTGTCGAGGATGTACCGATCATCGGGTGTCACTAGATTCGACGGGGGCAGGCTGCGCACGAACGCTACTATCTTCAAATAGCCGGCCATGTCCTCATCGTTGAGGGACCCCGCGCGTACGATGTACCGATCGGTCCCCTTGGAGAAATGCTCGTCAATCCACTCCACGGGTACTTTCGGCAACATGACGGCTTCCCTTCGGCCATTCACTACCCGCTCCCCTTCCTGGTACAATGAGTCGACCCCTGCGAGAGTGATCGGACTGACAACGAAGAAGCGCCCCTTGAAATCCCGAACAGAGTCCATGTACGTCTTAAAAAGCTTGTTCGGTTGTTTGAATGAAACCCATCCATGCCGACTGTTCACCGTCTGCCGCTGCAGATGGAAGAGACGGAAGAACAGCGGCAACGTGGCCCCGACCTCCAGAAAACGGCAGACGATCTCGAAAGCTCGAACAAAGGCTACGATGTTCGGATGCAACTGCGAGGGGGCCAACCGCAGCCAGTCGAAGAGTCCTAGGTGAAAGTATGAAAACGACAATTTGAGTCTGGCCTCCCGAAAGTAGATCTCATACATAGGGAACTGCATCCTCCCATACTTCGAGCATATGCGGTGGTGTTCTCGAGGCCGGTAGACCTGCCAGTTCTGGGGATCATCTATGCCCCTATCCTCCACGGTGGCGTAAGCTCCAACTGGGTCGCAAGTGAAATACGAGGGTGTGGATAGAGGCTCATCAGCCACCCACTCCTCGATAGGACGGACTCGTTCGTCGACAAGGGAAACGCCCGGCTCTTCATCCGCGACCATAGTCCCCGGGATCCACGAAGACATGAACACCTGGAAAGCAGAAGGTAATGGTGAATTCGATGACAAAGATCAAATTCACCCTTCCACCACAAGTCAAGTGAAAGGGCGACAAGGACAGCCCCCGCGAGCAACGGTCGAAAAGCACCCGGGCATCCTCCTCGGGGGCTCACTCCAAATCCTCTCTTCTCCCCGAGACACCTATCCGCCTAAGCACGCACTCCCCCCGGGACGTTCAACCAACCTATCGTCTCTCCCCGGGGCATTCATCAAAATAAGCGTTTGTCCCCGGAGGCTTCAACCGTTCCTTCGTGCGTCCTCGGCGCCTTCATCTAAAAGCCCTAGAAAATACCGCATACAGCGGCGGAGGCGCACCTCCCTCCTCGGAGCATTCAACACGCCCCGACCCCAGTTCTGAAACAAACAAGAAAAACAAGAGAAAGGAGAAGAAAAACTTACTAGATTGCAGTTAATGACGGAATACGCGGCGGCAGTCACGGCAGAGAGGTCCAACAGAAGAGGAGCAGCAGATCCTCGTGGTTGAAAGCAAGTAAGGCGGAAGTGAAAAATGGACGGGGACTCACCTACTTATACCCTATCATGGGACTCGAAGCGTCACTACGCACTCGAGTTCCCTAGGGTAGCTTCCCTCATGGCCATCCAACGCATGACACGTGGAGAAGGCTGACAGTCGCGTCCCTTCGGATCTCCCCGCCAACATGTATCCTCAACCCCCGGACACCCAATGACGAGGAAGGACTCACACGCACGCATCCCCACGGAGTATGAGCTGATGGATTCTCTCCTCGCGCTAATCTCTCCTCCCCGGCACAACGTTATCAAGTCCTCACTCCCTCCCTTGGAGCTACGACTTAGGGGCTCCTGTTCTGGCCTGGGTCCCGGCTTGACCGGGCAGGCTCAGCCCAATGATACTTAGTTAGGCCCAATTCGACTTGAGCTACATCCGTCGAGCACATGGTTCCCGTCGGGAAGACAATGGCCCCTCTGCGGGCAGAACCTTCTCCTTGTCGAGCAGAACGTGTCCTTCACACGTTCTCCACGTGCTCCCCTCCGCGGGGACACGTCATCAACCAACTGCCCACTTTCCGGAGTCCACAGAGCAGTTGAACTAGGGCGAAGACCATGTTCCGGTCTTCACTACGCCACATAAGCCCTAGCAGTCACCTGGGTTGGGCCTGGCCATCCAGCCCAACACAAGTGACCGTTGGCTCAGCGCTGGGGTCTCTCTATAAATACCTTATTCCCTAAGAGGGTCAGGTATTCTCTTCTTACCTTTTTTGTATTTGCTGTCACTCTGTCCAAACTCTTACTTTGGCATCGGAGTGTCTTGCAGGTACACCCCCCATCTCCTTCTCAACACCGGTGAACAGACAGCAAATCAACGGTGTGTGGAAAGTCAAAGGTTCCCTTCTGACCAGGTCAGATCAAGTATCATTAAGAAATAAAACATAATAACAACAAAAGTAAAAAGTTAAAACTATAGTATTAATGAATAATGTTTTGCAACAAAAGTAAGATATAATTTTTGTAAGAAAATAATAGTGCAGTAGAAAACCACTCATACCCATTGTGGTTTCATTAAATACTTGAATTTTATTGTATTTTAGAGTATGAAATTTTTTCAAGTATCACATGATCTTTTTTTACTCCATAGTTAATAACTCTGCTTTGAAAAAAAGGAAAGTTTCGTAAATGGTAAAATTCTAAAAAAAATTCAATTACAAAAGTCATACAAAAATTATTACTATGAAAGCAATTGCAAAAAAAACCTACATACAACAATCAATTTTCAGTCATAATGACAACGACTTTTTCTACAGGAGGTGATGGCGTGACCTTGACTGGAAATAAGTTTCATCTATTTTTCAAAAATAAAAAGATCACTAATTAAAATTGAATAATTGAAAATATTATAGAATGAAAAAAAAATTAAAAAAAAAGTATTTTCATTGAAAAAGAGATGAAATTTACGTAAAAAAATAGAAGAGAATTTTTAACTTCTGTCACCACTTAGTAGTTAATGAAGGTTATAGGTGTGAGATATTTTTTGTGAGAGATGTAAATTACTTTTTCAATTGGTAACAAACAAAAGTTATTAACCACTCAAGATTTTAAATTAAACTATTTTCTTGTTGATAAAAAAGATGAAGGGTAATTTTGAAAAAAAAAGTCACACCAATTTTCAATAGTTTGAATCTGTACGGTAGAACATAAAATAGATGATATAGGCCTAAACATTTCTTAACTACTATGTAAAATTATTTAAATATTTATAATTTTCATAAATACATTTTTGGACGCACATATTTATAAATAAACGTTGAAATATATATATATATATATATATATATATATATATATATATATATATATATATATATATATATATATATATATATATATATATATATATATATATATATATATATATATATATAACAATTTTAAATAGTTTGAATGTGTATGGTAGAACATGAAACAGATGATATAGGCCCAAGACAATTAATGCAATAAAGTTTGAGGATTTTTTAAAGCACCCTAAGTACTTAGCCATCACACAAAATTATTTAGATGTCTCTAGTTTTTGAAGATGTTTCTCCGGACGTACCTACTTCTGAATAAACGTTGAAATATTCAGAAAGATGCATCTCCAGAACAATTTAAAACAAATACATCTCACTCAGAAGCCATTTACGTTTGAATTGTACTAGAGATGCATATCTGAGAATATTCCTAAAATGCATCTCTGAAATTCATCAGAAAATGTATTATATGCTATGTGTTGTTTATTTGTGTTGAGATGAAGTATAACGTACGATCAAAAATTAAAAAATTAATAGACGTATATAATTCTAGATGGACCATGTTGAGACAAATTTGGTTTATACCATGTATCTTATAAGGTTTTGATGATAACAAAATATTTGAAGAACAATTAGAATTTTTAACTAGCTGGTTCATGTATACAGAATCCAATTTACTTTACGGAATAGGTTCTATTACAAAAAAAGCTATGGTTCTGTTCACATCACGTTCTTGTGAGAGAGACTGACTCTAAAGATATCTTTTCCCTATTTCAAAATCAGAAGCGTGTTAACCCTGCCTTTGAAACTGATGGATGACAACTCAAGCTCAGAAATCGTGGGACTCGAGAGTAGTTGACATTATCTCCAAAAGATTGTGTTGTACTTGTTTCATAGAAGAGTGCTCTGAACAAAGGCCTTGTTTAGTGGATAATTCCTTGGCTACGAGTTCCAACACCTGCTTTATTGGAAAAGAAGACGTGCAAAAAGATTTGATTTAAAAATAGTCGTTAGGTTGCTTCAACGACTCTATTTTTTCAGCTATCAAAGAAGCAGAAGAATAGAAGATAAATTAAGAGAATAACACTACAACTACAACTGGACTATACACGCACTCCACACCATTTTTATCAGATCAAGAGAAACTAGTCTTTAAGATTTCTTATTCTTGTATAGATTAAAAGTCTTAGTGTTAAAGTGTGGTGTATTATATTTGAATGCCTATGATTAATAATCAAGTGTTGTTGTAAGTTATTTCTTCTCTAAACAGTTAATTTAGATAAAGTCCCTTCCTGTGTGCTTAAGAATTGAAGTTTTGGACTGTAGGTCTAAGCAAGGAAGTCTTGAATCTGAGGGGTTTAAAGAAGAAAATCTTGGACTGTAGGTCTAAGCAAGGAAGTCTTGAATATGAGGGGTTTAAGAAAGGAAGTATTGGATTCGTGGAATCTAAGCAAGCAAGACTTAAACTATAGGTCTGAGTAGGAAAAAGTCTTATACTTTATGGTATAAGCAGTTGTAATCAGATCGTATTATAGTGGAAATCTTTTGTGCTGCAAAGGGAATGAGCTACTCTCAGTTGGAGAGGAATCAGAATAACTTATGTGTGTCCTTTGCCAATTTATTTGCTTCTGTTATTTTATCTGCTGCAACTTGTTAATCAAATTTTGAACATCTGTTAAGATTCTTAACTCTGGTTTAGAAGTAAAAACGATTTGGCATACATAATTCAACCCAGTTCTTGTGTATTTTTCTCACCTTCATACCAAAATGCAATACAAAAATAAAATAGCAATATATGTCAAAAATGTCGTACGATCAAGATCAATAGTGTACTAAGTCTGTCAAAATAAAGTACAGAACATAATACTACAACAAAATAATAAGAGAATACTACTGCGTATGTTTGAAAACCTCTTATATACCTCCTCTTCCACATCTACCTCCTCTGCCATAAATTTCCATGTCCTCCTGCAATGTCTCTGGTACAAAAATGCCTCATGTGGGTCCATCATGATGGCATCTAAGACTCTTTTAACACCAGACCCATCAGTGAAGATACTCTCGTCAATGTCTGCACGTGCAATATTAATTTCAAGTAGATGAGGTGCAGTGAGACGTGATACGCAGGCCAACCATCAATAATATAACACTATCTCGTCAAATGGTTGCGTCTCATGGTGATCAACATTGTTGTTGAAGTGCATGTCCTCAGCAACCAAATGGTAAAGATAAACTCTGAAAGGCTCGATCGCCTGGTTTCCTCTGAGCGGAGTAAAGGAAGTACCACGCGGCATATCCTTAGTGTACTCAGGCACACTCGCCTAGCCAGAGATACGAGGGAAGTGTTGGAGGATCCAAGCCTGAAATAAAAAGTTTGGAACACACGAATCATTAGTAATGGTTTTGCAAAGATGAATGGGAAATGATAAAAAATATTTAAAGACAAATAATTATTATCGTCAGTAGTGTCATGTTGCCTATGATATGCTTCGTCTTCCATATACAACCCTCTCTCAGTTTCAAATACACGCAGACCAAACAAGTCGTCCACAGTTGAACTCATAAATCTGCTTAAAATCCATGAAGTACCGTAGGTAGGCGATGTCCGTATAAGTGACATTCTTGATTTGAATCACATCAGGATTTTGGCCTTCATCTGAATCAGAAAAAGTATGATTCAAATCAAAACTTGTTCTAATTTGAACTGGTGGTGGTCATGTGGTTTGGTTTTTAAGTATGGTTGTATGATTAACTAAACTAATTATAATATGATTATATATGTTTAGATGAAAGAGTTGAGAATTATCCATATGATAAATTAGAATAAGGAGTTATTCACTCAACTAATAAAATTCGAGAGTTGTATTAGATACAATTGAAAATGGTTTCTACCTAAATAATAGAATTTTATGTAATTTTCCTACCCGGACTTAAAACAAAGTGACATATCAATCTCGACCGCTAGAAAATCTTTCAACGGGATTTTCCAAAACAAATGTTGAGGGTCATTTAGTTTGAGTGAAAATAGTGGGAGAATTTTAATAAAAGATTTTATTAAAATGATTTAGTTTGATACAATTTTGGCTTAAATGCACTTTTGGTCCCCCTCTAGAAAATCTTTCAACGGAATTTTCCAAAACAAATGTTGAGGGTCATTTGGTTTGAGTGAAAATAGTGGGAGAATTTTAATAAAAGATCTTATTAAAATGATTTAATTTGATATAATTTTGGCTTAAATGCACTTTTGGTCCCCTTAGTTTCGACACTTTAAACAATTGGTCTCCCTATTACAAAATCTGTGATTTTGGTCCCTTAATTTTGATGGTCTTTGAATTTTTGTGGTCCCCCTCCATTTTTGTAGACGTGACATTGATGATTAGGATAAAAAAAATATTTTTTTAATTAAATGTTAATGATGACTAGGATAATTATTAATTAATATGTTTTTAAATGAATTAATATTTAACAAGTTAAATTAATATATTTTAAAACTAATTAATTAATTAAAACCAAGGCCTAATATACATATTACATTTTAATTTGTATCTATTAGCTTTATAAATACTCAAATTATTTCTAACCAGACAAAGTTGGAGTATATTGTTGAATTTGAGAATAAGAGCAACTTGGCACCTAAACCAGAACAACCACTTTTAGAAAAGATCCCAAATGAAAAGCCACAAACTTCTAATGAATTATTGTCTAAAGCACATCCTGACGAAGAAGATGGATGTAAATCAGTTCAAAGACCAATATCAGCTGGCTCATATGGCCGTCGACTGAAACAAAGATGGGCAACAGCTAGCAAAGATCATAGTTACCAGAAAAATGTTGAAGTTGGCACTGAATATCCTTCGGTAAAGATTTCTAATCCGAATAGTAAAAATCTGTGACAAGGAACCTGATTCAATTGATGTTAATCCCGTTAAGACTTCTATAGTCAGTCTTAGAAAAAGTCCTTCATACAAGGAAATATCTTTGGCTCCTCCGGGGACAATCTTTAAGTTGCAGGTCTATAATCCTCAAAGTGAGACTTCTGTTTGTCGCGGAAATGATGTTGGAAAGCACGAAGACGAAAATTTTGAAGCTCATAATTGAGAACCTAAAATTCCAAGTTAACTGTGCAGCAATAATTTCCTTATCAAATTTTGGTAAATTTTGCATTAAATCTTGAGCTGATGTACTAGCCTGCATATTACTCTTAATTGTTATGGCACAATATTTTCAATAGGAATATGAGAAACAAACATCCATGCATCCATATTTTGTACTTGGGTGTTATGGAAGACTAGAAATGTGAGATGTTGGATCGAACTCTAGTGTTGTTGAAGCCTGTTCGCAAGTAATGTGTGTTGTAGTCGAAGTTTGTTCTAACATGCATTAGTCAATATTGCTAGGTTTGTTAGCATGTTGAATTGGGCCTTGCTTGTAAGCCCAATTGTTTAAGTTAGTTTGTACCCTAAGTTGGCTTGTAATGGGTAATTGTTAAAAAAACCCTTTAGGTTAGTGTGCTGTTTTTCTTATAAATAGGATACTAGTTTCTCATTCTTGGCATAAGGAAAAATAGGAAGATAAAATCCTAATTTCAAGGGAGAGAGGTTATTTTCTTATTCTTGTATACTTGTAATCTTATTTTAAGAGAAAGGAAAGAATAGTTGTTTAATAACCAATCCTTGTTATTCCTTGTTGTTTTACCTTGTCTTCTTTATTAACCCTAACCCTTGTGTGTTTCTTGATAAGAAAGAAACCGTTTATACCTTGTTTAAAGGTATCTTATTCACAACAAATTGGTGCGGTGAGCGTGGAGAAGATGCCTTCAACAAAGTATGAGATTGAAAAGTTCAACAAAGTCTTATAGTGGCGAAACATCTAGTATTCGATGTTATCACTGTAAGAAGGAGGGTCACATAAGAAAGGTGTGCCCTGAACACCTGAAAGATCATGGAGGTAATGGCAATGCAGCCATTGTTCAAGATGACTTCGACTCATCTGATGTTTTTGTGGTTTCAAGTGGCGAATCGAGGAAAGAGTGGATTATGGATTCAGGTTGCACTTGGCACATGACTCCAAACAGAGATTTGTTCGAGGAGCTATGCGATCAAGATGGTGGATCTGTACTGCTGGGAAACAACAAATCTTGCAAAATTGCAGGTATTGGATCTGTGAGATTCAAGCTCCATGATGAGTCAATAAGGTTATTGACTAAAGTCAGGTACGTACCTGACTTGAAGAGAAATTTGATTTCTCTTGGTGAATTCGACAGAAAAGGATACATTTTTCAAGGAGAGAAAAGTATCCTAAGAGTCATGAAGGGGTCGAAGGAAGTCTTGAGAGGCGTGAAGAAACAAGGCTTGTATACCCTTGAGGCTGAGGTTGTAAGTGGTTCGACAAATGTTGCATCCACGAAACGTATGTCGAAGACAGGATTATGGCACATAAGATTGGGCCATGTCAGCGAAAGAGGCATGGTCGAATTGGGGAAGCAGAACCTGCTAGGAGGTGACAAAGTCGAAAAGTTGGAATTTTGTGAATCTTGTGTATTTGGTAAATCCTGTAGGGCGAAGTTTAACAAAGGCAAGCAAAGAACACATGGATCCCTGGATTATATTCATGCTGATCTTTGGGGGCCTGCAAGGAACCCTTCACACTCAGGTGCAAGGTACTTTCTATCCATCGTTGATGACTATTCCAGAAAGCTATGGGTATTCATTCAGAAGACGAAGGATGAAACTTTTGAGAATTTCAAAAGTTGGAAGATTCTAGTCGAAACTCAGACTGATAGAAAGGTTAAGAGGTTGAGAACTGACAATGGCCTTGAATTCTGCAACGAAGCGTTCGACAGTTACTGTGTTGGGTCTGGGATTGCAAGGCATAAGACTGTAGCAGGTACTCCTCAACAAAATGGCTTAGCTGAGAGATTCAATCGAACAATCCTTGAAAGGGTCAGATGCATGTTGGTTAGTGCTGGATTGAAGAAGCTGTTTTGGGCGGAAGCTGTTTCGACAGCAGCTTACCTGATAAATAGATGTCCCTCGACTGCCTTGGGAATGAAGACACCTGAAGAAGTTTGGTCGGGACATCCACCTAGTCTCGACAGACTGAGAGTATTTGGTTGTGTAGCCTATACTCATATTAGGCAAGACAAAGTCGAACCTAGAGCTCTGAAGTGCATGTTCATGGGATACCCTGAAGGAGTCAAAGCTTATAGGCTATGGTGCATAGAGCCAGGTCACAAGAGGTGTATCACCAGTCGAGATGTAGTTTTTAATGAAGCAGAGATGACTTTCAAGAAAACATGATGCTGACGAAGAGCTGGAACAGGAAGAGATTCCTGTTGAGGTGGAGCATGTTGATGCTTAATTGCTTACCCCAGATGAAGTCGAAGAAGACGCAGAAGATGTTGTCGAAAATGAGGAGACTGATAATGACTACCTGCTAGTAAGAGACAGGTCAAGGAGAGTCATCAAGCCACCTCAGAGACTTGGGTATGCAGATCTTATAGCTTACGCCTTAATCTCTGCTAGTGAGGTTCTAGATGAAGAACCTAGAGACTATAAGGAAGTTATGAGGAGTCGAAAGAAGACTGAATGGCTGAAGGCCATGGATGATGAGATGAAATCTCTTCATGATGACATCACCTGGGAACTGATCAAGAAACCTGCTGGAGCCAGGTTAGTCAGCTGTAAGTGGATTTTAAGGTACCTAAATGAGTCTCTGAATAGAGTCTTAATTTATGGTGGAGCCTTGGGTGAAGATAGTAAAGCAGAAATCGAAGGATATGTCGACTCTTATTATGCAGGTTGTATGGATTCCAGAAAATCTATCTCTGGATATGTGTTCACTATGTTTGGGACAACAATAAGTTGGAAAGCAACACTTCAGAAGTTCGTTGCCTTATCAACCACTGAAGTGGAGTATATTTCCCTAACTGAAGCTGTGAAGGATGCATTGTGGCTTGAAGGTTTTGTAAAGGAGCTAAAACTTCAAGGTCAAGTTATCACTGTTAAATGTGATAGTCAATGTGCAATACACCTGTCGAAGAATTCAGCCTATCATGAGCAAACTAAGCACATTGATGTGAGGCTTCATTTCATCAGAGGGGTAATCGAGAGTGGAGAAGTCCAAGTGCTGAAGATTTCGACAGATCAGAATGTTGCTGATATGATCACCAAGACGTTGCCCAACTGCAAGTTTTTCCATTGTATGCAGTTAATAAAGCTGCATGAAGAAAGCTAGTTTCTTGATGTTATAGAGTTAGGTCCAAGGTGGAGATTTGTGAGATGTTGGATCGAACTCTAGTGTTGTCGAAGCCTGTTCGCAAGTAATGCATGTTGTAGTCGAAGTTTGTTCTAACATGCATTAGTCAATATTGCTAGGTTTGTTAGCATGTTGAATTGGGCATTGCTTGTAAGTCCAATTGTTTAAGTTAGCTTGTACCCTAAGTTGGCTTGTAATGGGTAATTGTTAAAAATCCCTTTAGGTTAGTGTGCTATTTTTCTTATAAATAGGATACTAGTTTCTCATTCTTGGCATAAGAAAAAATAGGAAGATAAAATCCTAATTTCAAGGGAGAGAGGTTATTTTGTTATTCTTGTATACTTGTAATCTTGTTCTAAGAGAAAGGAAAGAATAACAGTTTAATAACCAATCCTTGTTATTCCTTGTTGTTTTACCTTGCCTTCTTTATTAACCCTAACCCTTGTGTGTTTCTTGATAAGAAAGAAACCGTTTATACTTTGTTTAAAGGTATATGATTCACAACAAGAAACATAATGTTTTGATTAATTAGATTTGAGCATCAAAAGAATGTTTGAGGATGAAAAAATTATGACTTGGAACTGGTTAGTGTGATTTAAATCTCACAGTGGTGTTTAAACTTCATTGACTCCTTTAGCTTAATGTAGCAGTGAAGGAGTAAGTAATTTAAATCTCACTGGTTAGTCTGATTGTGCACTGTTAATTTAGCTTAGGATTGGAGGATTGTGGATAGTAGTGGAGATGTTTGAGAAAATTAAATATAACAAACGATAACCAAAATGGATGGTGTAATCTAGTTTTAGTATCTGCCGTGATTAAATTTGTGGAAATGAATGAGTACTTGTCTTATTTGAAGTGTTATCTTTGATTGCCTTGGCTTTTATAATTTCTTCAACTACTGAGTATTGAAAGTAAATGAGAGAAACATCGCAATTGCTAAAGTTTGGGATCTATGTTTAATGTAACGGTGATGAAAGCAATATGGATTGTGTATAGAGCTTTGTATGTGCAAGTGTTATGCATGAATTGCAAGTTATTTGTTGAAGTATGTGGAGTTGTGTGTATGTGCAAGTGTAACGCATGTGTTGTTGCTGTAACTCAGAGTCTCACATTGTTTTATATTTCACATAATCTTGTATAAATTGAAATTGTTTTAAATGAGGTTTGGGTCAAAAGCCCACTTTTACATTCTTTTAATTTTTAAATTAATTTATATCAAAAAATATTTCTAAATAAAAAATAAATATAACTAAAATAAATTATAATTACTTAATTAATTCTTTAAAAAAGAACAAAAAATATTAAACTAGTTAAAAACATTATTAAATATTAATATATCCTAGTTCTTTTTGCCATCTAAGTAAAAAATATTCTTTTATCTCAATCATTAATGCCACGTCTAAAAAAGTGGAGGGGAAACTCAAAAATTTAAAGATCATCAAAATTAAGAGACTAAAATCGCAAATTTTGTAATAGGGGGACCAATTGTTTAAAACGTCCAAACTAGAAGGACCAAATGTACATTTAAACCTACAATCTTTTACATGCTTTTAGCCATAATATATTTTATATATTACGGTAAAATTTCCTTATGAAGGATGTAAGAATAAAAAAGGAGTTTTTGAGTTGATACAAAAATTGAGAGTTGTTCTGAAGCACGAGAAAAAGTGTATTTCCACAAGTAACCAATTCCTAATAATTGAATATAACTAAATTAGAAGAACGACGCTTATGAGAAGGATCAAGTTGAATGTCTAGTTATAACATATCTCATAATTATAATCGTCATGGAAAATGATAAGATCATTACCCTCGAGGATTTTCTTTTACATAAGAAATACAAGATATGAGAAATGTAAGACTTTTCAAGGTCTTTCCTAAACAAATTAGGAATCCAAATGGATCTAAAATAGTTTTGAGATTTAAATTTTGGATTTATTATAGACCAAATAGTTGGTCACAATTTCTATTTGAGATTGTCTTTAATAAGTAGATTAGATTCATTATGCATGAATTTTAAATATATCTACCACATCTTGTTGAAAAGAAAAGAAAGTAGTATGTGTGTCATTCCCCAAATTTGTCCTACTTGTATATTACCTTTATTTATAAATTCAACCACTAACCATCCTTCAAAATCCAAAAATATATTGTGTCCGCTTTCATTTTCTTATCGCCCAAGTTCAAGTTTCATTTGAGGGTATCTAGTCAGGAGAATGTGCAGTATGGATTGACTTTCATCTGGTTTGACCTAATCTTGGTCAGGCAAGAATTATGTTTCATGATTGAGATCAAGAAAGGCAGTTTACGTGGTGTGTGTCTGAAGTGTCAAGTCAGGAATTTTGTGCCATTTCAAATCATCTGTATATGGATCAGGTTATCAAGTTGTGATTAGGACAAGTGCTTCATCAAAGACTGGTTCATTTGAATCAGGGTTTTATGTAATATATTGATATCCATGTGACAAGTCGTTATTTTCAGATTTCAATGTATTTGTTGCTCATTCAATGGTGGATTCATGTCAATTCAAGGTTCCGATTCAAGATAGATTCATGTGTTTTTCATTTTTCAATGACTTAACTTGAGTGATTTAGTTTTCAAGAGAAGATCCAAAGGTGTTGGAGATTTGGTTTTGAATGTGATTCAATTCAAGAAAAAGGCATGTTGGATGCAATTTGGATTCAAGTGGTGTTCAGAGTCATACATCATCGTTCAAATTTAAATACAAGTGCATCATGAATGTTACAAGAAAATAAAGATACATGGTCCAAATGTGCGGGTGCATATAACACATATTAGGCCCAAGTTTATAGCCCATAGTCCATCATACTAATTCATTTGCACAAAATTATTATAAAAAAAAGAGGATTTACAAACCAGAGCCCATTTGTACAAATTGATTTTACAAAATATAATATGGGTCATACAAAGAAAATAAGAGGAAGATACACGACTATGATCTTCTTTCACAAGACTTTAGCAGTGTAATGCACCAGACAACACACAAAACCACAATAGTAGCAAACCAAGCCTAACGTCGCACCCTATGTTTTCATACACACAGTAATCCACCAGCCACTACAGCATGCCATAACACGTCCCATGAACTGTCAACATACACAAGCCATGAGCAACAAAAAAAACTACAACCATCAACCACAATAGCATAACATCTGCAGCGCAACACACATAACAAAACCTGCGGTAAACAATCGCAGCAGCATTCAATTTCTTGCAAAAATGAAATTCGTATGATTCAACCACGTCACAATCTCCAGATCATCAATTCCTTCAACATTATTTACACATATACCACATACGGAATAAAAACCATAAGCAAATACGCACAAGCCAACCAACATAAAGAAAACCTTCGCACCACAAATTTCTTGCAACTTCTATCTTTATTATTCCCCTCATTCTCCACCTTCTTCAAATACCAACAAACATCCTTCTTAAAAAACCACAACAATCTTCCATAACCTCAACAATATTCACAAACCCACAACCTCAAATCGACTCAACCTTATTCAACTCTTCTTCAACCTTCAAATACCCTTCTTCAACCTTTCTTCAAACTTGTTTTAATCATACTCATGCCTTGATCTTAAAACAAACTGGCCTGACAAAGATTAGGTCAGACCTAACTGATCTTCATCCACCACTGAGCCCACACACTCATAATGATAAAACTCAAATGAACCTTAATTCAATTCATCTCAACCCTTTCTTCAAACTTGTTTTAATCATACCCAGGCCTTGATCTTGAAACAAACTGGCCTGACAAAGATTAGGTCAGACCTAACTGATCTTCATCCACCACTGAGCCCACACACTCATAATGATAAAACTCAAATGAACCTCAATTCAATTCATCTCAACCCTGTGATATCCTGAGTTTAGACGATGAGCATAAGCAGTATATTTTTTTGGATTTTTTGAATAATGGTTAGTGGGTGGAAGTACTGATGAAAATTATACACATGTAGAAAAAATTTGGGGTATGATATTGTGATGCTGAATAGATGAATTATAAAAGAAATAAGATTCATTTTATATTCCTTTCAATTTAAACAGAAAAAACGGTTCTAAAGGAAGACATTGATTTCATGTGTTAAAAGTTGAAAATTGTTAATGGTTATCAAAAGAGTCAAAGTAGAAGAAACAAGTAAGAGTTTTTCTTCATACATTTAGTTATAGAAATTCAAATTATCTACTTCTACACCATGGGTATGTGATACCAGATATTGATCTCACATTTATAAAAATGTGAGTAGCCTTTAAAAAAGTAGGAGATTGATCATAATTTGAGTCATCTTATGTCTAGAATGTAACGAGTTTTCATTGACTATAAGAGCTTATGGTTAGACTTAGATTAGAGCTTGGAATGGAGCCAAATAATTGTTATTAAGTTTCATTTAGTAAAAGAAACATTAATTCTAAGTATTGTATTGATAAGATGATGAGTGCATGTTTTGATAATGTACAAGTGTTGTTATGATTATCCAAAATAGTGTTTTCAATACTAAATCAAGTAGTGGATTTGAGTTCTACGATCTTGATAAGATCATCTATAACAAAGGTAGGATGGATCAAATAAGATTTGAACCTTGTTTATATCAATGACATTAATATTTAGTCTAAAAAAGTGAGAGATGCATTTTCAAAGTCTATGAGAATAGATTGTTGGATTCATTTGGTTTTATATCATTTGATAGATGCAAGTCTTAATTTTGGAAGATATATCTAATGTCTGAAATCATCAACTAAAGTGAAAGGACATATAATATATCTTGATTATATACATGTGTGATGTATATGAACCTCAAAACATATTTTCTAGATGAATTTTGTTTTTCTTACTTCATTTATATTAATGACAAACACAGTAATTATGATTTGTGTATCTGACACGAGTTAGAATTATTTTGAGAAGAGTTCAAGAATAAAATAGAAGGAAATAAATAGAAAAGGTATTAACAAGGTACAAATTATTCGTTGTGGTAAATACTTATATAAAGAATATAATGATCATTTAAATCGTATCATGTTTGACATTCTTCGATCTATTAATATAGTTTGATTATATCTTTGTGACTCTTCTTTATAAATTGTTTGCATACAATTATTCTTATCCATAACTAATTCCATTTAAAGTAGTCGTAGAGACACCATATTTGATATGGAGGTAAGTGTACCTAGTTTGTCTTTATGATCGTTTGGGTTGCATGGTTTATTAATTAAACTTTATCGTATTCTAGATGAAGATATATTTATGGATGTATCCTAATGAAAATTTGGGACACAAATCCAATAATACTTTATAGAAAAAAAATTGTTTTATCATTAGAACTGGAGTCTTCCATTAGAGATAGTATATCTAAAGGAACTAGTGGGAGTGATTTATAACTTGAAGAAATTAAGGCACCATAAAATGCATATCTTTATGAAAATAGAACATGAACGAAAATAACAAGGGGTTATTGTTGAACCATTGGTACATGTAGCACGAGATCTGGAGAAGATCATAAATGATATCAATTCTAAAAGGTATATAAGTTATCTAAATCCATTTATGGATTGGAGCAGGGCATTTGGAATTGAATACTTTTATAAATAAAGTTTTATGAAAACTCAGATTAATAAATGTCAAGTTTAAATCTTGTGCATACAAAAGGTTAATGTGAGTATTTGCATTAATGTAGTATAGTATGTAGGCGACATACTAATCATCAAAATGAATTCCATGCAACACCAATATACAAATTCTCTACAACACAAATGTAAGACATGGTTAAAGAAATGGTTTTGATGAAATGTTTAGGCGAGGTTTTCTAGAAGGTTAGGAATCGAAATCTATAGAGATTGATTGTTGATAAATCTCAATCCTAGAACAAGTACATATTTCGACGAAGTGTTGAGACACCTAATATGCATAATCTCACATTAAGATTATCACATATGTGACATGATGTTTTGTCTAATGGATAATCTTTTACCTCCTTGGATGAGAAAAAGGGCACTATAATATGTACTGCACTAGATGCATTATATGCTATGAGCATAAATAATAAGTACCAAAATGGTTGAAGTGTTCATCACTAGGTCCCTATCATGAAGGTCTATGGATATCTTAAAAGGACTTGGTGTTCCTTTTCTTAAGAGTAGATGGGAATAATCATTGTAAATGACTGACAATGATGTTATTCCAAAATTTATGAACTATTATTCATATCATAGTATAAATATAAATGTCATGCATAGATGACAACAAAACAAAACTTTAGAAAGTTTTCGTTTCTAGTACAAAGGTAAAATATATGATTTGAATTGTTTTGCTAATTCTTAGGAAGAATGATGTATTTCTTGTATTGCAGATCCTATTGATCTCGTTCATGATGATAATGAGTTAATCTTGTAAGTTTAGAAAACTAGATCTCACTAGAGATTCGTGTGTGTGTGTGTTGACACTTCAATTTATTTCGATAGAAAATCGAAAGTTGAAATTGGAGGAGGTGTATATTACCATCCTAGGAAAGAGTTCCTTATACCCTAATAAAGTATCATGCTTAGATGATGTTTAGCACACACAATGGGTATATAGATGTTAAGATAATATCTAATTGACTCTAGTGTTAGTGGGAGAATGTTGGAGTAAGTTCTAATATTGAATAAGTATTAGTTGTAAATGCTTTTTGTATCATGACTTTGATATAAATTATGTTATATATATATATATATATATATATATATATATATATATATATATATATATATATATATATATATATATATATATATATATATATATATATATATATATATATATATATATATATATATATATATATATATATATATATATATATATATATATATATATATATATATATATATATATATATATATATATATATATATATATATATATATATATATATATATATATATATATATATATATATATATATATATATATATATATATATATATATATATATATATATATATATATATATATATATATATATATATATATATATATATATATATATATATATATATATATATATATATATATATATATATATATATATATATATATATGGCTTTGTATTTATTGTGTTATTTACATATAACATAACAAAGTCTTTAGAATAATTAGTCAATTTAGTGATCCATTAAATGTGAGTTAATCGCTAGATCTCATTAAACATAAGGACATTATTCTTAGAGTGTCTGTAGTCAAATGTTACCATCAAATAGAACAATATTAATGCATAGAGACTACGATGTGAGTAGACCGATGGTTGTATCTCACAGGTCATGCGTATGACATATCAAGTCTTCACGTATGTATAAATATTATGAGTAATATTTATACTGAATTTACCCACCATGAGAATACTACAAATCATGTTGAGGGACATGAGTGACCTAAATGAGATTTTCTCCTCCTACATATACAGGAGTAATATATGTGGGCCACTTGATAGAGTATGACTGTAAAATATATGACAGTGCTTAAATAAGTCGTACTTAGATATTGGGCTTATTTGTTGTTTTCAAGTATACGCAGGGATCAACAACTAAAATTTTAGACTATACAAGGGTGACACATTCTATGTCTTGTGTTCAATATAGATATATGGGCAAAAAGGTAATCGTACACGTGATCATTATCACAAAAAGGTTACAGATCACATGACATTCTCATCACTTTGGTAGCAGTGATATGTTGTTAGATATCGCTCACTGTTTATAATATTAAATAAGTAAGTTAATATTATTGCCAATATTACGAGAACTTACATGGTCACACGAATAGAATACCGATTGTGGAATAAACGATTAAATTAAATAATATTTAATTTAATTATGTGTTAATAATATTTAAATGATTTAATACATTAGCACATAATCAATTTATTTGATTAAATATGATTTAATTAAATAAATGAGAATTGAACATTAATTAAATTAAATGCGATTTAATTTAATTAATATTTTATTTTATTTTATTAAAAAAGTTTAATTAAATATAAAGACAACTTATTTTATTAAAATAGTTTATTAAATAAGATTGAACTTATTTTGAAAAAGTCTAAAATAAGAGTAGCACGTTTTTAGTAGCTCTTTTTAAATAGAGAATTTCTTTCCCTTGCAATCCTAATTATCAATTTTGTCATTCTCTGAAAACGGCTAGCACCGTCTTTCACTTTGCACTCACGTAGACTATATAGAGATTTCAGTATCTTCTGTCAAAGATAAAACACACTTCATGAGATAATGATTGAATCCTTATTTTTGTGAGTTTGATTTGTTATTAATAATTTAATCAAGATTAATTTATTGGGATTATTTCACTAAGAGGATCAAAAAGTTTAAAAAATCCCTATTAAATTCCTTCACAACCCCCTCCCCCCACCCTCATGCAAACTCTCAAAACATCTTGGCACACTACCTACATGTCCATTAAGGTTCCCTCCTAGGAAAGACTTCTCTCTGTGAGAGTACATTCTGAAGTAAACCTTCTAAATCCTTCCAAAAATTTATCTTAAGGTGTTCTGCTAACCCAACCTGAGACGCGTATGTACTAATAACATTAAAGGTGTCTTGTTCCACAACAAATTTCAAGGCTATGATTCAATTTCCTACTCTTTTCACATTCACAATATCTTCCTTCCACTTCTTATCCACAATACTCCTAACCCCAGTTTTTTATCTAACTTTTCTGATGTACCAAGGCTTAAATTCTGAGTTGTCTAATTCTTTCACTTTTCACCTCTCCACTTAATTTCTTGTCGGCATATAAAATTGATCTTCCTCCTAATCATAATGTTCATCATTTCTATGGATTTTCCAATAACTGTGTCTATATTTTATGATCCAAAGCTCATCTCATGAACTAACTTCTTTACATACACCCGTTTACGAAAATATGAGAATCCTTACTTATTTTTCACTATATTCGGACAACGGTGTAGCTATCATTGCTCTTTTGCCACTATATTCAGGCTATACAACGCGTTGTTAACGAACAACGGCCTAACATTGAAATTATTTCGTAGTTGACTCATGTCACAGATGTTCGACAAAATTTTACATTAAAGAAAGCCGGTAGAAAATTTAGATTCAATCAAAACTTTGTTTCATATTCTTACTTTAGCATTCAATTATGAATTAGTTTTTGGACACTATAAAAAAAAGTTAAAAATGTTATATTTAAATATTAATATATATTTAATATTTTAAAAGGACAATATAATATTGTTTTTGCCTTGATATGTATTATTATATGAGATAAATTCAAATACATTGTGTTTATAAAATTATTTTATACAGTCATTCAATTAAAATAAATTTTTTTAACACATAAATATGAAAAATTAAAGAGAAAAAAAAATGAAGAATCAGTTATTGAAATAATTAATTATAATGTATTATTTTTATTTTTAATTCAAATACTTATCTGTCAAAAAGAATTTATTTTAATTGAATGAAAATGTAAAATAATATTACGATAGTGTATTTTAATTAATTTCTTATTATATATTAATATACTAATGTATTATGTTATTATTTTTAAATATACGAAAATATAAATGTATTCCAAAGCTTTTTTCTCTTTGTAATTTTTCAAAAACAAACTCGCAAATAAATTCACTTTTTTTTCTTTTTTTTCTTTTTGCTATAGCATGTAAAATAGAAAAAAAATCATTCATTAAATAATAATGACGCGTGGCTGACCAAAATACAGGTCATTGTACGATATATGACATCAATAGTGAGGGACACGTACAAATATAAATTCTTCAATCTTGTCTTATACTCCTATCCTATCCTAAGCCATGCCCCACAGAAAGATTGAGTTTTCACTTTTCAATATTCAATAAAAGACAAACACTTGTCTCTAGTGGTATTTAATTTTTTTTTCTTATAAAAGAAATTAAGAATAAAAAATGATGCACGATACCCATGAAACAAAGTTTTTTAATAATATGTTACGTTTTGAAATCAAAAGTATTAAATTATTGCAAATTGGAAAAAATTGACCAATGTATTACGATTTTTTAATGGGTTCTTCCTTTCATAACGACTCTACGAAGGGCACAACATCATGAAGGGTCTCGACCAACCATTGGCCGACCTTTTAAAGATCTTTTTTTTTATTGTTTTATAAAATATTTATTATGATTTTATATATTTAATTGTTTTTGAAATATTAAAAACTCTTTTCATGATTTAAAATGTTAATAACTTATATAACAGACATTACAATTTAAGAAATATTTTTAAAAATAATTTAAAAAACAAATAAAGTAATTTAGACGGGTCGATTTGACGGGTCTGCTACATTTGAACATTTTCTACGCATATGATCAATTTCTCGACATATTCCACATCTTCTATTTTCTTTCTCAAGATCGTCCATTTCGGTTCTAATTCTTGTACTATTTGGACGCCTTTTCTTATTCCTTCGCATTGTCTCATCATGGCAAAGAGTGAATCCCTCATATGTTGGCCAATTTTGGTGGTGTGGAAGTCCAAGGAAGCTTTCGCTGTAGACGTTGAATACACTCAGAACCTTGAAAACATCTGATATGTGCATGTTATAGTCCTATCGTATACTGGCACGTGTTGCGATTACATTGGAGCAAGGTAAATGAAATGCTTGAAATCTCCCACAATCGCACCACCCTATCCTGAGATCAATGCTAAAAGTACCTAATGGCCGACCATCATGTTGATTAATGCTTTCGGCAACCATAAAACAGAATCTCTCGCGATCAAATTGGATGACATTATGGCTGCTAGATTTACTCGCTTCGTCGGTCATTCCCTTATTACAGTTTTCCATGAAAGTTTGACTAGATGCCAACATTTTTGTCCAATCGTGTCCTCGTTCTCCAAACAGCGATCCTAGACGATAGAACGTTGACTTGACCAATATTGTAATAGGAAGGTTTCGGGTAGTACCGAGTTCATAGCTTCGGCCAAATTTGCTGTCATGTGTCCCCACCGCTGTCCTCCGTCGAACGCCCTCGACCACTTCTCTATGAGAATACTGTCTATCCACTCCAAAGCTGCTCTATTTGTTCTTTGTATTTCGCCCCGGTAGTAGTTAAATGTTGCATCCGTTAGTGCATATCTTGTAGATGAAAATGTTTAATCAAAATGTTTAGTAAAACATATGAAAATCAATTAGTCAATAAATATTTATTGAAACATCAACTCGTGAAGATGCAGGCATACTCATGTTGACAACTGTTTTCCGTAGTTCTTTGTCTCTGAACTCACGCATGAAGTTTTACGCAATGTGTCTGATAAAGTAAACATGTGAAGATGGAGGATACTGCCGCCCATTTTCAGGATCATCGTAAGCACTCTTGATTGATGAATGTCGGTCGAATATTAGACAAAGATTGACCTGGGGGGTCACATTCATTCTCAAATTCCTGAGAAAGAAACTCCAACCATCCTTTGTTTCACCTTCAACCAATGCGAATGCTATTGGAAAAATATTACCATTTCCATCTTGTGCCACAACCATCAACAAAATCCCTTTGTACTTGTTGTACAACCAGGTTCCGTCAATTTGCACAATAGGTTTATAGTAAGTAAAACCACGAATACACGGTTCAAATGCCCAAAAATGTCGGTGAAATTTTCGTTTGTCGACCAATTGGGATCCGTCGTCTGTAATAATTGGCAATGTTTCCAATTGTATAACAGTTTCAGGAAGATATGTCTTCATCACCAACAACCATTGTGGTAAGTCATTGTAAGACGTCTCCCAATTCTCTTAAAGTGATTCTACAACTTTAATCTTTGCAATTCAAGATTTCCGATATGAGATTCTATAACTGTATTTTTTAGCAATATGGGCTTGTATCACTTTGACTTTTAGTGAAGTGTCGCTGTTAACAAGTTCCCTGATGTTGTGGCTAACAATTTCATAATCTAGTTTTCTATGATCCCGTGACATAGAAGTTGTTGTGCAAGTGTGTGATCCGCTTATAGTAGCGTTCTCCCATAATGTTCTCTTTTTACGCAATGCAGCTCTACATGTGAAGATGCACTATGGGTTCTTACATTTTATTATATACCTTACTGAATCAGATTTATATACTGCATAGTTAAGATTGTTACTTATATGCCAATGTTGCAAAAAAAGAACACACGCTTCCTTAATTTCAAACACTAAACCTACTTCCAAGTTGTCACCAATATGGTTTGGTTTGTCGTTTTCAAAACTATAGATAGGTTGAGAAGACTCCAGACATATGTTTGACATATGCACTGGTGGATTCTACAGATTAATGGATTGAGCATTTATTACCTGTGAATGCACGGGGAACACATCCTCTTCATCGCTATCACCGAATAGATCTTCAAAGCGAACATCATCGAGTTCATTGTTACTGTACTCACCAACCTCCTCGTTTCGTATGAAAGGTTCATTATTTTGCGTTATTTCTTCATCAGTTGTCTGGCTCACTCCGTATTGATGTGAATATGATGACTGCGTTGGATATGCTTCATCATCAAGGCGAACATATAACTCAATCGTCTTCAAATGAGGCATGTCGCTACTCGAAAAATGCATCGTGCAACGACGGGGAGGCGAAAAGGATAGACAGAAGAGTCGCCACCGAACTTTATTTATCCCATGAGGGGAAAGGAAAATATCGAGAAAACCTTAAGAAAGAAATGGATAAGATGGTCTCGCGACCGAGAACGGGTTCGGAAGCCGGTTATGCGAGGGGAAGGTATTAGCACCCCTCGCATCCATCGTACTCGATGGGAACCTTTTGTTTGTCGGTGTGTGAATTTATCTGCTTAAATATTATGCTATAAGAAGTGCTCCACAGGGTAAAAGAAGAGGGTTTAGAAACAAGAAAGTTAGGAGGAAAGAGAGAACGGGGAAGAAAAAAGAAAGAACAGACTCGGTAGGACTTCGCAGTCCTATGCCTACGTATTCTCAATAGACATGAGAAAGTCAGAGTCGACGTAGTTCGGGGAACTACAGATATATGGGGGAATGTGCTCGGCAAGGATTGTGGCCCTTGTGCCTACGTATCTTTACTTGAGAAAGTAAAGAATCAGAGCAGCCGTAGTTCGGCTTACGGTTTGTTGATGTTTTTATGGATGATGCTATCGTGCGCATTCTAGCAGTTTAGGTGTTTTGCTGCTCGCATGTGAGGAGGCTTATGCGTTACCTGTTTGCGGTAGAACGGACGTAACATATCCTTTTGAAAGATTGATTAGTTTTCGCCACGCAGGGCTAGAAGTCGCATTTGATTGATTGGATTGTTTTTTAGGGGCGAGACAAGTCCTCAGATAGTAACCCCTACGGGTAGTACCCAATTCGTTATCTCAAAGTTTTTGTTATAAAAAGGTGTGGCGAACAAGGCGTCTTCATATTGAAAGACGAGCGTCGAAACCACCCTCACTACAGTGGGCATCCCTACGCTCGGAGAAGAAGAGGTCTACACCCAATCCTCTCTCTTTAATTCAATGCAAAGAGAACTTCGTTCTCTTATTAACGATGTTTTTGGTTTTGAATGGTAAGTGCTTTGTGACAGAGAACCCTACGGTAAACGTCAGCACTCGGGATAGGAGAAGGCCTACGCCTAACCACTCCACAACCATTCAAGTTTTTGTTGTAAAAAGAAGTTTGAAAATGCACTCGGTACGGGACCGAGGTTTTGGTGTAAAAATTGTGGAAGGAAGTTGTGAAAGCGAGATGGTGGATAAAGGCGTGTCTTCGTATCGAAATACGAGTGTCGAGACCACCCTCACTACAGTGGGCATCCCTACACTCGGAGAAGAAGAGGTCTACACCCAATCTTCTCTCTTTAATTCGATACAAAGAGAAATTTATTTTAAAGGTGGTTTGAAAATGGACTCGGTACGAGACCGAGGTTTTTGAAAATGCACTCGGTGCGAAGCCGAGGTTTTAGGAGGAAAAGGGGTGGAAGCGTCTTCGCATTGAAAGACGAGTATTGAAACCACCCTCACTACAGTGGGCGTCCCAACACTCGGAGAGGAAGAAGGTCTACACCTAATCCCCTCTTTTTAATTCAATACAAAGATAATTTGATTTTGAAAATTGTTTGACAAAGTTTGAATCGAGTCGGGACAAGTAACGAAGAGAGAAAAGAGGTGGTCTCAGATCCAACATTACTCATCAATAATTTGACTGGTAATGAATTACGGAGGTCTCGTCATCGACCCAAACAGAAAATGGGACAAAATACCCAATAATAAATGCGAAATGAAATTCAACTCTAAAGAGAAAAATAAAATTAAAATTCTTAAAAGAAAATTAAGTATATAAAAAATGTAAATATACAAACTCTAGATAGAAATAAATACACAAAATATAAGAACTTAGAATATATACATAATAATCTTTACAAGAAAAATTGTAAAAGCATAATATAATATATATACAAAACGAAAATAATACTTACATTTCTTTTCTTTTAAAAAAAACAAACAGAGGGGATTAAAAAAAAACAAAGGGCTGGATATTGAATAGTTATGAGGAATCACCTGGGCTCTCAGCCCATCAACCTCACGTCAACAACACAGGGGTGTAGGACTAAAACAAAATGTGACCTGCCATGGGCTTCATGACCCTTGTAATTCAATACCAACAGTTTATTAAAAGAAAAAAACTAAAAAAAACGTGAAGTTACCCAGAAACTAAATCGAACGGTTTTAAACAGGGCCAGGAAACATCAACGAGAAGGAACTGCGCGTGAAGAGGTTGCTTTCTCCGATTCAACCCTTCTGCTCGTTTTGTTCATCCCGTAATCTCCCCAGGTACACTTGGTTTCACTTCCTTTTAGCAACAACACCTCTTCTCTTGGTTTCAACTTCTGATTTGGGGATTTAGGGATCGGTCAAACGGAAATGGTTGGGGAAGATTGAAGGTTGAATATGATTTGGGGTTGAAGAAGGGAGTTTTTTAAAAAGTTTGGGAAAGATTGAAGATTGGTGAAGGGCGAAGAGTCTGAAGATTGTTTGGAGGGTTAGGTTTGATAAAAAATGGAAGATGGTTGACGATGATGGAGAACAACGGAGTGATTTGCGGATGTCTGGGGTATGAAGGTTGATTCATGGGTGAGGAGTTTTGACGGTGGGTTACGGTTTAAAGTGGTAGCTGTTATGGTTTTCGTTTGGGGTTTGCGGTTGAGTGGGAGAAGAATGTTATGAAGATCAAGTTGAATAAGTGGCTGAGTTTCGGAGATTCAGGTTGAAGAGAATAGGTCAGCAGTTCATATGGTTTGTTTGGAAGTTCTGAGCTGGAGATTGGAGGTGGGTTCTCAAGGAAATTCAGAGAAAAATGGAAGATTAATCATGCTTTTAGAAGTTTATTGATGAGGTAACTGAGGAATTTCTGAAGGGTTTTGAGAAAGGGGTTTGAATGCTTGTGGTGTTTCAAAACAAAGGAGACGGACGGTTGAGGAAAATCGGCCGAGGATGTCGGTTTGTCGGTTGTGATTTTGAGGAGGGATTTGGGATTTTGGGGAAGGATTGTTGAAAGTGGGTTTGGTTCTGGTGAAGGCTTTTATGGAGAGGGGTTGGACAGTTCATCCCCAAAAAGGAAGATCCCTGCTCCTCCTTTTTCGATCCTAGCCAAAGGTTTTGTAGGATAGTTTTTTTTCTTTCCATTTCTTCTGTTTAATGTATTGTAGGTGTTTTTTGGACTGAGCTGCTTTTCACTTTACTGGTTGCAGGTTTTTGGCTTGGTGTTGTTGGTCAATGCAGGTTGTGCAGAGCCTGTTGCTTTGTAGCATGATTTTGGAGTGGCAGCAGGTTTGTACAAGTTCTGCAGGATTTGTCTTGTTGCTGGTTTTGTTCTATGTTACTTTGGAGTGTGGCAGCAGGTTTGGGGCATACAGTTTCATTGTTGTGTGTGGTTGTTTTCCAGGTCACAGTGCAGCATATGGTTTTGGGGTGTTTTGTCGGCATCAGATTTGGTACAGGAAGTGTCTTCTATTTAAAGATTAAATTGGGTAATTCTCCTTTGTATCATGTCCTCTGCCCTTCTCGAATCTTTCTCCATTTTCCTGTTAAAACATTCAAAATCCGTTCTCTTTCAACATTTCTACTATTTTGTTCTGAAATCCCTTTTGTGACAGACTGTAGTTTTCTCTTTTTATGTACAGGTAAATTGGACTTGTAGTTTTCATGTACCGATACTGCAGGTTGTTGTCTGGTGTGAAGCGAATTTGTGTAGTGTTGTTGCTGTATTTGAAAGATGCAGGTTTTTGTCTGCTTGTGAATTCTGCTGTGACTTTTGCTTTCCGCAGATGAAGGTGCCGCAGGTACTTAAAGCAAGGCAAAAATATCATCATTGTTGTGACTTGTGCGTATCGTTGCGGGGAAGCGCTGGTATTTGGAGGAGGGTTCTGCAGAATTGAAACAGGTCTCAAAATTGCCATTGGTACAGCTTTACCGCAAGTTGTGAGGAGAGTGCTTTGTGGAAACGGCATGGCAGGTTGTGTGCATTGCTGCTACTGGTATTGCCTTGCCATTGTCCCATGGGCTAGCTTAAAATTTTTTGAAACCTCCTGTCATGAACCGATATAACAGGCCTGTAAGTTTATGTTATCTTTTGTGTATGTGCAGGTCTGTTGGCTATTAAATTGCAGCAATATCCAAGTGACTCAGCTCTTTCTGGTTTGCCCTCTTGGAAATGTTGTAGAATCAAGCATCATTATAGTTTTCAACCTCATTGATATTGACTTTTCATGTGCAGAGATGGTGTGGAGGATAAAAACTTCGGTAACGGCCGCGAATGGGATCATCAACATCAATCCTTGACTTTCATGTGCTTGCTATTGAAGAAACATGAGGGGCAGAAGAGTCTTTTGTGGCATATGCTTCCAGTTGTAGGTCATAAAGCTTGTATACCTCCGTGCCGGTCCGGGAGAAAGATTGTGCTGTCAAAGCAAGTGCCTTTAAGTGAGCGTTCCACCTGTGTTCGACTTGAGAACGATGCTATTTTCCTCAACAACATATGCATATCTGCAAACCATCGTGCCACGGCATCCGGTAACTACAACTTTTCTATGATGTTACAATATTTTTCATTTAAAATACCAACACAAATCCCAGAACCTCACTACATGGCCTCTATTATTACACTGAGTTTAGTATATTGCAGGCTTATGGCTTGAATTGGGTTTACCGCATTCGATCATAAGGTAATGTTCATCCCGTATAATAACTCAAAGCAACACATGAGAATTCCAAGCTTTGTCCATCTGTGTCGGTATGAAAACTCGGCGTCGGTGAGCCACTGCTCTCCTTCTTTTTTGTTGAAATTCACAGATGCCCAAGCTATGGAATCAACTGGTATCCATAATTTACTTTTCTGCTGTCGCATCATGACATTGTTCCGTTTGTGCAGGACATGTTGCAACAGTTTGCGGGAATTACCGTTCCACACGGTTGGTGGCGTGTTGAATTATTGCAAGGAGCTAAAAAATATTGAAGTTTCTGAAGTTGTTTCTTCCACAGCGTCACGATCTTGAATTGGAGAGTTGTAATAGCTGTTGTTTTGATGCGGCAAAAATTGGAGGCAAGTTGATCCACGTAGATGAGGCGGTTCACAAACTGAAGTACCTGCTACGTACTTTGTATTTTGCAATTCTTTGGTCATTGTGTGTAGGTCCAATGTGATAGTTTGGTGCTGGTTGTGAGGCTGTGAACATAATATTTTGTAATAACATAGCATATTGAAACCTTTGTGAAATTCCCACGTGCATGTGAATGTTAGAAATACACGCCTTGTTTTTTTTCATATGCTTTTGTCATAATTATTGGTAACATAACAATATGAAAAATGGTCTTTTGATGATATCACAATAGAATTACTCATAACCTTCATGAATTGTAATCAATTTGGATTCAAGATAATATAATTTCATTCAGTTTCAATTTTGTGCAAATGGGCTCATAACTGTGGGATTTTGTAATGGGCTTGGAACTTGAAATAATACTTGGATTAATCACTACTCCTGCACATCCCGATCCACATAGAGATGATCCATAATGGCATGTAACAGTATCGTAAACCCAGCCACCATATGAAATAAAATGAGTCATTCCTGGATACACCATTACTCCAGTTTGGCCTTATTGCCTTGAGATCAAGGAATAATGCCTTGAAGTATACACTGTATTAAAAAACATTCTGCAAAAATTAGCTCCAACCAGGTGACCTGAACCATTCCTCATTCAACATTATCCACACGCCTGACTTGCATCTTTAAGAGAAAATAACAACACATTTTTTTGGATTTTTTTTTATGAAGCAAGTGGGTAAATATGCATAATGGAGGTTGCATAAAGGTAGGACAAATTTGGGGTATGACAAGGCATTGTGTAATGACATTGGAACATTTATTTGACTGCATTGTCTGTATCTATATGCATCATTACGTAGAAGACACCACTATCTACCTTATTAGGTAATGGTTAACGGTACCTGAACTGAAGTTTGAACATCACCGTATTTGTTTCGTTGAATGAGAAACCAGTATTTTGATCAGTGAACACATAACCATTATAGTGCATGGTGACCATTGTATTTCTATCTACCATAGCTTTGATACAGAGAGTGTGTGAGTTGGATGCGATTCCACAAGACATGTATACAAAATATATAGTGATAAGGAACTCTATTGGTTCGTCCAACCAAATGATGAGTGCATGCTGAACACGTGTATGGTCATCCAACCAAAGGACGGGCCCTTGAACTAAACGTGTAGGGTCGTCCATCCAAAGGACGAGCCCTTGAAGCTAACATATCAGGTCGTCAAACCAAGTGGCGCACCCTTGAAGCACGTGTGACTGCATGTCATTTGATTAGCATAGGGTGCAGTGTGTAGTATTAAGGTGCAGTGTGTAGTAATAGGGACGCAGAGGAGTCATGTAGGGGGGATCATGCAGAGTCAATAATTTTGACTCATCTATTTTTCCAACGGATAATTGCATGGCTCACAAATTTTACTCATCTCTTTTTCTTATAAATAGCAAAAAAAATTATTCATATGCATTGCAAAAACAACAAACTAAATCAATACTTCAACACCTTCATTGTTTCATTAGTTATAAAATATTCTAAATGAAAATGTTGTGGATCGGAGAAAACCATCGGGGAACACCGACCTATGTTTCCACCTATGTAAGTTTTTTTTCTTCATACTTGTGTTTAATATTACATCATTACGTTGTATTTATTTTTCAATATTTGAAATAGTCCAACAACGAGAGATTTAGACTACATTCTCATGCTATCGATGCACCAAGTGACGCAATCAAACCGTATTTGGAACGAGCAGGTTTCGCAAAAGTTGCAGAAATAACCACTACCAATGTTGATTCAAAGCTCGTACTTGCTATGGTGGAGAGGTGGAGACCAGAAACACATACTTTCCATCTTCCAACAGGTGAATGTACCATCACGTTGGAGGATGTAAGTATGTTATTAGGTCTCCGTGTGAATGGTAAGACTATGAATGGTCCTACTCAGGTAGGCAATGATGTACATATGGAAAATTTAGGTATCGAACCTTCGACATCCGATAAACATAAAGCCTGTGTTAAAATTGTTTGGCTACAAACTATATTAGCACAACTACGACAAAACGCATAACCATCCGATGAGGAGAACCTTCTCCATGCAAAAATTTATATATTACTACTCATAGCTAAAGTATTGATGCCAAACAAGAGCCATAACTATTTACATTCTTCTTGGATACCCCTAGCAGGAGATTTAGATAAATGCAATAGATATAGTTGGGGTTCTGCTTGTTTAGCTACATTATATAGGCATATGTGTAAAACATGTAGGGTAGGGGTAAAAAGTATTGGAGGATGCGTTCTCTTACTAAGTGTTTGTACATATTGGCATATACCACTAATTTCTCCAGAGAGTTTCGTCGATTCCTACCATCCTTACGCAACAAGGTAAAAATTATTTACAATTTTTTTACATCCCTTTATTACATTTCTTTCTTTTAAAATTGCAAGATTTGTTCAAAGAGGCATGACTTACCAAAATAATCCTCGACACTGTGTCCGAGGATTTAGATTTGCACTAGATAGATTAAGGGCTAACGATGTAAGTTTGTTACCGCTACATTATCTAAATATATGCTGACATCTGTATTTAAAATCTAACTATTATATTTTCTGTAACAGTTTATTTGGAGGCCCTACCCGAACTACCCAGAATGCGTCCTTGCAGATATCCAAATTTGGAGCGCGACCACTTCAATTATCAGTTTTCATATTGTTGAAATGCATCAAGATGATAGGGTAAAATTGCAGTTTGGATTTCAACATGATATCCCTTCCCAGCCTAGATGTCTACGCGAACTACATGAAACTGAAATGCCCAATACATGCGAAGATCATTGGCGCAATATAAATAGAGAAGAGAATAACAAGTGGAAAAATAGAAAAAAAATTGACCATACAAGGTAACATGGAAGACCCTCGTCAATATGCATCGTCTTCATCACAGCAAAGATCCTTGCCGTCCATGCCTCAGGAAATGCCTCAGATGAACCCTTCGCAATTTCAATCGCAGATATCTTCATTCACCCAGCCCATATACCAACACCCCTAACCCACACAGCCCCAACCAACATATCAACACACTCATACCACATTCTTTGCCACCTCCTCTCAACAACCAACACCATACACCCCAACCCCGCAACATAACTTCTACTACCACCAAGAATACCAGGAACAAACCACATTTCGACCATCTTTCTAATTCACTCCAATTCCTCGACCTAATTTTGATTTCTCTTACCCCCAATCACAACACTAAACATTTAACCCTTCACTGTCTCAACTGACTTCTACCGGCCGCACTGGCGATGTTTATTACCCTCCCATCCAACAAAGCTCTCCAACCACCTTCAACCAACCATCCCAGTCAGTCCCCAACTATCTCCTAACTGATGATCAGCTAATGAAATGACCAGGTTTTTTCTGTTACTGATGTGGACATGGTCGATATATCACATCAACCTGAAAATAATGAGTTGTCTTCCGACTCTACCCCATCACCTGCAAGACAGCAACCCGAAGAGTTAGGCATGGGGAAACGAGTAAAAAAGAGTAAAATGTGTGAAACTGACGGTCATTTACGTAGACAAAAATGATGTATCTTTTTCACTCATCGGTATTAATAAAATTGATTTTATTTATGATTTTATTTAATAAGCAAATTATTTTAATTAATTAAATAATTAATTAAATGTTATGAAAAATATTTAATAACATTTTAAATCATGAAATGAGTTTTTAATATTTAAAAAACAATTAAATATATAAAATCATAATAAATATTTTATATTTATATTTAAAACAATAAAAAAACAAAAACAAAAAAAGCCTTCAAAGGGTCGGCCAATGGTTGGCCGAGCCCCTTCATGGTGTTGCGTCCTTCACAGGATCGTCCAATGGAAGAACGAATCCTTTAAGAAATCGTAACACATTGGTCAATTTTTTTCAACTTGTCACAATTTAGTACTTTTGGTTTCAGCATATTGGTAAAAGACAAACCTTGTCTCTAGTGGCACTTAATTTTTTTTCTTATAAAAGAAATTAAGAGTAAGGAATGATACACGATACCTATGAAACATCTTAAAGTTTAAAAATATTTACAATGAACTTTTATTATTATTTATTTATCATAGTGTTGATGATTTTAGGTTAGAAAAAAATTTATATTTGGATCTAGTATGATTTTCACAATTTAAATATTTTAATAAAACTGTTTGCAAAATGTATTTAGGTCTATAATGTTGATTTTTGTTTGATTTGTATTCTTGATTTGAATTTTTTTTTCCTTTTTTTTTTCTTATTTAATGTATTTTTGATTATGAAGATATTATTTTGTTTTATTTGAAAGAAAATAGAAAGAATGTAAAATTTGATCATTATTTTTTAAGGGTTAAATATGTTTTTAGTTCCTTAAATATTTCAAAATTCAGTTTTAGTCTCCAGCATATTTTCGTTCAAAGAATCATCCTCCTAAAGTTTTATGTCTCTATTTTTCGTCTCTACCGTCTATTCTACTTAACGGAATCATATGTGGATGTTGATTTGACATTTTTTTTTTATAATTTTGATAAGTTGATTTGCTGATTAAGCAGATGTCACGTATTCTTTTCTATACCACCTAAGTGTTGTTGAGTATATAGTTAGTATTAAAAACCCTAAAATTACTTTCACTCTTTCGTTTTCAGCAGAAGGTTAGTTCTCAAAATCAATTCCATTCTTCTTCAAGCTCGTGCTTATTATTTAAAGTTTGTTGAACATAGTAGCAGTAACACAATGCTTATTTTAATTTTGTTTGCAAAAATTTGTCTTCCTTCTCATTGCGTTTGCTTTGTGGTCTCAACTTTGGCTTGAAAGGTGCTTGCTTTGTGGTCCCTCGATATTGAAATTGAGGTAGGTCCACATGTTCCTTTTTAGATTTTATTTTATTGAAGTTTGGTATAAGATTTGTATTTTACTGGTAGTGTATTAAGTTATTAGGGTTTTTATGCATACAAGTGTATTTCGTGGGTCCATGTTTGACTGTTATTTTCCATCCATTATGTAGGCATTAGTGTCTTTAAGGTAATATTTTACACGAATGCCTCTTTGGTAAAAGACCAAATGCTAAAGTATGAGGGTGGTGAAGTTTATGCATTTAATATTCAAGATATTGAGTGTTGGTCATTTTTTGAGGCGTGTGATTTAATTAAGGGAATGGATTTTGGGTTTGAATCACAATGTAATCACATTGTACTGTCTAGTAAAGTCTTAAAATCAACAACCATGGGAATTAAGACCTTATATACTAAACATAAGTGTGGAAGACAATTTTTTAACAAGAGTGCCAAAGCTGATTGGGTTGCAAAAGTAATAGTTGATAGGATGAAGAACAATAACAAAATTATGTTGAATGATGTAATTGCAGATGTTAGGGTGAGGTATGCTACTGAAATCCCTGGTTGTAGGGCATTTAAGGCAAGACAGATTGCCAAAAGGATAGTGGAGGGAGACTCTAGCAAACAATATAGTTTGTTATGGTCATATGGGGCTAAGTTGAGGAGAGATTCACAAGGAAATACTTTCAAGTCGAACACTCAATCTCCAGGTCCATGTTTATTGTCAAGATTTGAAAGGTGTTACATGTGCTTTGATGGAACAAAGAAATCTTTGAAATTTTCTTGTAGCCCATTTATTGGACTAGATGGATGTTATCTAAAGCCCAAGTGTGTTGGGATATATTAATAGCTGTGAGAAGAGATCCTAATGACCAGTATTTACCTATTACATTTGAAGTGGTAGAAATTCGTCGAAGAACACTTGGAGTTGGTTTATGTAGTTACTTCTTGAAGACATTGGTGAAAAAATGTGGTGATCGATAGACCATAGGCAAGTTGATGATCCCATTAATTATGTCCATAAGTGTTATCACAAGTCTATTTATGTAAAATGTTATGAAGAAAGTATCACTCCTTTGAATGGCCAAAATAAGTGGCCTAAAACCAATGATCCAGTAATTTACCCTCCAATGTTCAAAAGAGGCCCAAAGAGGCCAAAAATACTTAGCAGAAGAGAACCTGATGAATCAAATGCAACTAAGTGGAAAGAACTAATACTACTCATAGGTGTAAGACATGTTTGGAGTATGGTCACAACACTAGGACATGTAAGAAGAACAAACATATTGTTCTACACAAGAACCAAGCTATAACAACAAATGAAATACCTACACAAGCAAGCCAGACTAGAAATGTTCAAAAGGCAACATCAACAATGGCTAGTCTAGCGCTTTTGATTAGTAATTATATATTCTTTATTGTTTGTATTTTATTATCATTAAATAATAAAGGAAAAAGGGCACCAAGTAAGGCTTCAGTGCAAGGCTCTCAGACTGCACAGTCTCAAGTCACAGACTAGATAAAGGAGGCACCAAGTCAGGCTTCAGTGCAAGGTTCTCATACTGCACAACCTCCAAATTCTCATATTGCACAACCTCTAAATGCTCAGACTACACAACTCTCAACTGCTCAGGCTGCACCACCAGCAAGTACAGATAGAAGAGAATACCTCAATGAAGTAGATCTTGATGTTATAGAAGCAACTCTCAATGATATTAATAATGGAGGGGATATTTTTATTGACATTCAACTTCTTAAAGTTGACTTAAGCCTTATTAAACAGCCTGCAGTAAACACAAGTCCTTCAATGACTGGTGGTGTCAAGACCTTCTTTAGAAGTGCACCAAAAGTCAAACCCTCTGAAGAATTCAAACCTCCAAGAAATGTCAAGGAAACCTGCAATGATCCTGTAAGTTAGATTATACCTGCTAATAATAATTTTTTGTTATTGTCATTTACGTCTGTTAACTAACAATTTAGGTCAAGTTTATGATGCCAAAGAAGAAATAAGTCCTAGCAGTTATGATGCATACCAGAAAGAGTGAAAGACTCGGGACTCTAACAACAAAAGACATCAAGGGGCTTGAAAAACACCCTGAAGATCCAGTTGTGCTCACTGAAGATGATACCTTTAAAACAACAAAAAAAGGGTAGAAAAAGTTGGGACGAAATTCAAAAAGGCCTGACTCAATGAGGATGGAATTTGAAGAAGTTGAATGATATGTTTTTTTGGCTATGTTGTATCCCTAAGTGTGTTTTGAAGATTTTGATTAACTATTTTTTTTTTTTTTTGCTATGATGTACTCTATGAGCAACTGTACTTTATGAGCATTGACTTGTAATTTTGGTTTGGCTACAATTTAAGACCATGTATTGGATTAAATTAAGTCCTTGTATTGACTTTGAATTACTATTTTCTTAATGAATTTATTTCATGTCAGTTTGTTTGTCAAATCATGATGCCAAATTGAGGCAAAGTATGTCAATGTTTTAGGGCACAAAATGCCAAAATTGAGGCAAAATTTAGAAGACATTATGCCGAAATTTAGAAGACACTTTGACAAAATTTAAAAGTCACTTTGAAAAAAATATAAAAGACACTGCCAAATTTTAGAGGTTATTATGCAAACACAAATTCAATAGAATACAGTGATCAAACACAATTCCATTACATTTATCAGACACAATTCTATTACAAACATAATGTAACAATGTCGTTACATTGATCAAACAACCTAATTTCAACAATTACATTTCATTAATTATTACACATTAATCATAACAGAAACTACAAAGCAGATAAGCTTGATTTTTCCATTCCATGCCTCTGATCTCAATTTCGCTTGCATCTTCATGTTCTTTTTCATGGAACCTTCATACAGCTCCTTCAATAACTCAACTACCTCTAATTCTTTCATCCTGTAGTTTTCTACCTGTTCAACACCATTAACATCTTCTTCGATCAGATCTTCGTCTCATATGAATAGATTACAAGTTTCTTCACTATGCCAAAATGGACATCTCTAAAAAAGTCTGCCTTTATTGCAGCCATTCTTGCAGACGTATGAAACCATACGAGCATCACAATCACAATTCCTTCCTTGAAGGCTTCACACAGACGACAAAGACATGCTAATGGGTTTCGTAGCACTTGTTCTTGAATTTGACATCAACCTTTCTTTGCTGAAGAAGCTATGATTGCAATTAGGTCATAACTTTCAAAGGGGAAGATACAAGACGAAGACGAAAGAGGAAGAAAGAGGACGTAGACAAAATGAAATTAGGTTACAATTCATTGATGCATAGTCTATTTACGCATTCACCATATATGCTGATGTGTAGTCTCCTTACAAACGTGGTAATTTATACATGTCTAATTAATTAAAAAAAAGGTTAAACTAGCGTCCATGTAGGATGCCGTTAAGTGAAATAGACGGTCGAGATGAAAATTAGGGATGGAAAACTTTAGAAGGACGACTCTTTAAACAAAAATGTTAGAGAAACTAAAACTAAATTTTGAGTTATTTAGAGCAGCTTTAACGCAGGATTGTTAAATCAAAATTCTTTATAGCTTACGTTAGTAATAAGAAATTTGCATTATAGAAGAGCTGACATGGCATCCAAATGAACTAAAATTTAGTTCCCATTATCTATATAGTTAACGTTAACTATTCATGTGAAACCTATTATAATATTATTTAATATTAATAAAATATTCCAAATATTCCAACAACATTAAAGTAAGGGTATGATATTTGAAAATAGTAACAGTCATATTATCATTTTTTACCTTCTATAAATTCTATAGAAATTTTAATTTTTTTTACACACAGTTTTACTTCTAAATTTTTTTCTCTCAATTTCCAAATTTATTTATTTATCAAATGGATCTCAACCAATCGAATCCTTATTATAATTATATTCCTATGAAAATATAATTTTTTTTTATGTATTATTGTTGTGAATTTTGTATCATTTTTAATTTTATAATAAAATATATTTAATATTATTTTTAAGTTTTTAAGGTAAATTTTATTTAAAAAATTATATATATTTTAATTAAAATAATTAAATTAATGGTAACTTGAATAAAAAACTATAAAATGTGGGGTCAAGTTTTGGTTTCCTATAGACAACCACCATTAAAGTAAAAACTACTCAAATCAACTATAAATTTTTTAAATCCTACAAATCACTTTGGTCCCACAAAAAAGTATCTTAGTTTACCCATTTAGTTTATTCCCACTAAATATGCTCTTATAGGGACTTGTAACCTATTTAAACCTTTTTTTTTAAATGTATCTATTTAATTAGCATTTATTTTCAGCAATACATTTCTAACTATTATATTTCAATAGTCATAAAAAGAGAAGAGAGATTTAAGATTTTTTTGAATTTTAAAATAAAAGTTTATTGACTTAATTACTCATCAAATCAAAACAATCATCACATTACAATTTTTTTTTTAAAGTTTTCATTTACATAAGTCATATTTGATGAAATGAATCCAACATTTTCATCTTTTGACATTATATAAAATGAATTTGAATAATAAATTACTATTAAGATATATATTTTAAATAAGAAAAAAGATAAATATTTGTTATGGAATAGTTGTTTTCAATTAAAAAAATCAATCTATTTAAAGAATTATGGTTCATGTTTAACTATTGTTTTTGAACTTTTTTAGGATGAATTAAATATGTTCAACTATTATTCTATTAGATGGTTAATGAGTCAAATTTTATGTCTCCGTTTTTATTTAATAATTTATTTTTATTAAAAAATATGGTTCATTAATTTAAAAAAAAAAGTTTTTAGACAATCTATTATCTTAATCTACTTTGTCAATTTATCGTGATATTTACTATATTTATTACCAAATAATGACAAAGATGAAATTCATACCTCTTAATTGATTCTTGTTATTATTAATCTCAACCATTTTTATTTTTTATAATTTGCAAATCCATCATATACAAATCCCAGTTTAAATACTTAAGTATGATTAACATTTTATAAATTTAAATAATTCTAATCCTTGTGAAAATAGTATTACTTATCATTTTCTTTCTCGTACAATTATTTTGTACACTTTTTAAATCTTCATCAAATTTTTTCGGTGGTGTTGGAAATTGTTGAATTTATTTTCAAAAAGATAATATTTCTTTTTATACAAAAGTATAAAAAGAAGTGTTTTTTTTTTTCTAACTTTTTATTATGATTGTGCAATGCTAAGGTTTTTTTGAGTTGTGTATGATTAGGTGAAGGATCGGGTTAATTACTCTCTACCTTTCTATTCAGTTAAGATATACTTGAACATTCTATTGAAGTATCATACACTTTTCACGTAACGTATTAAGTTGTCAATAATTCAGTTACAACATTCTTACATTAACCTCCTACTATATCATGGAGTCAAGAATAATACAGAAGATAATCTCTCTAATGAGATAATCTTCCTTTGTCTTTCATATTTTTCTTATCTTGCTCATCTGATAATAGCAACAATTGAATGAGTGAGACTAAGTCTTTGTGAGTTCCTAACATAACTAACTTAGGATGGCATCATAATCTTAATGAATATTATGTATCTTAAAATCCTATTTAACTTCCTCAGTAGAGATAAGTGTAATACTATATAATTTACTCGCCTGAAATGCCGTCGAGCGTAGTTCCACAAGCTTAGGTAGATTAGAATAAATTAATAAAGTAACCTAATTAATCATATCTTTCATTACTAAATTGGTACTGTTGTATATACGTATTGTGTGATTTTCTAATAGGCAATGGTTTAATTTCGACAATTTTGTGATAATTTTTTTATTGTTTTGTAATATTAACATGTTTGTCTTGTGTTTTACGTGAATCATTTGACACATGTCACTCAAACTAATAATAACGTGGTTGGGTCAGAAAGGTTACAATTTTGGAAAGAAGCTTCTCACGGTAAGTCACGAGGTCGGTGTTATGAAACTGTCCGAATAGCGGTTAACATATAGAATAGAGTGTCTTACTTAACACAAGTGACAGTTACAAACCTGAATAGAGAAGCGGGGAGCCAACCCATTGAGGCGGCTAGAGCTCAGGCTTCTATACCTCATGAAGGAGTTGTATTAAATAATGCACATGCAGAGAGAGTTATGGCTGAGATAGCAGATTTGAAAAAGAAATTTGAAGAATTTCATAAACAGATGTTTGCTTGGCAGTCAGATCAGGCGGGTCCTTTCATTGCTCCTTTTGGTATCCATTCTAATACTAATGGCCATTACGATAATGACTCTGATGAGCGGTCGTTGGATCTAGAAGAAATGAGTGATGGATGTTGAGTCATAATAAATTGGTCCTACCATGCCATCTCCTTTATGTATTTTGCTTTTAAAGAATGATATTATCCTTAGTTTTAGCTAATGCATTGTTGTTATGCATTGTCTTTTTTTTAAAGTTTTAGATCTTGTTCAAATTATTGTGGATTTATACAAGTTTGATAGTTTGATGTAACTTTGACATCTTTATGTAGCAATATTGTGGATTTACACAAGTTTGATATATTGTGTTAATATTTTGATGTAACTTTGACATCTTAATTAATGTAACAATATTGTGGATTTACACAAGTTTGATATTTGTGTTGGTATTTTGATATGATAATATACCAATGAATAATATGAAATTAAAAATAGGTTCCGAAAATATCATGTAGCAATTAAATGTGGCTTTAAACAGAGGTTCATTAACCGACACTAATCGTCTATAACTAGATTGTGAACATTAACATGATTGACGCTACACTTCATATGCACAACAATATAGTGTCTCCATTAACCGACACTAATCGTCTATAACTAGATTGTGATGTTGCTTAGGACCGACGCTAGGACATTGAAAATGATATTTAAGTGACCATATAAACCGACGCTATGTAAAATATATTGTTGACTATAGCTGACACCACCAATTAAAAATGACTATATTATAGTGTCGATTTTTGAATTTTATTATCATGTTAGCGTTCGTTAAAGTCGTCACTTAAAGTAGTGACAACTCAACACTACATTTTGCTTCCACCTTTAGGGTGTCCGTCCCAAATCCGACATTAGGTCGTCGCTAACACCCTTTAATGCTGATTTTAGGCCATTTATCAAGGGCTTTTGGCCGACGCTAAAATTCAGTTTTCTTGTGGTGCAATTTGACATTACAACTTACATATATTAGGTGTTGAAAGAGGTGTTGGTTTAAATTGATGAGTTTGTTTTTCAACAAACATTATAACCTTGGATGTGTCAGAAGATTCTAATGTCATTCTCCTTCTTAGGATACCATGATTAACAATTAGTATAGTCTCGATCGATGTTGAGCTAAGTGGGATTATGGTGAGGTTTCAAGAACATATATAATCTTAAATGTTCTTGAAGAAATGTGCCACAAGAATGAATATTTTCATTATTACAAGATTGATGTACTTCAAGAGATGGTTGATGAAGTAACGCAACAAGAAACACCAACTTTTCCAATTGAAAGAGTAATGGTGAAGTTCGTAACTAGTTTTGATGAGGGACATAAGAAAGACTTTGGTTATCATGTTTTAGAGATAGACACTTGTGAAAATAATGGTATCCATAAGAAGAATGAGGAGCTAACCTTGGAGGAAGTGCGACAGACTAATGCATCTAAACTAAAGAAATTAACCCATTTGAAATGTGTTTCTAAGTGTGGACTCCATGAAACCAACCATGATCACCAATTCCTTGACCACGTTAGAAAAAGAAAAGTTATTAGGGGGTAGATAACTCGAAAATGTGTCATATTTCTGACTCGATTCACATGCATTTTAATGACATCTTTTAGTGGCATTATGGCGATGTTTTATATTAATTTCAGGTGCTTAATAGTTAGGGGACTACTTACCAAAAAACGGTGTAAAACGATAAAAATGGGAGAAAAAATAAGATTTGTATTGTCATGACGGGCTCACTTCCAGTATGCCGGTCGCCATGACCTGTGGAAGTCAAGCCCGTCATAGGAAGTCAACAAAAAAGGGAGAAAAGGCGCCTGAGTTGGATGATAGGTGGATCGTCATCTGGATGATGCTCGTCATCTTCCCCCACCTCATGACGGAAGGGTCATCATTAACATGGCGTCCGTCATATGTTTTAAGTCCAGAAATCTCTCCCACGTATCAAGACTCACAGCCATGGCAATTCCCTCCATTTTCTCCACTTCTTATACACGATCTCAAGCATCCCCAATATGATTTTGATACTATAATTGGATATTTAAGTTTAAAAAAAAGATCATCCCAGCTTACTGTTATTTTCTAAGCCAGAAATGCACTTATTGTAAAGTGATAAATTTATCACATTCGAAATGCACTTAGTTTGGATTTCATCTATCTACTATTAAGTTGCTGCGATTGTAGTCCTGCCGGCATAATTTTTTGGGAATTTATTTTAAACAATTTTTTGTATCAAATTGGAGCAAGTTATTATATTATTGCATTTCAATTCATACATATTCTTTAATTTTCTACTTCTTTTAATTTACTATTGTACCTGTATGTTTCTATTTAATATTATATTTATTATATTAAACATGAACATAAAAACCATTTAGAGTAGTATTAACGTAACATACATGTTTGGCTAATTCTGTCGAGTCTAGAATGTGAGGACCATCGTACTGACAGTGCTCCAATTAGTCGTTAAAAATTAAAATTAAAATGGAAATTGTTTCTGGCCATAATATTTTCTATTTTTGAAATTAAATTTTGCTATGAAAGAAGAAACGTAGAGATACCAATTTCAATTTGAAATACTGAAACCTTTATCTAACTGTAGGAAAGTCCAGTATTTAATTTTAAACACTCTGAAAGCATTTTTTTATCAACTAGGAAATATTATGTTTTCAAATTTTTATTTTAAAGTATAACCGAACACACGAAAGCGGACGTTTATACACTTAAAATCCAGTATTGGACGTGCGAAAACATGCCGTACCTTTAAATTAATTTTTCTTCCTTAAGCAACTTTCGAGTAATTAAAAGTAATTATTTTTCAAAAAGAATTTTTCACTTAACACATTGGACACGCAAAAGCGGGCAGTTAGATTACAGACTAAAATTCGGTACCGGTTACACGAAAGCGAACGGTTCCTTAAAAACTAGTATTTTTCCACTAAAAAAATAGTGTCTCATTTTAATTATAAGTAACGACTTTGTGAGCAATAATGATCAAAGAGAACCATATTCCGGTCTCCTGTTTCATAAATATTTCAAAACAAATTATTTCTCCTTTATTTGCAAATAAAAGCACTTATTCATCACCTTAGACACACATAGTAAAAATAGGTAACCGTAGTTGACATGGTCTCTGTGGCTTCAATATTTTTTTATTGTAACCAATATTTTTATACACTTACAAACCTATCAAGTTTTTGGCCCCGCCATCACGGAGAAATTTAGTCAATATCTTAAATTTGTTGTTATGATGTATAGACTAAGACACTTTTTTTTTCTTTCACTTTTCCTGGTTGTATGCAAAGTACCTGCAACTTCGGGGATGAATTAGAGCAACTGACTTATGAGATCGAGCGTTTTCTTCACCTTAAATCCTAATTAGAACAACTTTGCGCCTAGTATAATATCTCAATGGTTACGAATAGTGGTAACCTTTCTCTTAATGACTTTGTCGTCCCATTCCAGGACGAGCCAGAGTATTGTTAACCATGCGATCCAGGATATGAATTTTGAGCTGAAACCCTCTCTGCTGCAAACCGTGCAATATAATCAGTTCTCTAGAAGTCAAATGGAGGACCATAATTTGCATCTCCATGTGTTCGTACAGTATGCTGACACGTTGAAGAGTAATAGAGTCGATCCATAAGTCATTAAATGACGTATTTTCCTTTTTTCCCTGAGGGACGAAACCAGAGCTTGGCTACACTCCCTATCATCTAATTTCATTACCACATGTAATGAGCTCAAGAAGGCGTTCTTAGCTAGATATTTCACCCAAGTATGACGATAGTGTTAAGAAACCAGATAACTTATTTTAGACAAGCTAACGATGAATCCCTTTTTTGACACCTGACAGAGATATAAAGACATGATGAGACTCTGCCCACATAGTAGTTTAGAGAAGTGGTTGATAATCCATACTTTCTATAACAGTTTTCTCTATAATGCGAGGATGACATTTGATGTTATGGCAGGATGAGCTTTAATGGATAAGCCCTTCGCTGAGGCCTACCAAATCATAGAGAATATAGCCCAGAACCACTATTAATAGGGAAGCGAGCGTGTTCCTATTGTAAATTCTCAAACTAAAGGTGGTATGTATGAGGTGAGTGGTTTTGATCACATGAATGCTAAAGAAGATGCCCTCACCCAAAAGATCGACAATCTTACGACTACCTCTGCGACCACCGTAGCTGATGTGACTCCCAACTATGAAATATGTGGATTCCAAGGACATGTCACTATTGACTGTCAATTATTATCTGAGCCTACCTGTGACCGGGATAATTATACATGATGTGGTGATATGAATCTGAATGTTGTTGTTGTTGTTGTCATTGATGCGTGTTTGGTTTTATGAACATAACCTTAGATTCATGATTAATTGATGAAATTGGATGTTAATTAATGCATATATAATGTTTTAACTATGGTATAACATGTATATGTTGTCTTCTGTTCAAATTGTGCGATTGAGGATCAAAAATCGGAGCTTCGATAAGGCTCAAATGATGGAATAGGTTTTTTATTTTTGTAATTCTTGGTGATTTCGCTTGGTGAGGATGAATGTCGCTTAGCGAGTAAGGCGCTCACTTAGCGAGCTATGACATAATGTGATATTTTTTGGTTTTCTGGATCTTGCTTAGCGCATAGTTTCCATTTTTACTCAAAATGTCGGTCTCTCTGATTCCAGTGATTGCTGGTTGTTGTTTGTCTCGTGTTTAATGAGATGAATTGATATGATTGAGTGATATGTGGATATTTATTCAACGTGTGCATATATGTTGTGAAGTGCAACTGTAATTATATGAATTATTGTACATACTTGCTGATGATTATTTGATGCGTAGTTCAGAGTGAGAACTAATGTTGATGCATTTAAAAGTATGATTGTTTATAGTTAGATGTGGGACTCTAATAATTTTTGTGTTGTTGTCGTTACATTGTTGTATGTCATACATTATATGTTGTCGTTTTTGTGAAAGAGACGAGTCACGAGTTTAGATGAGGGAACGAGTGACTTGTCAGGAGCTTAGATGAAAGGGCTCGGATTTCAGATGTTGGAACCTAGTTCGTATGAAAAACCATTGTTGATTTGGTACCACATACATATAGATTCAAGGTGTTGCCACATTGGATACAAGTGGACATTTGTGAATTGATGATCGTTGTGTGAATACATTATTTGTTGATGATTGTTGTTATTATTAAAGCTACCCTTCCTGATATTTGGCACCGCTAACATATTTGAGTGTATTCTCACCCAGTTGTTATTTTGTTTGTGTGTTGATGTACCATGTGTATAAATACTCAGGAACAAAGTAGTAGCTCTTGTAAGTTGGAAGATGGCCTTGGAGCTCATCTTCATTTACTTTATTATTTATCATTTTTAGTCGATTAAATTCTCTAATCTATAACATCAGAAACATGACGTCTTATTTTATTTTGTTGTGAAGTAAATCATTGGACGGTAATATTTTGATTTATGATTTATCATTTTGATTTTGGTAATATTAGAGTTTCGACAGGAGACAAGTATGAAGTCGAAGATAGGTCGCATGTTGTAGTCGAAGAATACATATTGTAGTCAAAGTTTGTTCTAATATGTATTATCAAAATGTATGTCAAATTGGACCTTGTGTTAAGTATTTAGATATTTAGTTAGCTTGTATTATAAGTTAACTAGTTAGTCTATAAATAGGTTAGATCACTCAGGTTGTTAAGTGAGACCAATTGTGTTAATCATTTGTAAATCCTAAATGAGAAAGTGAATAGTATAGTAATTTTTGCTAATCCTTCATCTTCTTTCTTCTTTATCCTTTCTTCTTTCTCTCTTTATTCTAACTGTTCCATTGTTCACCCAAGAACTCTGTTTCTCAATTTTTATTTGTTGAAAGTAATCATTTGTGATCACAAAAAATTGGTGCGGTGAACGTAGAGAAGATGTCGTCAACAAAGTTTGAACTTGAGAAGTTCACCGGAGTTAATGACTTCGGTTTATGGTAATTGAAGATGCGAGCCCTTCTTGTTCAACTGGGCTTGCTAGAAGCGTTAAAGGGGAGAAGATGCCATAGATACTACATTGACAGAGAAGGAAAAGAAAACGATGATCAAGAAAGCACACAGTGCAATTGTTTTGAGTCTTGGTGATAAGGTTCTCATGAAGGCTTCGAAGGAGACGAAGATAGCTGGTGTTTGGCTGAAACTTGAAGGATTATATATGACAAAATCCTTGGTGAATCGTTTGTACTTGAAGCAAGCTTTGTATTTATTCAAGATGAATAATGATAAAGAGTTGATGGAGCAGCTGGATACGTTCAGCAAGTTGATTTTTAATCTTGAAAATGTTGATGTTACCATCAATGACGAAGATCAAGCATTTTTATTAATGTGTTCTTTACCTAAGTCGAATGTTCAGTTCAAAGAACCCCTCTTGTATGGAAGAGAGTCTCTGACATTTGAAGAAGTTCAAGTAGCCTTGTATTCGAAGGATTTGAACAAAAAAAAGGAGCAAAAACCATCCTCATCTATTGGCGAATGGTTGTCCGTAAAAGGGAAATCGTCGAAGAGAGATGGTAGGTTTGAGAAGAAGAAAGGTAAAACTCAACATAAGTCTTATAGTGGTGATATTGTTGGGATTAAGTGTTATCACTATAAGAAGGAGGATCACACAAGAAAGATGTTTCCTGAGTGTCTGAGTAATTATGGAGGTAAGGACAACGGCAATGCAACTATTGTGCAAGATACTTATGAATCATCTGATGTCCTTGTAGTGTCGAGCAACAACTCTTGCAAATAGTGGATTATGGATTATGGATTATGGATGTACTTGGCATATGAATCCAAACAAGAATGTATTTGAAGAATTATGTGATCAATTTGGCGGATCAGTGCTATTGGGAAACAATAAAGCTTGAAAAATTACAAGTATTGGATATGTGAGATTCAAGTTCCATGATGAGTCAATAAGGCTATTAACTGCGGTTAGGTATGTACCTAACCTTATGAGGAATTTGATTTCTCTTGGTGAATTAGACAAGAAAGGATATGTCTCCAAAGGAGAGCAAGGTATCCTAAAAGTCATGAAGGGGTTAAAGGAAGTCTTGAGAGGCGTGAAGAAATAAGGCTTGTATATCCTTGAGGTTGAGGTCGTAAGTGGTTCAGCAGATTTTACATCCATGAAACCGGTGTTGAAGACAGAATTATGGCACATGAGATTGGGTCATGTTAGCGAAAGAGACCTGGTCGAACTGGGGAAACAGAACCTGCTAGGTGGTGACAAAGTCGAGAAGTTGGAGTTTTGTGAACCTTGTGTATTTGGCAAATCCTGTAGGGAGGAGTTTAACAAAGGTAAACAAAGAACACATGGATCCCTTGATTACATTCATGCTAATCTTTTGGGGCTTGCAAGGAATCTTTCATATGCAAGTAAAAGGTATTTTTTATCCATAGTTGATGACTAATCCAGAAAATTATCGGTATTCATTCAAAAGACTAAGGATGCAACTTTTGAGAATTTCAAAAGTTGAAAGGTTCTGGTCGAAACTCAAATTGGCAGAAAGGTTAAGAGGTTGAGAACCGACAATGACCTTGAGTTCTGTAATGAAGCTTTCTACAATTACTGTGTTGAGTTTGGGATTGCAAGGCATAAGAACATAGCAGGTACTCCTCAACAAAATGGCTTAGCTGAGAGATTCAATCGAATAATCCTTGAAAGGGTTAGATATATGTTGGTTAGTGCTGGATTGAAGAAGGTGTTCTGGGCGGAGGCTGTTTTGATAGAAGCTTATTTGATAAATACATGTCCCTCGACTGCCTTGGGAATGAAAACACCTGAAGAAGTTTACCCACACTTCATAAAAGATTGTTCCAAAGTTGTTAAATTATTATGTAACTTTTTGGTAAAGTAGAATGAGCTTAACTTCACTTTTTAATGCTTAGAGTCAGTTCTAGGTATTAAAAGAGAAGTTTTCCACTCTTCCTGTAATCATAACACAAAAATGTGATATATTCTTTAAACTAATGTGTAATGTTAGTGATTACATGTTTGGAGTTGTTTTGGTACAACGACATGAAAGCCTTTTTCCGTGCCATTTGTTATGCTAGTAAAATTTTAAACGAAGCTCAAGTTAATTATGATATTCTTGAAAAGAGCTACAAGCTATAGTTTTTTCCTTATGAATTTTTTTATTATTCAATTGGCTCAGAAGTTATTAAATTTAATGATCATGTTGAACAAAAGTTCCTACTAACTGAAGGCAAGTTAAAACCTCGATTCTGTCACATCGCGAAAAATATTACCTACGAGCGCATCACACACTCGCGAATGATTAAATAGAGTCGTCGTCAAATTTTATTAATTCTAAAAAAGGAAAGGGAAAATATCGATAAGACCCTCAAAAGAAAACAAAAATGGTCGTCGCAACCAAATTCGGGTTCGGGAATCGATTATGCGAGGAGGAGGTATTGACACCACTCACATCCATTGTACTCAACGAGAACCATTTAGTTAGATTTGCGATTAGAATTTTAACTTACGTTATTTTCTTTCTTCGAGTGATAAAAAGTTCAAAAGAAAGAGAGAAGGGGTCGCAAAGAGGTTTTTTATTAGGGTGTTTGACGATATTACGGGTATCGTTCCTACGTATCCTCAGGTGCGGTGAGGAATTCAAACCAATGTAGTTCTTCATAGAAAATACGTATTGGTTGGTTGATTTTATTGAACGACTATTTAGATTTCACTCTAGCAGTTAAAAGTTGTTTGTGCTCGCAATTCGAGGCTTAAATTTGTTTGTATTGCGGTAGAACGAACTAAATAATGTTCTTTTGTAAAAAGGTTTTCGATCATGCGCGGTGAGAAAATAGTTTGATGCATTGAGAAGGTTTTTGGTTGAATGAAAAATATCAAAACGGTAGACTAATTACGACCATCACATGCATATCTGGGGTTATAAGGGACATGTACGTCCAACCCAACCTTTTTCAATCAAGTTATTTGTGAAATTTGTGTGGTGAATTAAGTCATGCTTCTTTAACAGGTGACATGTACTCGTGTGGGAGGCTTATTATGATCATCACACAACTGCTCGGGATTATGAGGGACAAGTACGTTTAAACCAATCTTTTTCATCCATGAGAGAGTAAACTCGATTTAGTTATTTTATATGTTTTGATTCGATTGACGAATATTAGAAAGGTAGGTTAATTACGACCATTACATGAACATTCGAGGTTACGAGGGACAAGTACATTCAACATAACCTTTTTCAACTGGGTGTTTATTGTGAAAAGAAATTTCGAGACGATTAATTTTGAAAAAGAATCAAAGCGATCGAGCATTTGATTCTACACTTAAAAACATATTTCAAATTGATTTTCAAAAGAGATTTTGACATTTGATCAAGACTTCTTAAGTTATTAAAAATATTTGTTAACCTTATCAAAATATTATTTAAATGAAATACAAATAAAATAATAATTATAAAAAAAATAAGAATAAAGATGCAAATGGGGGTGCAAGAAAGATATGTTGATGATATAGAAAATAGTAACAACTAAACATGACTCAAAGGCTCAATGTGAATAAAAAAAAGAAATAACAATAAAATTACACTACAAAAATAGGAGTGAGGGTGCAAATATGAATATGGCCTAAGGAGAGGCATGGGCGTTGGCCCAAGGGGGGAAGGCCTTGGTCAGATGGAGGAGAGATGCATACAATTTTTGATCAAAGTGTGTTGTGATAAGGGTGTGTGGCAAAGCTATAGTAGGGATACTCCATAGAACCCCAGTCAACACCCAAGAGTCAACCGATCAGGGGTTGTATAGAGGGGCCACGTAAGGTCACGTGTGGGTAAAAGCTAGGATGAGATAGAGGTAAAACTGAGTGGGTGTCCCACGTGAGGTCTCATTTTTTTAAACCCTTCTTTTTCTCTTACCACCTGATTCTCTATTCTCTCTTCTACCTAACCTCATAGGTCCATCATGCAAATACATTAAACTCAACCGTTTTTTTACTTAGAAGATTTACACATCCTAAGTTTCAAAGAACACGATGAACATCATATGATGTTCATCGGCCCCAAAACCCAAATTCAACCAAAAATCTCCAAAACCCCAAAAACAACATGAATAAACCCTACCTAAAATGTCATCCTAAACATGAACTTACGTCCAATTTAAACAAGCAATCCATAAATCTACAGATATACATTAATTCACAAACGCAGTCCTAAGTTTAGAAAAACATTCAAATGGTTAAATACAACGACATAGACGCAATCAAATGTATAGTAACAACAATGGCGCACAAGGATTCAGAGAGACATTATGCTTTTACTAATTAAACATTATTAATATCTTGTAAGTAGTATTCAGAGTAATATTTAAAAGATAGAATTAAAAAAAATAGCAATTATTATTACATTAAAAAATGAAAATAACAATTATTTTAAAATAAATTTTACTCTATTCGTTTTTTATTATAAGTTGTTTTGAATCACTCTACATAACCGATGGATAATTAATTTTATTTTTCCTATTAGATTCTTAAAAGTTTATTATTATCTCTCACTTAAATTATGTAAAGTTATCTTTTCTATGTCATTAATAATTAATAATTTTGTAAAAACATTTATAATTTCTCATTTTCATACAACAATCATTATTTTCTTTAATAAATACAAAAATCAAAAATAACTTATAATAAAAAGCGGAGATAATATTTATTAAAATGACAATTATTTTAAAATAACGGAAGAATTTAAAAAATAAAAATAAATTGCCAATCATCTTAAAACAATATTTTACAAATAAATCAACTAATTTAGAATAATATGGAAATTGAAAAGCAAACAAATGCTAAAAAAGAGTTTTATGACTAATGAAGAGAATTTCACAAGAAGAAAAAAAGTCTCTAATTATGTCTTGTCGTTTTGAAGTCGCGAAAACCGCGTTGGCAGTCTTAAACGACAATGGTTTTGCCGACACACCTTTTTGCCTTTATTATTCTTTTTTCAAACACCGCATTATACGGACTTTTTGCCATACAAGATAAGTCAATGACCAAACTATATGTAATTCAATCTCAATCACTCAATTTAATTTAATTAAAGTTATAATAGTTAACATTTACTACTATTCTACTTTTGAAACATTGAGATAATATTGTTTAATTAATCGTACCAATAGATAAGATACAAATTAAGTATCTATGATGCTTGCATTTTAACCTCTTAATTAATACTATGTCATCATGCACTTGCATTTCTTTTATTTTAAATCAACTTTTTTTTTTTATACATTTTTATTTATAAATGACGTATATATGTTTGTAAGTAGGTCCTATTAACTAAGGATGTTCAAATGCAAATTCATCCAACTAAAAATTATAAATTGATTTAAATATTAAAAAATTACATGATATTTTTTTATCAAGTAGTATAATACTTGAAATTTACTCTTTAAAAGTAAATAAATAAAATGTTGTGAGTTTAAATTCATCCTTATGTATCTAATATTTCTGCATAATTGTTAATTAAACTAATTTAACGAGAAAAAAAAGTTAGTATTATTAAATGTGTTTGAATATTATTTTAGAAAAACTATTTAGATTAGATTGAATTTTGAATTGATTTTTTTAGAACTAATTCAAAGTTAATTGAATTACATGTATATATTTTAACATTTATTTATTTATTTATTAATATGAATGTATTATATTAATTTATATTAATTAATACATATTAGTTTACTTTAATCTATTTATTTTTATTATTTTATTTATTTTAAATATATAGATTATTATCATTTTATAATATTATTTTTAATATATTATATATCACATTTTCATAATGTTTTATAATATTTTTTTAATATGTTATATATTCTTTTTTCATAATATTTTGAAATATTAATTATAATTTGGATATAAAAATTGAAGAAATTGAATCGGATCATATTAATCATTAAAAATAGAATCAAACTCTGAATAAATTTATTTTTGTATTAGATAAATTTTTCTCTCAAAATTAATACAAACAGCATAGTGATTATTCTTAATATTAAGTCAATTTAATTGGTTGTAGAAATATCTAACTACGAAAATGCAAATTCAATTTTGAGACTTTACACTTATTCATTTTAAGGGAAGAATCATTAAATATTAATAAAAATAAATCAAATCTTAAAATATTTAGACATTACATCATAATTATAAGCATGAGAACATGTGGGGAAGTATTTTCTATAAAAGACAAAATGACTTATTCATTGCTTACTAAACTTCCTATTAAAAATACAACAACACATCAACCTTTTATTTGGACTATCGTACAACTTTGAATAAAATCACAAAAACTAAACTTCTATGTAACTGCACATGAATCTCAATTCCTCATTGGTTTTTGCTGCAAAGGAACCTTGGTCGGTGCTACAGTTCAAATCATATATAGTTTCAATTTTTGTTTAAGGTGAGAATCTCTGAAACTTTTGAACTGATCTTGTTTTCTTGAAGATGTTATGTAACTTGAGTTTTAAAAAAAAAGTTATTTTTTAAGGAAATTATTGAGTTTGTGAAAATGGATTGCTAATGAAAGTTGAAAATTTTAAGTGATTTTCATGTTTTGGTTCCTTCTTTTTGAGTTTAATGAGCTTTTTTTAGTTGAATTTGTTTTTAATTTTTGCACAACTTTTTCCTTTTTTTTCTCTTCTTTTTCATGAGGAAGAATTGAAGAAAAAAAGGGAAAAGGAAAAGTGTTTCAAAATTAGTTAATTTGTTTGGATTTGTGTGAGCCAATTTAAATTATTTTGTCAGATCAAAATTTAAAGCAGAAACAATAGCATGTGAAGGAAAGTGAGAAACTAAAACATGGAGTGATTAATAGTAAGAGAATTCAAATTTAATCATAAAGTTTTTGTTATGTTCAAAGGGTACTAAGAATTTTGATATTCTGCACATGTAGATTATGAAAATTTGGTTTCTGCTTGTTGGATTATAAAAATTTGTTCACATATTTTACCAATTTTAGTTAACATCTTCACACTTAGCCTATTCAGCACTGACACAAAACCGACACCAACACTTGTGGTTAGGTTCAATTGTTTCATTTTCTCAAGCTACTACTAATCGCAACATGTCAGTGATATTGTCGTGTTCGGTTGGTGTTTCATAGTTACATGCTTCTTATCAGGACTGAGATAGAGAGGATTTTTGTTACATAGGTTATAGATAGGGGTGGCAAAACGAATCCGGTCCGTTGGTTATGCCCATTTTATCCGCCCCACCTCATTTTTTTGCGTGCGCGCCAGTTAACATGAATTTTTGCAATTTTTAGGCTTTGATGGTGCAGTGCACGCGGGCGCTCCCCGCTCTGCCTTCATTTTTTGCGGAGCGAACCAAAATTTTAGGCCCGTACCCTCAACTATGTCTGTCCCCTGTTACTTTTGCAGAACAGACCAAAATGGTGCGGGCATATCGGTTTGCCATCCCTAGTTATAGCTACGGAGAATCGGAGATTTAGTTATCTATCTTTGCTGTTCTAATTTCTGTTCTACCCCTTCTGCAGAATGTTTCAGAAATCGGATTAACATGATCACAAAGTTTAAAAAAGAGAAGCTACCGACATTTATTGCTGGAACATATAGATCAATCAGAAAGGTTTGAAGGTTTTGTGTGTGAGAAAACATTACATTCAAAGAAGCAAATACTTTTCCACGCAAACATAAAATGTCATATGAATCAGACATGTTCAGCAATGATCCTATTCAAAATCTAGACTCATATTGCTTTCTGCCGAATGAGAATCTCGAAAACTACTCATCCTCCGATAACGGTAGCCATGTAACGTACCCTTCATTTCAAGCTTTAGAACAATATTCCGCCCTTGAATCTTCTAACAACAGTCCAGTCTCAAAGCTACAGTCAAAATCTTACACGTTCACGTCGCAGAATTCACTTGAAATCATCAACAATTCGTTAGAGAACGAATTGTGTTTGACACATAACCAAGATGACTTGTGGCACAAGATAAGAGAGCTTGAAAATGCTATGCTTGGACATGATGCAGCCGATATAGATATGATTCAAGAAGAATCTGATCCACTTTTGTTAGAGGCAGAAAAGTGGAACAAAATGATGCAGATGATATCGAGAGGCGATTTGAAAGAAGTGCTTTTTACTTGTGCAAAAGCGGTATCGGAAAACGATATAGAAACCACCGAATGGTTAATGTCAGAGTTGTCGAAAATGGTTTCGGTTTCGGGAAGTCCAATCCAAAGGTTAGGAGCCTACATGTTGGAAGCTCTTGTTGCAAGAATCGCTTCTTCAGGAAGCATAATTTACAAATCCTTGAAATGTAAAGAACCTACCATTGCTACTAGTAATGAACTCCTTTCACACATGCATGTGCTTTACGAAATCTGTCCTTACCTCAAATTCGGATACATGTCGGCAAACGGAGTCATTGCCGAAGCGTTGAAGGATGAAAGTGAAGTTCATATAATTGATTTTCAGATTAATCAGGGAGTTCAGTGGATAAGTCTAATCCAAGCTCTTGCTGGAAAACCAGGAGGACCGCCGAAGATCAGAATAACCGGCTTCGATGATTCCACTTCAGCTTATGCAAGAGGAGGAGGACTTGATATTGTTGGACAAAGGTTGTCGAAACTCGCACAATCATATAATGTAGCATTTGAGTTCCATGCTATAAAGGCTAATCCTTCTGAGGTGAAACTTGAAGACTTTGAACTTCGTCGCGGTGAAGCTATTGCAGTGAATTTCGCCATGACGCTACACCATGTCCCAGACGATAATGTTCACGGAGGTCAGAATCATCGCGGCCGGTTGGTGAGATTGGTGAAATGCTTGTCTCCTAAGGTAGTGACTCTTGTTGAACAAGAATCAAACACCAACGAGCTTCCGTTCGTCGCACGTTTCATGGAGACAATGAACTACTACTTGGCAGTTTTTGAATCAATCGACGTTGCTTTGCCAAGGGAGCACAGAGAACGGATCAGCGTCGAACAGCATTGTTTGGCTCGTGAAATCGTGAATTTAATCGCGTGCGAAGGCGTGGAAAGGGTCGAACGTCACGATCCTCTTGAGAAGTGGAAATCATGTTTCACAATGGCTGGATTCACACCATATCCATTGAGTCCTTATATCAATGGTTCAATAAAGAATCTTCTAGAAAGTTATCAAGGACATTACACTCTAAAAGAGAATGATGGTGCTCTTTATCTTGGTTGGATGAATCATGCTCTTATTACCTCTAGTGCTTGGAGGTGAAAACTAGTTCATTTTGCTACATCAAACTCTATATATGTATAATCCTAGAATAACTCATTTTAGTTTATGCTTCCTTAACTTGATTGAATAATTTCCTAGTTTGTTTAAAAAGCATGCTAGATTTTGGCCTGTTCAGATAAACACAAGCTTAGTTAAGTTCTTATAACATAAATACTTATCATACAAGTGTTTTCATATTATCTTTAAGCTGTTTTCGTAAACTATCTTAAAAAGTGTCTCCGTTGATTTCAAGTCCGCACCACTGCAGTTTCCGGTAAGAATCCTCAAGACTTTGTTTCTCATTCGGTTGAAGTGTTGTATATAAATTATATTTAGTCTCGATTTCCAAGCAATATGAGTTTACTTTAGTCATTTCGAATGAGTTTCCCCCAGTCGAGGGCATGGGCCACGGAGCAAACTTCGAGTTCCCATAAGAGTTGTCCTGGTCGAAGCTAAGGGACATAATGCGAACTTTGAGTTTTTACAGACGGTATCAATGTTCCAATTGATCTCAAGTCTGAGTCACTATGTCTACGAGGTATTGTCAGTATTGAGTGTGAAAATCTCATAGCTTTGGACTTTAGAAAAACAACTTCATTGGTTTGAGGCGTTTTCAGTGTTTGGACTTTAGAAAAACAACTTTTGGTTTGAGGCGTTTTCAGTGTTGTATATAAACTACCCTTAACCTCGATTTCTGAGATTATTTTGACCAATTCAAAACAAAAAGCATACATACATAAGATGAAAAAAAAATTTCTGAGATTATTTTGACCAATTCAAAACAAAAAGCATACATACATAAGATGAAAAAAAAAGCTTATGAAAATGTCTCAAGTTGTACAATAAGCTCTTTCAACTAGTCTCACAAGTGCTTACACTAATAATAAGTTCAAATAAGTGAATCTTAACATGTCATTTGTTTCAATAATGCCCGTGTCATTAAGCAGAATTGTACATTTTTGAATTTTGCTATGAAGTGTGTTTTAGAATAGATATGAATAAACTTCACCAAAGATTAAAAACAAAAGAATAACAACCAAACTTATCTACAAAACATGTTAGCTGAAAATTATGACAAAACAAGGAAGAATAGAACATGGATTTTTCACTACAAATCTTTCTAAGCTAAACTGCATTTCATTCTCAAACCCTTGTTCATATTCACCATCCACTTCATTCACTGAACTTCCAGCAATTATTCTACAAACTATCGAAACTCTTTTCACATTCTTCACTCTCGCATCGAAACTTTTTCCGTCACTTACATTCATCTGAATCCCAGCGTGTTCCTCGTCGAAGTTGAACTGAATTATTCGACAAAAACAACACGACGGATCGTTACAAAGATCACAAACTTTCTTCCCTTGGAAGCATCTCATTGTAGTGACATAGAATCTCAACAATTCATTTCCATCTACTGCACTCCTTGGATGCCTTGGATACTCTTTCTTCACCTTTTCTCGATATTTCTCAAACCTTTCGAAAACTTCTTCTGAGTATCTCACCCTTAGAACTGTCCTAACCTTCCTCGGATGCCTCGATGTGTTCATCGACGCCTTTTGAAATATCATCTCGACAATTTTTCTCGACGGATCTCCATCACCAAGCTCTGTCAAAGTTTAACAATGTAAAAAAAAACATAGTAGCAAAATAATTTACTTACGCAAATGACGTTTTACCGTAAAGTCGAGCATGAGTGTTGTTTGGCTTGGAAAGAACCAATCTAGCTGGAGTTTTCATGAAGGGGAAGCTTTCTTCTTCTTCTTCATCTTGTTTGTTTATTTTCTCTTCCTTTTGTAGAAGAAAGCTACTTCCTTTGCCAAATTTTGGTGGTAGCTTTATTACATCAGTGATCTTGTTTCCACATTTGACATTGTCCTTCAAGGATAACCATAAGCGTTGCATCTCTCTCCCTCTTGATTTGTGTGTGGTCATGTGTATTGAAATTGGAATATATAAAGCACACAAAAGAGTGTCTTTTTGTGTGAAACTGTTTGCTGTTTTAGTCCCACTATCGTCGAAGATTTTCTAAGCTTTATTTAGATATATGAGATGCCTTGGGATGAATGGTATTAGATGGAATAAAATAAAGTTTATATCGTTTAGACTATTTAAAATCGGATGAAGTTTAAAGGAATAAGGTAGTGTGTGTGTATATATATATATATATATATATATATATATATATATATATATATATATATATATATATATATATATATATATATATATATATATATATATATATATATATATATATATATATATATATATATATATATATATATATATATATATATATATATATATATATATTTCATCGTTTTTTATTATTTTTTCACTAAATATTTTTTCACTCTCGAAAATAGTTGTTTATTTGTCTTCTCCCTCTTTATTCTTTTTCTAGGTGACCGGCTTAAAATCGGACTTGATGGCGAGGTGATAACATATTATGTTAGGATCTAAATTAGGAATATTGGATGTTGTCCATACAAATAGGTCTACATTTTTCTCGAAGTACTTGAATAATATTGTTCTCTTTCTCAATAGTCAATGACGTCCTTATCTGAGTAATTTAATGGTTTTGAGGACCTATCTGTGTAGATTTCAACTCTTCCTTGGGTGTACAACTATCTTCCTAGGGATCCACCCTAGGATCTAAATCAATATAGTTGACCTTGTGGGCGTTGTGTGATTGGGATCGTATCCCTTATTCTTTTAAGCATTTAAATATCACGATAAAATAAATATTACCACTTTTTGATTGCCTATAACCACGCATATGTGTCTGTTGTCCAAGGGTATTTCATTGTCAAAGAGAGGATTGAGAAAAACAGCTCACAATGCGTTGAAGGCAGGTTTTTTGATGATGATATTATACTACAAAACGGTAAACAACAACTTCAAAGTAACAAATGTTTCCTATTCACCGTAGAAAAATGTGATATTTAGAAGCGTGCATTTTTTTATTTTATTAAAATATCTTTAACCACGGTTAGAATTCCAACCGTGGTGAAAAGTGAGGCCTTTTACCACGGTTATTTTAAAAACTGTGATTATAGGTAGCGTCTGGTCATGGGTTCAAACCCCAGCACCAGCATTTTTGATTTTTTTACTTATTTTCTCAAAATACTGACAGATCTTTCACCACGGGTATTTAAAAAACCGTGATTATTGGTAGTGGTCATGGGTTGAAGTCCCAACACCAACATTTTTGGTTTTTTACTTATTTTTTCAAGTCTAAGCACCAACATTATAGGTGGCACGCTTATTGAGTTTATTCACTGTCCTTAAACAAATCTTAGTCGTCCATTTAATGATTATCAACGGGCAAGACACTACTATTAGTGATCCACGTGAAACTTCCAACTTAGACGAACTGCGTCTTCTACCTCCAAACATCATCTTTCATTTATGATACTCTATTTCTCCACTAAATTAAACTCGAAAACAACAGTTCTTTCATAAACAAAACTCAAAAATATCATTTCTTTCATTAATAAATTTCAGAACTCCATCATCTCTTCTACAACTTGAATGAGACAAGGAAAGTATGGATTCGAGTTAGCAATGTTAGTTGTTAGTGCTCTTTTTTTGTTATTATTGTTCTTATTGTTATTGTTGTTGTTCTTGTTGTTGTTTCTGTTGTTCTTCTTCTTCTTCTTCTTCTTCTTCTTCTTCTTCTTCTTGTTATTGTTGTTGTTCTTGTTCTTATTCTTATTTTTATTGTTTTTGTTGTTGTTCTTATTGTTGTTCTTATTGTTGTTCTTGTTGTTGTTCTTATTGTTGTTCTTGTTGGTGTTCTTATTGTTATTCTTGTTGTTGTTGTTTCTTATGTTGTTCTTGTTCTTGTTCTGATGCTGCAATTTTTTTAAAAATTTTATTAAAAGACATACAACAACGGATATTTAAAATAACCGTGATTATAGGTAGTTCTAATGCTGCATTTTTTTAATTTTATTAAAAGACATACAACAGCAGATATTTAAAATAACCGTGATTATAGGTAGCGGGCTTTCCAGTTTATTACAATGGTTACTGGGACGTGATTGTAAGTATCATATATACAACGACACTCTACATAACAACGCCTGGGCTCTTTTGATTATATATCTTTCCCAATCGTTGTTAAATAAGTTTTCTGTAGTAGTGCGTTCACCACTAAGGAACTCATTTATGTGACCTGGACGTTTATCCCCTTTCTAAACATCGATAACATTGAAGCATATTATAGGACCTACGTCTGCTCCCTCGAAAAACATACCATCAAACCTTTGAAAGACTATAGGAACTTGGGGTTCATCCCTAAACCTTCAAATACATCTTAGTAGAGGACATCAGCCAAGCTGATGGGGTCCATCAGAACCACTTTTGACATTCCAACTCTGCATCTATAAGTTAATCACCATGGAAATTTTTTTGTGAGGTTGGACCCCTTTTACATCTGAGCTAGAAAAACTAATTGTTCTTTCTACAGATCAGGTATTAGCTATATGCATTACTTGGTAGACATATATCTTTCTTGACGAGCTAGATGTTCCACCTCTTGCGAAACTTCCTGCAATCATATTCAAAGTGTGAGTTTCTTAATTAAGATTATGTCTTTCTTCCTGCATCTGACTCCTTCAAGGTTGTGATGTTCTTTAGAGGTTTACCCTTATCTGTGGTACTCTTATTTTTGAATTTAGGAAATACCCCACACACATCTTTGTAGGTGGACTTCCTAGATTAACTTATCAATCTCTCACTCCAGGTGGCGACAATTATTTATGTAGTGATCTCGTTTCATGTGATACTTACACCACTTATATGACTCGCCTTCCATTATATATCCCTTGGGGCAAAGGGTTCAGGAATGACCTTGGTATGGTAGATGTCTTGGAGGATCTGCTCTCTCCTCGTGTTCAGTAGGGTCAAATGCTCTAATAACCTCATGGTGGGCTTGAACACAACTTTGTCTCGAACTGGTATCGTATTCTAGTTCCTTTGCTAGCCGAGTGCTTTAGATTTTTTGCCACATCGTTCTCTTGCATCTCGTGTTCTTTTCTTGATATTGATTTCTTCTCATTTGATATAACATTTCTTTGTTGTTGATATCTCTTCCATCAAGGTTGTCGACTTATGTATCAAGGCTTGTTGAACTAGCCGACCTCGAGGTCATTTTAGAAAGCTCCGATAACATATCTTGGTTTGGATTGACCACCTTGATGGTCTCCTCATAAAATCTGGCCAAATACTCGGACAAGAATTTGAAATAGCCTTGGCAAACTTTGAACAGACTCGTCATAAAAACATTTTATCCTTGTTGGTTAGGAAATGATGGACCATCTTTCTTTTCATATCTTGGTAACACACACCAAGAACCTCAGGAAGCATATATACCCCTAAAAGGCAGCTTTCTTCAATGTCTTTACCATCAACTTTCACTTTAGTGAGTCATTTACCCCGATAATAGCCATTTTATTGTTGATTGTGATTATGTGCTCCTAGGGGCCGCTCTTCCCGTCAAATGATACCGGGATGATGGATTGAAATTTTTGAGGACTAAAGAATCGCAAATATTCATGGCGAGTGGCTAGGGAAGTCTGGGCACTTATTGGTCAATAAACTTTTTCTCTGCATGTTATTCTTGTCAGTCATAGACACTATATTCTAATGTTTTTTATGATGGTACAACTCTTCCATGGCGGCTAACATCACCTATATGGAAGCTCAATCATTTTCGTTGCTATTAGTTCCAACCCCAACCATTGTGTAATAGGATCGGTTTGTGTGGCATGTGCCAGTTTTACCGGGTCGCACATTGGGCGTCAAATATACTCGTAAAATACATCAAAGATAACTCTACCAACGAGGGCATGTAAAGTCGTCTTCTCTTGATCAATTATATATTTTGTGATTTGTATATATCTTTTCTTTATGTGATCATCTCCTTAAATAGTATTTTCGATACACTTTATACCTAAGGCCTATCAGAGATCATTTAATGTGATTATCCCTAATTAGTGTGGTATCTTAATGGTAATTGAAAATAATACTTAATTGTCAGATCTTATATTGCAATGCTCTCAATCAAACATAAATGTGATATTTCCTCATATCTTAATCCAAATATTTCCTTTGTATTAATTTTAGACCGACATGATCAATCTGACCCATCAGCATCAGCCTGACCCTACTCGATGGATGAATTCTCATTTAAGACAAGCTCTATTGGATCTAGGCCACAACCAGACTCACTATTACGGATAGCATTTATCAAAATAATGGTATATTAATAAATTTTCACAAGTTATTTTTATAATAAAAATAAATAAATTGTTTTTAGATACAATATACATTATTTTTATAATTTATTTTGAAGAAGCTATAAAAATAATCTCATAATTTTTTTATGAAAAATACCATAAATTATTTTGATAAATTTTCTTAAACAATGTAAAAGAAACTTATGAAGGTTGACTAAAATAAATCAATTCAAACAAATATTAAATGTGGGATCACATAAACATTTGAAAACTACACTCACTAAAACTGTGTTACATTGTCATATTTTGTCATTGATCTAATATTCAAACTTTTACCATACAGTACATGTTTGGTTCGTGTGAGAGACACTAAAAATGATAGAGTAATATATGTTTAGTTTTTTATTTTAGACGAGTCGAAAACAATTTTAAAATTCAAGATTTACATCAATCAATATTATAAAATAACAATACTTAATAGCCAGTACTATTGTGCCCAACAAAAAAACAATTGGCATAACTTAGCACAACGTAGTAAAGGGACAAAAAAGTACGTTGCTTCTGTTTTTTTCTATGTCCGTATTCATTTATAATTCTTTTGTTCGTGTGGGACACCATTTATGTGATTTACATCTAGTCACGTTCCACATTTTACTTTATCAACCTTCGATTTTGAGAGAGGAAATAAAGCCAATAAGGTTACTATTTTCTTTTTCAAAAGAAATATGGAATTGCATTTGGGTGGTTCGTTTGGCTTTAGGATCTATAGATAACCTTATTTTATGGTACGACGTAGCTGCATTGTTCTTCATTGCTGTCATTTTCTTAGCTATGACAAAATGCGAATTTAAGAGGCTGTCCTTTACTTGCAATGCAATTAAACACGAACGTGAAATATGTCTGGCTGTTTTAAAGATAAAGCCAATCTTCAAGAGTGTGACCATTAATATAGTTCTACGTACGGTCCACCACAACAGTTCTTAAAAATAATTTAAAAATTAAGGGAAAAAAACTAAAGAATAATGGGTCACAAGCCTCTTTTGAAACCAAAACACCATAGTTAGTGATGGAAAACCACTCTAAAAAAAGTCTTTAAAAGTATATTTTTGGACTCACAATTTTTACATTAAATATTTTTTTTTAAATTTAGTGAGTCTAATTTAATATTTTTTTTTCTAAAATATAATTTAGAAATACATCTATGAAATTACTGTATGATGGATTTTTTAATTTAACAATTCAGTGATAAATTTGAATGTAGACTTTCGAATATGTAAAGTGAGAATTAAAAAAACTGTCACATTTGCATGTCAATCAATATTTTAAAAGTGCATTTCTGAAAATATCAAGAGACAAGTTTAATAAAATAACATCATATGTGTTCTTCTTCTTCACGAACAAACACACATTTACCCTTCAAAACGCTTTAAAAAAACATTCTTCCGTTATTAATCAAGTTTTGCACTCTAAAACTTTCTTCTTCTGTTTCGTCATATTAAAAGGAGTAAAAGAAATTGAAATTTACGGTAAAATTCATGTATTTTATTTCACATTGCTTACATTAATCTTATTTTTGAATTGAAAAAAGTTATGTTGCGTCCGCATATGCACTTCTAAATTCTAAGTGAGTTCATACGGAAGTGCATTTCCGAAATACTTCAGAGTTTATTTTAGACTTTTTTTAATAATTATTTTATGTTATTATTTGCTTTAGATATGGTGCACCTTAATGTCATCCCCAAACGTATTGTGTCTAAAGATGGCAAACGTGTTTATGTCAAGGAGGTAGATGTTGGCAACCAATTAACGAGTGGACAAGACTTTTATGTTCGTGATCATAAGTTTTAATGAATCTGCACAGAAGCATCCAAAATTGGGTTTGGTGTTATAGTCGAAAGGTCCGATAATGGTTCAGATAGAAACCTTGCATTTGTGACATTGAGATGCGAAAGAAGTGACAAGTAC